>OAMR01001076.1:171376-185371 GCA_900205405.1 Echinochloa crus-galli
TATTTTTTGGATTTTCTAAAGATGCAAGTGAACCAAAACTTGAGCTAGAACTTTGGGAAGAACTTGAGCACAAGCGAGAGCAAGAAATGAGAGAGAGGGAGAGCTTCTGGTGAAAAATTTCCTGAGTGAGCAAGTGTGTGAGAGGCAAACAAGCTTGCACCAGCATTTATAGGCCGGGGGAGGGGCATGCCCTGGTTCGGCCGAATGGCCTGGTTCGGCCGAACCAGGCATGTGTGGCCTGGCCACTCCCCTCTGAGTGGAGCACTCCCCCTTGCTTAGATTCCACGCAAATTTGTGTGGCCAACACTTGCCATGGTCATGTGAGTGGAATTTTGTGGTAGGTAAGATGGAAATGTGACATGACCAAAGTGGAAATTAGTGGAGTCACCCCCATGCTGCCATGTTTGTGATAATTGGTGAGTGTGCAGCCATTTTTAGTGGGGTAGACATGTTTGGTGCTGGTTAGTGGTGATGGTAAATAATTGGAGATGTTCTAGAAGGGATGAAAACGATAAAAATTACCAATTACATCCACCCTAGGTAAAATTTCACCATGTGTCCAATTATTTAAACCAAGCTTGCAAAATTGTCTACTCTCTCTCAAATTAATTACTCAAGTGGTTCATTTATTTTGAAAAGGGAAACATGCAAATGCAATTGGAAATTTAAAAATTGGAAGGGAAATATGGGATACGAGAAAGAGGATTCCTAGGTACCTTGTCTATCTGGGTGGCGGTGGGATCGGTGTCTCTGGAGAATTCCAGAGGGCTTGCTCTTCCTCGTATTTCTTCACGAGGTGGTCCATTTCTTCTGCGCTCACTTGTTCCGTTGGTCCGTACCACTCGGGCTTCTCTCCACCGAGTATTTCCAGCTCTCCATTGATGAGAGCCTTAAGTAACACTCGGCGCTCCTTTGCTCCGGTGTGAGTGGCTCTACCTTCTTCTCTTCCCGTGGTTGGAATTTGAAGTACGTCAACCTTCCGTCGATACGGAACGAGACTTCTCTCGCATCCATATTGATTCTAGCCCGGGTGGTGTTCAAGAATGGTCGGCCCAGGACAAGGGAAAACGAGTGGTCGTTTCCCGTGTCGAGGACAACGAAGTCCACAGGAACGTAACGTCCCCAGATGCGGACCGGTACATTCTCGATCACCCCCTCGGGGTAGCGAACGGTTGAATTCGCAAGCTGAACCTGGGCAGTAGTAGGAGATAGAGTAGGGTTGCGTAACTTTTTAAATAATACCTTAGACATGATGTTGACGCTGGCCCCCAGATCGCAGAGCGCATCATCAATGCAACGATTCCAGATCGTGCATTGAATGACGGGTACTCCGGGATCTTTCTTTCATTTCGGAGAGGTTTTGATGATCGCCTTCTTTGCAGCTCTCGGCAGGTAAGTCCATCTTGGTGATAACACTTGGATATTTGAGACTTTCCCTGCATGGTTAGAACGGAGCATACTACGAGACATCTTACCCTGTCTCATAGTGATAGCATTCGCTGTTTCGAGGGGAGGTTCGGATTGCCCCGGAATCTTCCCCGATTCAGTGACAGGAATAGCAGCACCTAACTAAGCGACTTGAGTTTCTATCATTTTGTTAAAGCTCAGTTGATTTTTCATGGCAGAAGCGCATGATTCCATCCTAGAGTCTATGTTTTCCAGAGTTTTATCATTAGCAGAAAGCTTCTTGTTAATATTTTCAGTCATTTTCATCTGGTTAAACACACGATCTCGAAGAGATGGCTTGCACTGTTTCTTGAGCAGGGGCCTCCAGCTTCTTCATCAGGAGGTCCATCTTGGCAGCGAGCATGTCCAGAGCTTCAACTTGGTGAACTCCTCGGGTCTTTGGTTGAGCCCGGTCATCAGACCAGCCTTGGTTCTCAACCATCTTCTCTATGAGGGCCTTCGCACGACTCTCCTCAAGAGAGAAGAACGAGCCTCCAGCAGCAGCATCCAGGTACTCACATATACTTCCACTGGCCTTGAGATATCTCTGGCAAGGTTTGGGCACGGATTCCAGCCTTGGTTGCCGTAGTTGTTCGGTCGGTACCCGTTGTTGTTGGAGTTGTTGACGTAGTGGGCATCTTCTCGCGTTTCGGGGCAGTCATTCCCCGAATGGCCAGTATTACCACAGACTTCGCGGGTCATGCGAGCGTCCATGGCTTGCACCGTTTCTTGAGCAGGGGCCTCCAGTTTCTTCATCAGGAGGTCCATCTTGGCAGCGAGCATGTCCAGAGCTTCGACTTGATGAACTCCTCGAGTCTTTGGTTGAGTTCGGTCATCGGACCAGCCTTGGTTCTCAACCATCTTCTCTATGAGGGCCTTCGCACGACTCTCCTCAAGAGAGAAGAACGAGCCTCCAGCAGCAGCATCCAAGTACTCACGGGCAGAGGTTCTCAGCCCGTGATAGAAGGTTTGAATTATGAACCAACTCTGCATACCATGGTGAAGACAAGCAGAAATATAGTCCTGGAGGCGATCCCATGCCTCCGGGACTCAAAGTGGAAATTAGTGGAGTCACCCCCATGCTGCCATGTTTGTGATAATTGGTGAGTGTGCAGCCATTTTTAGTGGGGTAGACATGTTTGGTGCTGGTTGGTGGTGATGGTAAATAATTGGAGATGTTCTAGAAGGGATGAAAATAATAAAATTTTCCAATTACATCCACCCAAGGTAAAGAATGGCATCGATACTTACTCCGCGGATGGTGAAGGTGTTGCAAATCTCCAGGAAATGCTGGAGATGGGCATTGGCATCTTCATGTGGCTTGCCGTAGAACGGGCTAGCCTGAACCATGTTGATGAGAGCTGGCTTGAGCTCAAAGCTGCCATCTCCGACTGGCGGAGCTGGTCCGACTCGCACGTTCTCGCTCGATGGAGCGGAGAACTCACGGATCGTCTTTCTGGCCATCCTCGATGTAGCCTGGTCAACGACGGGAAGGACTGGGTTCGTCGGAAGGAGTTGCTTCTGAGGAGGCACAACACGGGGTCGTACTTTCCTCACAAGTGACTCCGGATTTTCTTGGAAGTTTGACGGTAGTTGGAAACCAGTCATGCACTGCTCTGTTCCACAAAGACCAACGAACAGAGCAAGGAGGATGAAAATGATAAAAGTTACCAATTACATCCACCCTAGGTAAAATTTCAGCATGTGTCCAATTATTTCTAACCAAGCTTGCAAAATTTTCTACTCTCTCTCAAATTAATTACAAATGTGGTTCATTTATTTTGAAAAGGGAAACATGGTACTGGATGCAAGGAGTGTTTAGTGGTTTTCCTTATGGCTTAGTAAAATATGTGAATATTCTGCAAGCGCACAGAATCACCGCTGTAGCATTTCACCTGGGAGTATCCCGATGTATCGTAATTTATATTTCCGCGGGGAAGCTTTGGCAAGACTACTAGCGAACAGATATTCGAGACTATCAGAGAGGGGTACACGACTAAACAAGACAGAGACAGGGGATAAATGGTATTGGATAGGAGTGGATATACCGGACACACAGCTCAAGGGATACTTGGGTAGATGAGAGAAGGTATAGATAGTTGGGAGGACAACGAGAAGAGATAAAGGATTCCTGGGTACTCTATCTATCTAGGCCAAGTGGTTAAAGATACAACGGCTAAAGAGCCAGCACTAAAAGGTCCGGAATAAGTCTATTGTCTTTCTTGGGGACTTTAGAGCCTCCGACACACAGAAAGGGATGAGAAGGGGTGCCGGTTACCCTAAACCTTGGGTCCTAGGACACCGGAACTAACGTGATGGGCTACAAAGACCGAGAGGGCTGTCACCACCTCACGGCTACCACCTCCGTTGCCACGGGCAGAAACTAAGGTTACTGACAAGTCTAGGAACCACTCCTACACAGATCAATAACTACTTACTTCGGAGCGCATCATCAATGCGACGATTCCAGATCGTGCATTGGATGACGGGTACTCCGGGATCTTCCTTCCATTTCGGAGAGGTTTTGATGATCGCCTTCTTTGCAGCTCTCGGCAGGTAGGTCCATCTTTGTGTTAGCACTTGGATATTTGAGACCTTCCCTGCATGGTTAGTACGGAGAATACTACGAGACATCTTACCCTGTCTCATAGTAATAGCATTCACTGTTTCGAGGGGAGGTTCGGGTTGCCCCGGAATCTGCCCCGATTCAGTGACAGGAACAGCAGCAGCTAACTGAGCAACTTGAGTTTCTATCATTTTATTAAAGCTCAGTTGATTTTTCATGGATAACCGCGATAAATCATCACAAGTGAAGCATCAGGCAACTTTCGTAGGATGTGAGCCTGAACAAAGTGCTCAGCATCTACAACAAAGCGCGCTGTCTCTATGTACGTGCACTAGCCACTTGATTGATGGTGGCCTCTCCATACTACAGTATGCTGACGATACAATTTTGTTCTTAGATCACAACCTGGAACAAGCTCAGAACATGAAAAATATTCTTTGTGCCTTTGAGCAGTTATCGGGGCTCAAAATTAATTTTCACAAGAGTGAAATTTACTGTTTTGGTGAAGCTAAGAACTTTGAAGACCAATATAAAGAACTGTTTGGTTGTAATCCTGAAACTTTACCAATCAGATATTTAGGTATTCCGATTCACTTCAGGAAATTGTCTAATAATGACTGGTTGAGGACCTAGGAACACTTTGAGAACCGCCTCAGTAGTTGGAAAGGGAAAAACCTGTCATATGGAGGTCGCTTGACTCTGATCAACTTAGTTCTTAGTAGTCTACCAATGTATATGATGTCCTTCCAAATCCCAAAAGGGGTTCATAAGAAGTTGGACTAGGTCTAGATTCTTTTGGCAAAGCGATGAACACAAAAGAAAATACAGATTAGCTCGATGGAGCATTTTGTGTATTCCAAAAGACCAGGGAGGGTTAGGGATACATAACCTAGAACTCAAGAATAACGCTTTACTCAGCAAGTGGCTATATCATATGTTGACAATGGATGGTACCTGGCAGCAAATCATACGCAACAAGTATCTAGGGACCAAGCCTCTAGTTTAGGTTCAATGGAAAAGCGGGGATTCTCACTTCTGGGCTAGTCTTATGAAGGTCAAAAATGGTTTCCTAAAATTTGGAACCTTCATTATAAAGGTGGGACTCTAGTAAATTTGGGAGGATAAATGGTTAGGCAACAGGCCTCTCCGTGATCAATACCCATAGTTATATAATATAGCTCGGAAAAACAGGATACGGTAGTGGAAGTACTTAGTACAGGGATTCCCAATATATCCTGGTGAAGAGATTTGATCGGACCTAAATTGGTAATGTGGAATAATCTAGTGACAAGACTCGGAAACATAGATCTCACTGACGAAAGGGATGATTTTAAGTGGAGTCTGGACTCGACTAGTGTTTTCTTAGTGAAAACACATTATCTGGCTCTAATCCACCAAAATGTCCCAACACACAAATAAAAGGCTATGGAAACTGAAAATCCCTCTAAAGATTAAAATTTTTCTATGGTTTCTCAAACAAGGGGTTATCCTAAATAAAGATAATCTGGCCAGACGGAATTGGAATGACAGTAAACGATGTGTTTTCTGTCATGAAAATGAGTCAATTCAACATCTATTTTTTGAATGTAAATTCACACATATGGTATGGGCTTCGGTTTATGCGGCTTGGGGATTACCTAAACCATCTAGTGTGACTAATATGTTCAACGGTTGGCTGAATCTAATTCCACAAAATTTTAAACCTCTGGTGTTTGTAGGCGCAGCAGCCTTATGTTAGGCGGTCTGGCGATGCAGAAATGCAGTGGTTTTTGATAATAAATCTCCAAATTTTTTGCAGGTTATCTTCACAACGTCGCACTGGCTCCGTACGTGGGCTATCCTACAACCGCTTTCATCGCAGGACACTCTTGCAGCGGCGTCGCGTTACTTGATCCAAGTGGCCAAGGCTATTTTTGCCCGGGCATTTGGGTGGCAGTCTAGTCTTAGGATTGGCAGCTATTAGAGTCCAGGTTTCTTGATGATCTTGTTTTGGCCATGTGTCGTTTCGACAGAGGCTGAGATTTATTTTTAGGTGGCTGTATCACCTCGATATATCTAACTGAAAAATTAATAAAGTATCCCATTTCCAAAAAAAAAAATCTAGCTAGAAGCACATCATTCGAGGTTGTCATGAGGTGGTGGGTGTTGATTGGAGAAAGAGAGATGATGTAGAATTCTGCTAGGCCATTTCTTCTAGGAAATCAAAGTAGAGCGCACATGATGATATAGAATTCTCCTAACTAGTACTTGTTGAAGATGCCCTCATCACCAATTCATAAGATAGCTACTCATTTGTGCTAGGCCCATTCTTCTTTGAATGGTTCACCCATTTTGTGTTGCTATGGTGTAGAAAACGAGATGGGAGAGAAGGCAAGTCGAGGTGTAGAGGATAAGGATGGGGAGGGAATCAGAGAGAAGCGTGACTTTTCTTTTTATTTATCTGTATCGGTGAGCTCGACAGCCAAAGAAGAGGGACAGGCACAGGTCAAGGATCTCTTGTAGGACAAATCACATAGATATAGACTTTATTGTCAGGTTTAATTTGTTTTTCAGTTTGCTGTGAATAGGTTTTGCTTGGCAAATTTGTTTTCAAATATGCCGAAATGTTGTCTGAATAATATTTGATGTAAAATAGGGGTAAAATCAGAAAGTTTTTTAAAATAGGGATATATTCACAAGGTATACATGTCTTTTTTCAGCTTATTTGACATCATTATATGCCTTCATGGAGTAGGGGCAAACTCTCGCTTCAAATCCAAAACGTAGAGGTAAAATCACAGAGTGAAATAACGATGTCAAAAGTCATAATTGGAGTTCAAAACAGGGGCAAGAACACAATAGCCTCTTCATTTAATTTATTTGCTCAGTCCCTTCTTTTTAAGGCACGCAACTTGCAACTCAAGATTTTTTTTAACCTTTGACCAACAATTGCTCTAAGAATTTATAGACTATGCTGTACAAATTTACTATGGCTGAATGCCTGGATCCATATTAAAAAGCATTTTTATTTTCATTAATGCCATTAAGTTGTATGTACCGACCAATTTAATCTAAAAGTTTAAGATAACGAGGAAATTGATACAATTTGCTTATGTGGGGGCTTTCTTTAGCCTCATATTTGGAATAAATCGATCAACAATTTTTTATTAAATTGTTCTAGCCAAGATTCAAATTCAAAATCTTTAGCTCTGACGATCTTGTGTTAAGTTCTATGTACCAACCAGTTCATCCTAACAACTTAAATTGATGAGGAAATATGGACAATTTATTTACACTTCAACACATTATATATGAACCGAGTCAATTTTGAAAAAAAAGAGGGAGTGATATGCAGGTTGCATGTCATAATGCTGGGCCGAACTGGCGAACTCGTTGTATATATCATCCGTAATTAGTTTGATATAACGGTCGTATCAGCGTCCATATTTATCTGACTAGCAGACGCGGTACATGCGCACGCACGTGTGTATATAGAACTTTAGCTATTCTTAAATTTAGAGGTACATTATTTTTCGAGTTAATTGGTCTTTATTTGTACAGAGAAGAAATATTTAATCTTTTGTCTATTAGCCGGGATAATTGTGTGCATGTGGGGAGTTAGGGGCCCACCTGGCCGGAGGTGGGTACGCGCGGGACGTTGGGTGAAAAAGGTTTTGCGGAGAATGAACTAAAAGCGCCTGGAACATGCAAAAATTTTGATGCTTTCTAGTTTTTTCCTCCCATCAAAGCCCGACAGGTGAGTCCTCTGTGAGAGGGTGGGGGTGGGTTTTTTTAGTAGAAAGTGTTTTCAGTTCTATAGGATCCTTTTAGTATAGATTAACGAAGATAAAGCTAAGTGCTCAGAGTCAACACCGAGGATACGTTATTATGAGGTAGTAATTGATGACAGAGGTAATTTTAATATATGTACGTAGAAGCATATGGTCATGATCTTGGTTTCAACAAAGACGGCTGATGACTAGGGACCAAATTGGCAGACATCATATCCAGTGAGAGCTGGAAACTGATGGTTGATGGAGTAGATCAGTTTTTAAACGCACCTGACAGAAAAACTGCCTATTATATTAGAAAAGAAGATGTAAAAGCTTAAAGTAGATCACTCGATGGAATAGGCCGGAGATCATTGGTACAACTAGGGGTGGATATCGAGCCGGCTTGGTTTGGCTTGACTTAGCTCGAGCTAGCTCATTAAGATAACGAGCTAGCTTCGCTTGGCTCATTATCTCAACGAGCTACAGGTTTGGCTTGGCTCGGCTCGTTTGCTAGCTCGAGCTGGCTCGTTTAGCTTATGAGCTAGCTCAATAAAAAATAATTTTAAAATAATCAAAGTAAAAAATCTAAAATTCATAAATTAGGTCTAATATTGAAAGGAGTATAATCAATACACCTAACACTTTCAAATTTATGAATCATAAACCATCTATTGCATTGCATCGTACCCCAGATCACTCTCACAGGAGAAATAGAAGCAAAGAAAAAGGATTACTCAAAATAATAAATAAAAAATCCTATAAAAATCCTATATTTTTTTATACTCTTGAATCGAAGAATTGTTAGATGAGTCTAATATTGTATATTTTCTATTGGACTCGGTAGAGACGTTGGGCTGGTGCGGCTCATTTTGGCTTGCGAGCAACTCGCGAGCCAGCTCGAGCTGGCTCATTATACTACCGAGCTAAAATACTGACTCAACTCGTTATAATTTTCCAACGAGTCGAGCCGAGCCAAGCCACTACCGAGCCGAGTCGAGCAAGCTAACGAGTCACGAGTATTTTGTCCAGCCCTAGGTACAACTCATTGCTCAGTGACCGAGGCAACATCCAGGGAAATCATGGAACAATTTAGAACATGATGAAGTGGGTAGCAATTAGCAAACTGATGGATGTGAGATGACGTCTAAATAAAACTTGTTGACCTTCTATTTTTTGTAACTGTATCAAAGTCAACGTTGTATAAGATTTCTCGTAGTTATGTGCCATGCATAGAGAGCTATCCAAATCCTCAGCTGCGCCAAGAACAGTTCCCCTATATTCCTGGCCGCCCCTCCCTATATCACCAGTCCAAAATTCTCATCCAGTGCCATTTTTTCTACGAAAAGTAGGAGGGTTTAGGTGACTTTTTGATGGTACACTGCTCCAGGAATAGCCATTACAAACGGTTGGGAAAGGCCATCACAAACGGTTTTCTCAACCGTTTGTGATGCTCGGGGCATCACAAACGGTTCTTCCCCATCACAAACGGTTCAAGCCACCAACCGTTTGTGATTTCCTGCGTCCGAAATAAATCCCAAAAAATACGAAAACATTAGGGAAAAAATTTATTTTTATTTGGGGAGGGGCCACCAGCCCTCCAAGCCCATTTTTCGCGCATAAATCGCGGCCGGCCGGGTTCGAACTCGCAACCTCTCCCTCGCGCGTAGCCTCCTCTACCACTGCACCTGTCCGTCACCTCTAACTAGATAGCGTTCCGATTACTATCATATTATACCAGACCGAGTTTAAATTGCTTGTTTGAGGCCCTAAACGACTTCAAATCAAAATATGTTGAACTACAAAGTTTCCTAACTTTTCGAAAACTCCAAATTTCATGTTGACCGTTTTTTCATCCGAGGCCGTTTACGAAATTTGAATTTCAAATTTTAGAATATTCAAACTTAGATCTAGCAACTAGGTGACTTCAAATGACAAAGTTGTCAACTACAAAGTTTCATAATTTGTCGAGATCTACAACTTTCATGTTGACCGTTTTTTCATCCAAGATCGTTTGGAAAAACTCAAATTTTAAATTTTGATTACAAACTTACTTTTCATTAGTAAAACAATTTCAAATTAAAAAGTTGTCAACTACAAAGTTTCATAACTTTTTAAGATCTATTCATGTTGACCGTTTTTCATACGATGTAGTGAGAGTAACATTGTTCACAAATCTTATATGTCTCTCTTATAGTTTTAGAAACTATAACTCTATGAGAGAGATAGATTTTATGAACAATATTCATATGAATTTGTCAAATGAAAAAATGACCAAAGTGAAAGTTGTGCATCTTGAGAAGCCATACAACTTTGTAGTTCAACATTTTTTGATTTGAAGTCATTTACTATTTCAAAATGTGGTTTGAACGTGTACCATAAACATCATCACAAAGGGTTCAAAAACCGTTTGTGATGAGGGGCATCACAAAGGGTTCGTATTACGAACCGTTTGTGATGACCCCATCACAAACGGTTCGTAATCGGTTCGTATTACGAACCGTTTGTGATGTCCCAACATCACAAACGGTTTTACCAAAACGGTTTGTGATGGAGTATCACAAACGATTTTTTAAAACCGTTTGTGATGGTGCTGTTTGTGATGTCGCTTTTTGTAGTAGTGGTACGCAAGATACTTATTCATATATACTAGGACATTATATATATTCGTCAGAGCCGTCCGTTGTACTCACTATATATCCATCTTCAAATGACGGAAAAGTGTCTAATAAGTCGGCAATGAGCAAAGCAGTGACGCGCGAAATGTTTAGCTACACACATGACGCGATGCATGTCACGCGCGTTAGCTGCCGTGTCTCCATCAACCTCGCCGCTCATCCCCTCGTGCGTCGCAGGTGCCTGGCACGTGTGAAGCAGCACGCGTCGCGCCGCCGTTGGCCACGGGTTGCAGGCGCCATGTGAAGCATGGCGATGGGTCACGTGCGAGGCGTACCTCCCAAGGCGCACTAGGTGATGCCTCAGCCGAACGATGGAGACTCTTCTTTATTTGTTACGATTGCTTTGTCCAAACTGGTGGCTATATAAGGTGTACATGTATAACTAGATATATGAGTGTAACCGGTTTGTGTTCCTGAGCTATAAATATAAGGCGATTCTAGTTGGCTTATGCTAATCTTGATATCAATTTTAAAGAAGGAGAAGAAATGGGAGCAAGGGTGATGCGATAGAGCTGCATTTGCACCTGCACCTCCGAAGGACGGCTCATGCATGGTGACATGGTGTTCTTGATCGATGCTCTCATCCTTTATAGGTGCAGCGGCAGATGCAGCTCCATCTCAACCATTCCATGGCCGGCCGATCACAAGCTATCATTCCTGCTTTGTCACACTATTTCCCTGTTATTTACTCCAAGTTTTCTAATTGCTAGTAGCTAGATCGATGTGAATTTTTTTTAGGTATCATTACTGCGTCTGCATATCCTCCTGCTTCCTCCGTTCCACAATATAAGCATTTTTCGATTTCCGTGTATCACGTTTGACCATCCGTCTTATTCAAAAATTTTATAAATATATTATTTATTGTACTATGATTTGTTTTATCATTAAATATACTTTAAGTATGACTTTTTTGTTTTATATTTTTATAAATTTTTTGAATAAGACAGATGATCAAACGTAATGTCTGAAAGTCAACAAATGCTTATATTTCGGGACGGAGGGAGTACTAACTTCCTAGGTACGATGGTGTGGCAGATGCAGCTATGTCACGGCAGTTCCACATTGGAGAGTCAAGTGCAATTCGTCAATTGGTGAAACTGGAATGAAGTTAAAAGGGTTCTTAGTTCGGAATGGAGAAATTTCCTTGGAATCTATTCAGATTTCAACGGAATTATTTAACCTGTAGAATCCTTGTAAATAATTAACCTTCTAAGCTTGGGCGGCATGCATCTCCTCCATCATCTGCAGTACATCAATTCTTACATACATGCGCTTCCCTGTCTTCATTGATCTGATTTGTTTTCCTGATTTTATTTCTCGTCTCTCTAGATGGATGAGTTTATATTACTCGATGTGTTATGTATAATAACTTGTTTCTCGGGCCTGATTCTAGGCTCAATTCCTTCACAAACAAAATGTTTGGATGAATAACAACTCGATCATTGTTGGCCCAAGTGACCCAATGCAATTCCGTGACATTGGCTTTTCTGGACGCACTACCGAAAAGTTTAATGCTTTTTTCACACGTAAATACGTGCACCATGCAATTCAAACCCACAACAAACACAAGCCCGTGAACCTTTTTTACCATTCTACCTGCACAGCACATGCGATTAGGAGAGAGATGCTTTCAGTGGCGGAACCACCCCCAACAAATGAAAAAGAATTAACACCCCTTAAATTTTTACAAGATATAATGGCATAATAATATTTCTACATTTGTTTCCTCTCGACTAACAGTCAAAGTGCATATTTGCAAGGTAATGTATATGTGCAATATGTTGAGAGGTCCATATTCTAGGAATTTTCTTAAAATTTTCGGTACATCAGCTTTACCCCATGCATCTACAGCTGCATATAAAATTAGAAAAATCCTTGTAGGATACCAAGGTAAAACCTAAAAAAGATACTTTATTCTTTTTACAAAAATTCATGTGGATGCAACATTTCTTTCTATATTGAGAGAGAAATCACAAACGAAGGTCGCAATAGATTTGGTTATTGATGATTTCAATATAGAGTTTAAATCATCAAGTAAGATATATTGACCACTTTTACAATCTATTTGCTTATGTGTATTTTTATTGCATAATTAATTACTATAATATGGCAAATTAGTGTACGCTTGCGTGAAGAATAGAAAATTATAGTAAATTGCCAAATTTTTGAACCAACAAATGTGTGTATGCCCCCATTTGATTTTCTCTCCAGTCCCGCCACTTGATGCTTTTCACCTTTTGAAGTAATCCGTGAAACACCAATTTAGTACCGGGTGGTGTTTTGACCCTGAACTAAATGATCTCTGAGGGCTCCCAAACTTGGACCCAGTACTAATTCTATCATTAGGATCAGAAAAAATTACATAAGATACTAGTGGCATCGACGACTGTTAAGTTTTTCAGCAGTGATGGTTGTAACACCCTAATTTTATCACATAAATTATTTAGCAATATTTTGAATTTTTCTAGGATTTATTAAGGTCGAATAAATTTTCTAGGATTTAATTGGAATTTCCTAGCCTTTTAATCAATTTAAACATCATATTAAAGTCAAAATAAGTTCCTGTTGCATTCATGTTGTTGCATTGTTCTTTGTTTGCTGGTGAATTAGGTTGGAATTTAAATTCTGCTTAAATTCGAATTTGATTTGCTTTTGTTTGAGGTTTAGAATAGTTGTTTCTGTGCGAGTTCGTTTTTGCTCCTTGAACCCTTGCCGGTCTGCTTCGCCCCCTCCTTCTTTCTGTTTTGCTCGGCCCAAAACCCTGCGCGGCCCAGCCGCTTCGCCCCGCCTTCCCCCGTTGGGGCCGCCAGCCCAGCAAGCCGTTCGGCCCAGCACCAGCAGCCGGCCCGCTCCCTCGCCTCAGCCACTGCCGCGCGGGCCCCGCTCGTCATCCCCGACCTCCGACCGAGCCCGAGCCAGACTCGAGCTCGAGTCCGACCCGGGGCACGCACGCCTAGGAACCCGCGGGCCCAAGCCGCCCCTGTGCACTATAGGAGCCGCGCTGCCGCTCACCCTAACCATTTTCCCCGCACGCGTAGCGTCTCGCGAAAGCCCTCACCCTAGCTTCGCAGCGCCGCCGCCTTTGCCAAGCTTCATGCGCCGTCGCCGATCTCCGCCTCTAGTGCCTCTCCATGTCTCTCGACCCAGTCTCGACCTTCTACGCTCGGTAAGGAATCTCCAGTGCTTATCCTTGCTCGCTCCCTCGCCCCCAAGCTCCCGCGCGACCTCACCGGAGAAGGGCGCCTACCGCTCGCCATCGCCCGACAGTTACGCCGCTCCCCGTTGTCTAGAGCCGGCCCGTTGAGTTCGCCGTTCGCTCCGGGTGCCGTAGGGCCAAACCTCGTAGCTTTTGGTAGCCAGTAGCTTGAGTTGCCCCTCGCTCCGGCGATCCTCCGCCGCTTGCGCTGGCGGTGCCGCCGTCCCCGCCGCCGGCGGCCGTCACCCTTCGCCCGATCCAATCCAGAGCCGCTGGATCAAGATCCAACGGCCATCAGCGCCCCGAGTCTCGAGTCAAACCGACAGCATACCGGTCAACCCTAGCCTTTTTGCTAAAGAG
>OAMR01001076.1:188865-217960 GCA_900205405.1 Echinochloa crus-galli
ACTATGATTTGTTTTATCATTAAATATACTTTAAGTATGACTTTTTTGTTTTATATTTTTATAAATTTTTTGAATAAGACAGATGATCAAACGTAATGTCTGAAAGTCAACAAATGCTTATATTTCGGGACGGAGGGAGTACTAACTTCCTAGGTACGATGGTGTGGCAGATGCAGCTATGTCACGGCAGTTCCACATTGGAGAGTCAAGTGCAATTCGTCAATTGGTGAAACTGGAATGAAGTTAAAAGGGTTCTTAGTTCGGAATGGAGAAATTTCCTTGGAATCTATTCAGATTTCAACGGAATTATTTAACCTGTAGAATCCTTGTAAATAATTAACCTTCTAAGCTTGGGCGGCATGCATCTCCTCCATCATCTGCAGTACATCAATTCTTACATACATGCGCTTCCCTGTCTTCATTGATCTGATTTGTTTTCCTGATTTTATTTCTCGTCTCTCTAGATGGATGAGTTTATATTACTCGATGTGTTATGTATAATAACTTGTTTCTCGGGCCTGATTCTAGGCTCAATTCCTTCACAAACAAAATGTTTGGATGAATAACAACTCGATCATTGTTGGCCCAAGTGACCCAATGCAATTCCGTGACATTGGCTTTTCTGGACGCACTACCGAAAAGTTTAATGCTTTTTTCACACGTAAATACGTGCACCATGCAATTCAAACCCACAACAAACACAAGCCCGTGAACCTTTTTTACCATTCTACCTGCACAGCACATGCGATTAGGAGAGAGATGCTTTCAGTGGCGGAACCACCCCCAACAAATGAAAAAGAATTAACACCCCTTAAATTTTTACAAGATATAATGGCATAATAATATTTCTACATTTGTTTCCTCTCGACTAACAGTCAAAGTGCATATTTGCAAGGTAATGTATATGTGCAATATGTTGAGAGGTCCATATTCTAGGAATTTTCTTAAAATTTTCGGTACATCAGCTTTACCCCATGCATCTACAGCTGCATATAAAATTAGAAAAATCCTTGTAGGATACCAAGGTAAAACCTAAAAAAGATACTTTATTCTTTTTACAAAAATTCATGTGGATGCAACATTTCTTTCTATATTGAGAGAGAAATCACAAACGAAGGTCGCAATAGATTTGGTTATTGATGATTTCAATATAGAGTTTAAATCATCAAGTAAGATATATTGACCACTTTTACAATCTATTTGCTTATGTGTATTTTTATTGCATAATTAATTACTATAATATGGCAAATTAGTGTACGCTTGCGTGAAGAATAGAAAATTATAGTAAATTGCCAAATTTTTGAACCAACAAATGTGTGTATGCCCCCATTTGATTTTCTCTCCAGTCCCGCCACTTGATGCTTTTCACCTTTTGAAGTAATCCGTGAAACACCAATTTAGTACCGGGTGGTGTTTTGACCCTGAACTAAATGATCTCTGAGGGCTCCCAAACTTGGACCCAGTACTAATTCTATCATTAGGATCAGAAAAAATTACATAAGATACTAGTGGCATCGACGACTGTTAAGTTTTTCAGCAGTGATGGTTGTAACACCCTAATTTTATCACATAAATTATTTAGCAATATTTTGAATTTTTCTAGGATTTATTAAGGTCGAATAAATTTTCTAGGATTTAATTGGAATTTCCTAGCCTTTTAATCAATTTAAACATCATATTAAAGTCAAAATAAGTTCCTGTTGCATTCATGTTGTTGCATTGTTCTTTGTTTGCTGGTGAATTAGGTTGGAATTTAAATTCTGCTTAAATTCGAATTTGATTTGCTTTTGTTTGAGGTTTAGAATAGTTGTTTCTGTGCGAGTTCGTTTTTGCTCCTTGAACCCTTGCCGGTCTGCTTCGCCCCCTCCTTCTTTCTGTTTTGCTCGGCCCAAAACCCTGCGCGGCCCAGCCGCTTCGCCCCGCCTTCCCCCGTTGGGGCCGCCAGCCCAGCAAGCCGTTCGGCCCAGCACCAGCAGCCGGCCCGCTCCCTCGCCTCAGCCACTGCCGCGCGGGCCCCGCTCGTCATCCCCGACCTCCGACCGAGCCCGAGCCAGACTCGAGCTCGAGTCCGACCCGGGGCACGCACGCCTAGGAACCCGCGGGCCCAAGCCGCCCCTGTGCACTATAGGAGCCGCGCTGCCGCTCACCCTAACCATTTTCCCCGCACGCGTAGCGTCTCGCGAAAGCCCTCACCCTAGCTTCGCAGCGCCGCCGCCTTTGCCAAGCTTCATGCGCCGTCGCCGATCTCCGCCTCTAGTGCCTCTCCATGTCTCTCGACCCAGTCTCGACCTTCTACGCTCGGTAAGGAATCTCCAGTGCTTATCCTTGCTCGCTCCCTCGCCCCCAAGCTCCCGCGCGACCTCACCGGAGAAGGGCGCCTACCGCTCGCCATCGCCCGACAGTTACGCCGCTCCCCGTTGTCTAGAGCCGGCCCGTTGAGTTCGCCGTTCGCTCCGGGTGCCGTAGGGCCAAACCTCGTAGCTTTTGGTAGCCAGTAGCTTGAGTTGCCCCTCGCTCCGGCGATCCTCCGCCGCTTGCGCTGGCGGTGCCGCCGTCCCCGCCGCCGGCGGCCGTCACCCTTCGCCCGATCCAATCCAGAGCCGCTGGATCAAGATCCAACGGCCATCAGCGCCCCGAGTCTCGAGTCAAACCGACAGCATACCGGTCAACCCTAGCCTTTTTGCTAAAGAGTCCCTGGACTCTCGGCAAATCAACCCGCCGTCCAAGCCAACACAAAAATATTCGCACATATGCCCTTAGTTCGCGTTACAGCCCTTGCAAGATTAGAATTTTGCTTCCCGAAGCCCAGACCTTGATCTTTTATAAGTTAGCCCTCATACTTTTATACAAAATTATGTTTTAATCCTCGTTTTCTTACGATTTAGCCCTGAACCTTTTAAAACTTCACCAGCAAGTCCCTGTAACTTAGAACGGCCATATTTTTCTTGTTTTAACTCCGAATTAGTGATTCTTGCGCTCACGAGTTTGTTGTAACGAGTAGAATAGTTTTTTTGTTGTTGTTTAGTCATGTTAGAATTGTTTGGTGTACTGTTTCTTATTTTGTTGTATTGCTTTCTTGTATGTGCCCCTATGATGCGAGTAGAAAGGTACAACAATTGTGGTATATAAGGATTTCTTGTGGAATTTGAAGATTGAAGCCTGTGAAGACTCTGAGCAGTATTTCTCTAGAAATTAAGGCAAGTATTCCTTGATCATGCCCTTTGGAACCTAATGACATGCATTTTAATTACACTATTTATTTTCTCGTTTGCATTAATATTGTTGGGTCCTATTAAGGATTTCCTAGATTTATGTACCATACCTTGCAGCTGGGTTACTTAATTAATTTTGATTGTAGATTTTGCTTAGTTTGCTCAACTGGGATTGGATAATGAACCTCTACTCTATGTTTCATTTACTACCTTTCAGCAAGATCACCTCTTTTAATTAGAACATGGAGAACCACCCAGGAAAACAGTACAACCATGAGAACCACATGGCTCTGGTCTTGGCTAAGAAATTAGAAGGACTCCTTGTGTGTGGAGGCACTGTATGTTTTGGATGGGGCTGGTGGCTACCGGCATGGTTCGTGTGCAGAGGCGCAGGAGAGGAAGGTGTTTCCTTCTAGAGACTTGCATGGAAAGGGAGCACACACACATTGAGAAATTCTTTGGAAAGGCCTCATAGTGAAACCCAGTATTCGGTCCACGTGGTGTGGGAAGGGTACATGCCTTTGGCAATGGGAATCACGACTTGTGGTGAAAGTGTACAACCTCTGCAGAGTGTAAAACTGTTATAACAGTCGTGCTCACGGTTAAGAGCGGCCTGGACCCTTACATGATTAATATACTTGAATATGATCTAAACTGTGGTAACTTGAATATGATGGGTTTATGACACTTGTTTAATTGTGGGTTGGTATATACTTATATTTTCTAGTAATTATGTTGCCAATAAAATGTGACCAACTAAAAGTGCATGATGCTATTAATTGCCAGCCTATCCTTGTTTTAGTTTTGCATATCATTTGCTTTGCTCTACACTTGCTGAGTACGACATGTGCTCACCCTTGCTATTTCCAAATTATTTGTGTTCCATATCAATGGATGCTGCTTAGAAGGAAAAGATATTGTGGAGTTTCATGAAGATGGTGTGGAGTTCTAGGCGTACGTGTTCCCCCAGTCAACTGGCTGTGGAGATAGTTGGAGTTCCGCTGCTAGTTATACGCTTTCGTCTTGTTAAAGATTTTATGTCTTCCGCTGTAATGAAATATGTAACTCTCTATATGTTGTGCACTGTCTTTGTTATTCACTGATGAAGTCGCTATATGTATGAAACTTGATCCTGGCATACATATAGTTAGCATCTGGTTTTCTTCCTAAAACCGAGTGTGACAATGGTTTGATATGGATTTACGTAATTCCGTAATCAAAGTTCTGTAGCTCGGTCCATCTTGGCACATTAGCATATTTTGGTCACGCCACTTTTAGGTTTATCAGCATCAGTGTCAGTTCTAAAAACTCCTTCTTTAAGTGTTGATCTGGTCGTAGTTTGTTATTATTAACTAGATCAACTCATGCTCCCTATACAAGCCCTCTACATTTTTTAGTAGAGGTTATCTCTAATTTATATGGGTTTAATTTTTTCCTTTTAACTCTCCCAATACCCTCTAAACAACCTTCTACCTTTCCATTAGTCCATATGTCGGTGCTTATTTTGGGATACATGGCTCCCATGTAACACCCTAAAATTCATCAAATAATTTATCCAGCAACTTTATGAATTTTTCTAGACTTCATTAAGGTCCAAATAAATTTCCTAGAATTTAATAGGAATTTTCAGCCTTTATCAATTTAAATATTTTTAAATAGTTTTAGCCTAAGTAAGTTTTTGTAACATTTCTGTTGTTGCATTGAGTTTTATTTGCATGTAGTTCAAATTAGAATTCAAATCCAATTTAAATCCAAGTTTGAATTGCATTTGTTTAAATTTGTTTAAACTATAGAATAGTTGTTTATGTGCGAGTTTACTCTTACTCCCTGAACTCTTCCTTGGTCTGGTTTTTCCCCACCGTCTTCTCCCTTAGCTGGCCCAATTCCTGTCTCCCTCACTCTTCTTTTGGGCCGCGCAGGTCGCCCCAGCCCAGCTCACCCTGGGCCGTTTCACTATTTCTTTTTCTCTCTGCCCCACTCCGCTGCTGACCGTCTTGGCCCACTTGTTATGGCATACCTCGCGTCGGACCCTAACTCGAGTCCGACCTGAGCCGGCCGAGCCGTCTCCTTGGCACACGCGCCTAGGTGCCCCGCTGAAAGGACCTTGATGTCACCAAGCGGAGGGGTGAATAGGTGAATCTGCAATCATCAAAATTGTTTCGCACAATCAGTACTGAAACTGGTCAGACCGGTTTGTGGCAGAGAAACCAAACAATGCAAATTATCCCCTATACGAGTTCTAGCACAAACCAAACTTGGTGAGTAGCTTCTGTAGATGATTTCTAACAGGTTCACTAAGTCCCTGCACACAATTAAAGTACAACCAAGTAGATCGAAGCGGAAGTAAATGTAAATGCTAGAATTGAACTTGTGAGGCAAACCAAATGAGAGACGCGATGATTTGGTTCCCGAAGTTCAGATTCATCGCTGCCACTAAGGCTACCACTAAGGCACTATGAATCCTACGTCTCCGTTGAGGGCTTACGAAAGGCGGGCTTATCCACTCCAAGCCACTTTCTTCGGTTCCATTAACCTGTGACCCTTTCCCACGAAGGAGGCAAGGCCAGCCTTTACAAACAATCCGTGGCTCACCACAAACATGGTAGCTCACCGGCGACACCTAGCCGTCTAGGAGGCTTCAGCTCCAAGAGTAACAAATGCTTCAATGGTTGCTAGACTTCACCGAAAGTTCTCAAACTAAGGATATGCTCTTTGCTACTGCAACTAGCTCTCTCAAGCTTTCTATAGCTCACAAACAATCAATCTCTCAACCCAAATATGAAGATATGATCTAAATCAACCACTCTCACAAAGATAGGTTTGGGGAGAGCTTGCTGGTGCTTGGGAAGGCTCTAGGCGCCCAAGGAAGGCAAATGAACCAGCAGCCCTCAAAAGAGAGGGCCAAGGGGTATAAATACCCTATTTCACAAAACTAGCCGTTATGCCAGTGGCAAACTGGTCAGGCCGGTTTCACAAACCAGTCAGACTGGTTTTTCAAACCAACTAGCCGTTACACCTGTCAGAGCCCCAAACCGGTTAGACCGGTTTGGGTCAAGTCAGCACACTAAGTCCTCAAAGGACTTCTCTCTCAAGGCTATCTCACATGGATTGCACTTTTGGTGTTGTCAATCAACTAATGTTGCATAGTACGGCACACCTAAACTCAAGATTAAAACAATAAATAAAATCACCACTTGAGCTTTTATGTTTTCAATGATGCCATACTTGATCAGTCTCAATCTTGAGGGCTCACAACATTCCTTTCTTGCTAAGCAAATCCAACTTGAGCTAATGGCTTAGAATTTCCAAGAGTATGAACCAATTCATAAGCCATTCCAATATATGATCTAAAAATGATTAGATGCTTCACATTACTTCACTTGATAAGGCTTCATTAAAGTATAGAGATCAAACTAAGACACTAGACTTTTCCCAAAAAATTCCCTCGGCTACAAGACCAACTTGCCCTTCTCTTGCTTGGAATGTCACTCCCATCTAGCTTGATTCCTTTCATCCTATCTTGCCACATTATTAAGTTTCGCTTTGCATTGCATCACCATGAAATCCACATTGAAATCCATGTATTCAACTAACCCGAAAAATATATTCAATATCATCTTCTATGTTGTCTTTGGTGAATTACTTGTCCATAGGCTTCCATGCACTTGAGACCATTATAATATCCATAGAATCATGTTTCATTTTGAATTTAACCATTGCCACGGACTAAGCTCAAAGAAATCCCAATTTCTTAATTAATTTATCCCAATACCCTTTGACAAGTTTCTTCTAGGTGAGACCAACTAATACGCATAAGTTCATGTCTCTTTTGTCACTTTTACTCACTTGCCATTATCACATTTTGATATCATGGGATAACTATCACTTGTTTTGCTTTTGAATCATTAACACCATTAGAGAGCGCATATTCTTCTCAATGATGACATTGCATGAATATCCATAATAATAAAACCTTGCTCATATGCTCAAGTAAACAAGTTAAATTACAAATCATGTTGTCATACAAATCACCAAAACACATAAGTGCCTGGATGCACTTTCACCCGCTCTGCGCTATACATCATGCGGCATCACAGTCTTTCCTCCTCTTTGCCGTAACAGACTTGGCGCTACCTTGAACCCTAGCCGACAAGCTCTCCGGCACAGCTTTTAGAGCTTCGTCAGCCGTCGCCAATCCCGCGTCCTGTCACTGCTCTGCCCTGCTTGAACCCACGTTGAGCTCCGATTGAAGGTAGGGAAGCCTCTAGCCACTCCTGCACCACTCTCACCCTCTAACAACCCCGTGTGATCTCGCTGGAGAAGTTATCAACCGGTCACCGTCATCCACTACTGCACGGCTCCACTATCATAAAGGGCTGGTCCGTTGAACTCGCCATGCTCCCAGCATGCTCCCTGTCCAAACCACGTCTTGTTTGGTGGTCCCTAGCTCGGTTTTGAGCAAGTTCCAGTGACGCGCCGCCGCGGTTTGGCCAGCCGCCGTCTCCAAGCTCCCTACCGGCGACCACAGTCCCCATCTATTTGGATCGTTAGATCTTGATTTGAAGGCACGGGTCAACCCTCACCCCGAGTCAAACCTGACTCGTACCGGTCAACTCCGGCTGGTCATTTTGGTTTTGCAAGAGTGACCCTGGACTTCTATGCAATTAACGTGTTGTCCAACCCAGTTATAAAAGTATTGACAGATTTACCTTTATGTCATGGTTTAGCCCATGCATTTTCGTAAATTTGCCACCCGAAGCCCAGCCTTGATATTTTTACCCGTAAATCCTTGTGTTTTTATGAAAAAATGTTTTAGTTCCTGTTTTCTCGTAGTTAAACCCCTGGAAGTTCCTAAAACTTGCCGGCATCCCTAAACCTTAGAAAAGTAAAATCTTTCTCGATTTAACTCTGCTTTTAGTGATTCTTGCGCTCACGTGTTCCTTGTAGCATGTAGAATAGTTTTGTGCTACTGCTTAGTTCTGTTAAAGTTTTTTGGGGTACTTTTTCTTATTTTATTTTATTGTTTCATTGCATGTGCTTGTGTGAGACATATAGGAAGTGCGTTATTCGAGGAGAACTTTGAAGAGAAAATTGTTGAAGACTTTGGGAAGCTGTAGGGTTTTGAAGATGGCAAGTGTTCCTTGATCATTCTCATTTATACCTAAATGGCATGTATTTTAATTACACTATTTATTTATCTCTTGTATTAATATTGCTTGATCCTATTAAGGATTTCCTATATTCTTTTGAGCATACATTGAAGCTGAGTTATTTAATTACTTTTGATGGTCGACGATGCTTAGTTTGCTTAACTGGGATGGTTAATGAACCCCTACTCTATGTTCCATGTAATATCTTTCAATTAATTAGTTGGCAAGATTATCTCTTTTTAATTGAAACATAGAGAACCACCCTGGAAAATAGGGCAACCATAAGCGTCATGTGGTTCTGACTTTGACTGATTAATTAGCGTATTTAATGTTTGGTAACCTTACCTAAAAATGGTATGGTAGAGCGATCATTGGTATAGCCCGGTCTTCTTGATGCGGTATGCTTTGCTAAAATACTTCGTTCATTAGGGAGGGTTATGCTCCGCTTGGACTGAAAACCTTAGCTGGTTACTTTGTATTAAATATGCTTTGTAAAGATCTCATAGTGAAACCCAGCACTCAGTTCACATGGCGTGAGAAGGGTACATGCTTATGGCAATGGGGATTGTGGCTTATGGTCAATGTGTACAACCTCTGTAGACCGTAAAACTATTATAGTAGTTGTGCTCGTGGTCATGAGCGACTTGTACCCTCACATGATTAAGCTATCTGAATATGATATAAATTGTGGTACCCTGAATATGATCATGGGTTTATGATGCTAGTAAATACTTATATTTGCTAGTAAATAGTTGCTTAATAAAATTTAACCAACTAAAAGTGTTAAATGAAACTATCCTTTCAGCCATTCACTTTATAAATCCTTACATGTCATTTACTTCTAAACATTGCTGAGTATGCTCACACTTGTTTATTTATATTGCATCTACAACACCTGGATTTCTACCCAAATTGGGAGAATTTTGAGGATTTTACTACCGAGTTTTAAGGAGTTCTAGGCGAGTCCCAAGTCATTTGCCTATAGAGATGGGATTTATTTTGTTTCTTTTTAGATAACGCTCGTTTTATTCTTCCGCTATGACTTTTGTATCAAATCTAAGATTATAATAATTATACTTTAATACTCTTTTGTTATATCATGGTTATGGATATTTACTTGTAACGTCTACCATATGTGTGTAAACTTGATCCTGATGCACATATGAGATGTATTTGGTTTTCTTTTTAAAATTGGGTGTGACATCCCTAGTGGACCCCAAGCATGGGGTGTGGGAGGGGATTTGGAGGACTTCCCGTTTTAGAGGGTAAAGTTGAGGGCTTATTGGAGTTCGTGTTTTAACACCGACCTCTAAATTTGGAGTATGAGCTCATTTCGAGGAACGGAGTAGCTCTTATATAGTTACATTCTACACGACGTTCCTCCCACACATAACAAAACAGGAGGCTCCCACATCGCACTGCTGCTAGGTAGGAGTTGTTCACCTCCACATAGGCATCAGGAGACCAACCTCAGCCCCCCTCTCCTCTCCATTCTACCTACGATGGTGTTGGTGCCCTATCTTCTGCCCTCCTTCCCCCATCCTTCGTTGTACCCTAGTACTGCTCATCGAATATCCACCACCACTCGTCCAGTAGCACTGCTACCTTCCCTCGTCTCCCACAACCACTCCATGATCATTCTATTCTCACTCCAGCAACCTTCTGGGTCCGGTGGTAATGGAGCATCAACCCCCTATCCTGAAACTCCAGCCCTAAAGAGCTTCTGTGTTGGCCATGGTGGCGGCATCGGCTGCTCCTGCAGCAGGCAACAACAGAGAAGGGAAGGAAGAAGATAAGGCATGACCCACATGTAAGAGAGGGAGGAGGGATGGACACATTGCTGCCACTAGGATGCCTTCTTCCTTCCCCTTGTCCTTGTCCCCTAAAAAGGACCCTTAAAGCCCTTCAACCTCAGCAGAGGCGGTGAGGGGGTAACTTGGCAAGGATTGAGTGCATGTGCGTGCACAAAGGTACGATGGCAGGCAAGTGCAATTGGGGTTTGTTTGGATCGGAACCTTGAAAAGTTGCATGCGCCAGGTAGCAGCTCCAGGCGTCCGATCTTCGCTGCCTGCGGTCGGAAGGACCTGCTTGCACCAAGCAGCTTCTCCAGGCCTCCATCCAAACATGCCCTTGGTGCACTAGAGTCAGGATCTTGGGTGATAGATCTAGGTAGTGCACGTGTGATGGGAAGGTGGTGGTGCATATCGATACCATGATAGAGGCTTAAGACACTGACTATGAGGCTAGAGAAAATGGGCACCATGGTGTGAGTTGGGGAGGTACATGTGGCATGCCGAGAAAAGGATGTGCGTGATTGCTAGGATTCCACATCTTGGTTGCGCATGTCAGCAAGGGTGGTTGAGAGCTTGTTACCCCATGGGCCGCGGGTCTCAAATAAGTGTGCTGGAGTAGGACACACAAGGCTCGATGAAGGATATCAAATAGGACTGGCTAGTTTTGGGATACCGGTGGCACTCATCCTATTCAATGTGACGCTGTAGGCATATGTCATGCTAGGAACTTGTGCTTCTTTTTGTGGGTTGGAATGGGAGAGGGAGGGGACGCACTTTTGGTTGAAGAGCTTACTCACCTTCTTGCCAATTTTTATAGTTGGCACTCCTTATTCTATGGTACTCCCTCCGTCCCAGTATGTTAGCACTCGGGCATTCAAACTCTAGAAATAGCGGTGTGGTGAAATGACGGTTTTGCCCCTGACTCAACCGTCTCCTTCCTCCCGTCGCCCACCCCGTCCACTGCTCCACCGCCCCTCTCTCCTCTTGGACGATGGCAATCCCCTCCTCCCGGCCGACGGCAGAGCCCGCCACCGCCGTGCCCCGCCGCCGTCGAATCGGTCACTCCGCCGTTGAATCGACCTCCACCGCCGTCACGCCTCCCACCCGCCGCTCCATCTCCGGCCCATTTCTCTCTGCCCCTGCTCTCCTCCCAGTCGTTGCCCCACCGGGGCGCGCGCGAGCTCCGAGGCTGCGATCCTGCGAGGGCGCTCGCGAGCTCTGCCGCGGGCCTCGCCGGGGCGGACGGCGTGCACCTTCCTAGCTCCCTCTTGCTCGCTGGGGTGGCGGCGGCCCGCCTCCTCCGCCCAAGGAGGGGCGCAGCGGAGGAGGCGGAGGAGGGGACGGCGGCGAGGTCGCTGAAGCCCTCCTCCTCGTCGGGATGAATCGCCGGGCACCAGCACCGATGATGCCGCCAGCGTCGCCGCGGGGGAGGGTGTCGAGCGCGACGCGCACCAGCACGTCCACCTCCACGCCGCCCTGCCAGCACAGCTTTGACACCAGCATGTCCACCACCTACGCCTCGGTGCCCGGCCGCCTGCTCGTCGATGCCCTTCAGTTCGCGATTGCCGCCGGCGAGGGCGAGCGATGCGAGACGACGGCAGCCTCCTGCATTCCCGGCCCGCGAGGAGGGTGTGGCGAGACGGCGCTGCGAGGAGGACGGAAGCCTGGGTCACTGGCTCACCGTGGTGGTTGGGATGGAGATGGAGGGGATTTTTTCACTGCAGGGAGGCGAGATACTCTGGTGACGTCCCTCCCTCCACCCTAAGAGGATTCAGTGGTCACTGTTTATTCCGGTATTACCTCCTAAAACAAAGAGAGGAAACAACAAAGAGAAAACAATAAGGATCGTTATATGGTTAAGTGTAATGCAGCCTAGTGGCGTTGAACTAAGATTATTATGAGAATCTTTTAGAAAGGATGATCTAACTGACACCTTCAATTCAAAACTTTAATCTATACTGTAAAGAGAATTAGAATTGAAACTTTTCTCACCAATAAAAGGCCCACCCCCACCTATACCCCCCTCACAGAGGACCCACCTGTCAGGAAAGTAGGACGACGAAATTAGACGAAAACCAAACAAAGGAGGGGGGAGGGACATTCCCAAATGTTTTTTCCACCAAAACCTCAAAGCTTTTTTCACCTAAAAAAGGCCCACCTAAATATACCCACGTCTATACACAATTACCCCGTATCGCTAATAGACAATAAATTGGAGAGCTTTCTCCATATAAATAAATGCCAACTATCTCTCTATATACATGAAAGAGCGAATATAAAGTATTTTTAAAAACACTTCGTACGGTTTGCCATGGTCCACTAAAGTGACAATATTTTAGTACTTATATGTCATCAATAAACGTATGTGCTTCAGAATTGAGACACATACGTAAAAGAATACGTAGAAGAAAGTTTAGCACGGCATTGCAACTAGTAAGACAAACAAACACTTTTTTTCAAAAGCCATCAAAGTCTACTGCAGGGGCGTATGGAATTTTGCACCAGTGTGCACTCCACGTTAGGGACCATGTCAAATATGACGAAACTGCCATGTGCCTAAAATCCTGGTGTCCTCGATCTTTGGAAAAAAAAACTGCTGTCCTCTTCATGGCTATGCGGAGGAAGGATCCAAAAACCAGATTCCTTAAATTTAGCTATGGCTGTGTTTTTACCAGAAATTCTCTCTCCAAAATTCACTATTCACCTATCACATCAAATCTCTCTCCTCATGTATGAAGTACTAAACGTGAGTAAATAAAAAAACTAGTTGCATGGTTTTGATGTACACGACGAGACGAGTCTTTTGAGCCTAGTTACATCATGGTAGGACAATGTTTACCACAAACAAACGAAAAGTGCTACAGTGTCCGATGTGACTTTCTCACCTCTTTTTTCGACATTTTTTGGAACTAAACACAGCCTGGTAATGCTTCCTCACAAGATTGTATCTGTGGATTATTCATAATCACTAACACTAAATTTACATCAAAACTAGGGTGGCACCACGACTTACCAACCTGTTCTAGGTTTATCTCTTGTCCGTAGGACCGGTATTGTTCCTGTGTATGGTCCTAGTTAAATAGATTCAACAATCTCTTAATGCTTACAGCAAGTTTATGCCCCAATATGCATTCTCTGAAAGACGTTTAGCTTCATCATATCTTTATTGTGATGCTTTGATGATACCAACTTGACAAAGTTGAGAACAGCATCTACAGATTACAACAATTCTTTGGTATTTAATATTGACCCGAAATATATCAGTAGAGCTTGACATCACAGCTGTTGAGTACACCTGCAGAAAAACATCTAGTAATCCCAAATCACATGCCAAAATTAAACCGAGTGAAAGTTGTAAAACAATTTATGTTTTTATGTTCCTGAAGTTGCAGTCCGTCATGAATACGCCACATGTTGTATAATGTCGACGAAACTTTATGCTCCCCAAGCTTCATCCAAAGATAAACATGTTAACAAGTCTAGTGGAATCACTGTCAGGAATTGCACAGCGGCGTCTACTGACTTCCAATATCAACAGACACATAGATTGACCGTCAAAGTCCACCAGAGAACGAAACATGCACATGGATCAACGACTTGCCGTGTACAAAATGAGAGCGTTTGAAGCTGAGTCATGTGGCTAAATCTAATCAGAAATCAGTGGCTATCCACAGCCCATAACGATACAAGAGGATGTTGAACATCAGAAGATACTATTATAGATAATATACAACCTAGCATGGGGATATATCCACAAAATTGGATAGGCACAAGGTACCACCCATCCATCCCCGTTCACATTGGTCCAAACCTAGGAACTACCAAACATGTCGAAGTACTCAGTACTACCAAGTATGTAGTATCCAGGACATAACACATTAGCTACACATCAATTCAATGATCATGTAAATAACATCTTGAGATGCTCTATACGAGCACCGCGGACTTCCTCGTCTGTCAGCGCCCCAGAAATCATCCTCTGCTTGCGCACTTGTACCTGTTGCATCCGCTCCTCAACAGTATCCTGAAAAGACAGAAAGCATTTGAGGTTGCAGCAGCCTGGGATAGTTCAGGTGGGTATCTCAAGAGGTAAGCGGATGTCATGGTTATGCTATTTACCTTCACGATGAAGCGTCTCACTTGGACCGTTCTTTTTTGCCCAATGCGGTGAATTCTCATGATAGCCTGCTCTTCCACTGCAGGGTTCCACCATGGATCCTGTACAAACATATAGCGATGCCAGATTGCCGGCATGACCTATTAGTCAATGCCAAGACTAGAGATAGTTATCACCTCACTAAATTGACAGGGTGTAGAATAAATACCATCAGGAAAACGTTGGATGCAGCAGTAAGATTTAGCCCTACACCTCCAGCTTTGAGTGACATCAGTAGCACCTAATTTTTCATACAAACAATTGGCATGCATAAAGAAAATGAACTTATGCAGGAAAAAAAGGAAACTAGGACCATGACTAGAAATTGCTCATGCATACCAGCTTGTCCTGACTTTCACTAAATTCCTTCAGAACTTTTTCTTTATGCTTCTGGCTCAACTTGCCATCAAACCTCAGGAACTTGATACCCTTATGATTGAAGGGGATCTCCAGAAGATCAAAGAATGAAGTAAACTGGCTGAATATAATGCTCTTCTCCTTTTTCCTCTGCAGATCCTCCAGAATCATTATAAGTTTGCTCACTTTGCAAGAGTCCTTCCAGTTGTTTTCGGCATCAACCTGGAAGCGACACTGAGCAGGCAATATGATCAGGTCAGATTTGCTGATGTGACTTCGACAGAGTGGACATGGACCTCCATCTGGAGTCCTCCAGCTAGAAAGAAGACACTCGCGGCACATCCGATGTGCACAAGGCGTGAGCACAGGATCATCAGAAGCTGACTCAAGGCAGATGGGACACTCAGTAGTAGCACCCTGGCGAATCTCTTCAACAACCTCTTCCACATAAGCACGTGAGGGTAGTGCATTCTGTCTTCCAGAACAACTTTGGACTCCTTCAAGAAACTGCTGTGCTAGCTGGTCAAGGTCAGCATATTTTTGAGGATCGGCTCGGCTGCACATTAAAAATTCAGCAAAACAATTAGACAAGGCAATGATGCAATGCAACAACAGGGTATTCATTTCACAATGCAAGGCTCACCCGATAACTAGAAAAGGGTGATTGCAGCACTGTCTTAGCCGGAGAAGTAGTTCAAGAATATTAGCATAGTTGTTAAGAACACTGCCTTGTGCTACAAATTTGTCAAATTGAACCTGTTGGAAGTACCATTTTGTGTTAGACATGCACAAAATATTATTAATGAAAATCTCACAACTATGTAAGTAATACTGAGAAGAGCAATTCAGTTTGACCGAGATAAACAAGAATCCTGCCTTTAGCATCACATCAGCTGACTCAACCAACAAATATTGAAAAATAAATACAATTCCATGTTGTAGTGACAATCAACTAACAATGAAACATACAAATTTAAACATAAATATACCTTTGACCTCCTGAAAAGCGCTTCATAGAAATCACGTTCATGTGCAGATTGTTCACATTCTACAACTTCAATATGAGCTGGAGGGAGAACCAGTATGGGACTGAAGCAAATAATTGAGCATTGTGAGGGATATATGCTTATTTATGCAGTTGTGAACTATGAAAGACTAAAGAAAATACATACTTTCCGATCTTGTCTTTTGTTTCCTTGGTCCTCCTCAGCATTAGTGGCCTGAGAATAGCTCTAACAATTTTCAATCCTCTATCATCACCATTCTCGTAAGGTTTCTGGATAAGCTTCTGCCACCTAGAGAGATCAACAGAAAATATCTGTCAGGATTTTCAAACAGAAAAACTGTAGCGGAGACAAGAACTAAGCAGTAAGATTTCACCCATACCAATTTGCACTGCACCATGGCTCAACACGTAAGAAGCAGAAAAGACTGTAGAGGTCCTCCAAATTATTCTACAGCAAATGCAGCACAAAATTAAAACTCAGATCATGCTTTTAAAAAAGTTGGACACTTTAGATGCTCCTAGTTCAACTGAAAGTACTGAAAAACACAATGTGAATCAGTGGCAAAAAACATACTTGCAATGGTGTGCCTGTAAGGCACCATCTGCATTCTGAGTTCAATCCAAAGGCTGCTTGGGCCCCTTTAGTTTTAGGAGATTTGATTGTGTGAGCTTCATCAAGCACAATCCTATACCAATCCATCCTGTGAAAGATGCTGCTGCCATTCTGTTAAAGGTAGCAATTTTTTAATGAAAATTATGATGACCTTGTTACTTCCAAAAATATATAAATATAACAAAAAAATTGGCAGCAGAGGGCAAATGCCAAACACATACAGCTTTGTATGCGGCTGAAAGGACACCATATGTCGTCAACACAACATCATGCCGAGCCATCAGCATGAGGTTATCAGTTTTATCACCACCATAGTGCACAAAAACAGAAAGAGCTCCTTGCGTTGAATGTGCCTCCAATTCGTCCTGCGAGGAAAAAACAATGCTGCATTATTATTTCTCTTTTGAGATCATCTATTCTTGGAGAAACTAGGAAAAATTGAAAGAATGATTAAATTGGTTCGATATGCACTGTAATACTGCATGAAGAACAGGATAAAGAGAAACTTAGCAGTGACTTTCAAATATTCTAACATCGATTACAAAGACAAAATAACAGTTATCAAAGACAAATGGTTGAATACAAGACATTGGAAATGTACACAATAATAGTAACAGAAGACACTTACCTTCCATTGACCCAATAATGACATCGGACAAACAATAAGGGTACCTCCTCTTACAGAGGATCTTGAGGTGCATGCTCTGGTCCCATGACCTCTCAGATCTCTTCTATCTCTTTCGGTATAGTTGGAACAATCCCCCCTGGGGTTTGAAAGTATAAGAGCAATGGTCATCACAGTTTTCCCAAGACCCATTGCATCTGCTAGTATCTGCAAAGAAGGTAACACATAAATATGTTTCATAGTACGCCTTCTAACCGCAGCATAATTATGAGAGAGCAATCAATTCTGTGAGGATTAGCATCAAATTGCTTAGGAAAATGTTCAAAAAAACATCAATGTAATGTTATAACACAAACATAAAAGTGCAAGTGCAAGCAAGACTAAACTTATAACACACCAATCCTCCATACAGAAATAATGTAGTGTTATTTTTTTATTAAACAATTTAATGGCAGCATAGAACATGCCATTATAACTGTTAAGAGTCAGGATAAGCCAGGGAATGCTACTGAAACGAACTTACCCCTCCTCGGGCATTCCCAGTTGCACTTGGAAATTGTGTTGTTGCTTGACCAGTGAAAAGATTCACGTACACTGGAGGAGCTCTCCTGCAAACAACATTTTCTTAGTTATCACCATAACCCAGTCACCATTTCTGTGCTATTGTACAAAAGACACTGAATAGAGCATACTTGTCTGCAATATTGTAGGCACTCCAACATGGATTGAGAGTTTTTGTTGCTTCATTAGCATCCATTCCCTTCTCTAATTTAGACATCCAGAAGAGAGCTTGTTTTTGGTATGGTTTTAGAACAGAAACAAGGGTACTTGGAGGCTCTGCTTCCTGTTTTTACAGATATGTGATTAAATATTAGAAACAAAGTTTTTTTATAAAATATTAGCAAAGCATGAGCAAACATTCAAACAATTCCATTAACTTCTATTGTTACCTCTAAGTCAAACGCTTCAGCAGTGCCAACAAGTTTGTTCATGGCAGCCTCTGAAATAGCCTGCTCATCAGGGGCTTGCTCTAGAAAAGTCTGGCCAAGCACGGGAGTGGATTCATCACCACTGTTATGGTTTCCCTAATCCATGTGTCAGGAAAAAATGATGTCAATAATGAACACAAAGATAAAAGCAACCAGCAATAATTGGTACAAGAAAAGGCTATAATTTTAAGCACTGTTATGAAATAAACACAACAATAGATTCAGTTCATTGGAGAAATACCCAATTAGATGCTACAATAAAGGGACACAAACTGAATAATTGGTGATAGTAAAAATGCAGCAAGAGTACTTGTAGCTTACCCTTAGAATTCGCTGCAGCTTTCTTGTGGTGAGGTCACCAAGAGAGAAATCATCCTGCACATGGTAGGCATATAAACATTTAGAAAAAATAATGACCAGAATATTCTAAAAACTTACAAAAGGAATAATCAATGAGCTACCTTGTTGGATGCCTTTAGCTTGAGTAAAGTAAGCAATTGGTGAAGAGGACTGGAAGAGAAACTGACATTTGCATGATCGAGCATGTCACAGGATGAGTTGCCCAGTTCTGTGAACACAGACTTGTGGATGTATAGGCTGCAGGGGGAAAAAACAATCAGCATTAGCACAATCAGTCAAAATCCTAACAACTTGATGAGTAACAAAACAGCAAGCGTGTATCCATTACCTAACATACAGCAAAATCTCCTGCATCAGACTTAGCTCTATGGTTGGGAACACAATCTTTCCGTGAATCTTCACCTTGGACGAGTTGACAAGAGGGACAAGGCATTGCGACCACTCTGGGGGTAGCTTCCCAATCTGCAAACACCATCAGGGACAGTGAGACGAAATCAAAATTAAAATAATTGAAAAGGTAAATCATCCATCGACAAATTGATTCAAGAGTAAATATGAATCGCAAGATGAGTTGAGTAACAACCTCTCCGGCACGTTTGGTGGAGAAGCGCACAATCCCCGCCAGAGCCGCCGCCTTCTTGGCTGACAACTTAAGCCCACCATAGCTCCTCTCGAACGAAGGGAAGGAGAAATGGACGATCTCACCGGCGTCCATCCTCCTCCTCCCACGGTTGGTGGACAGACCGGGCACATAGGACTTGCCAACGAGCAACCAGTCGCGCTCCTCGGGGAAGTCGCCAAACTCGGCGTCCGTCGGCGCCACCACCATCCTCATGTCCGTCACCGGGGCAGGCGCAGCCGCCCTGAGAGGCCGCGGCGGGGGCCGGGGCCGAGGTTCGTACATCTCGACGTCAACTGGCGGCGGCGGAGGGAGGACGGGCCTCGGGTTGTGCATCTGGACGTCCCGGGGCGGCACCACCAGGATGGGCCTCGGGTCGACGGGCGGCGGCAGCGCCCGGATGGGCCTCGGGTTGAGGTACGGCACCGGGTGGGTGGCGGTGAGGTCGACGGTCTCCCCCTCCTCCCTCGGCCTCTTCTTGGGCCGCGGCACCAGGCTTATGCCGCCGACGATGCGGGCCTCGGGGAGGCCGGCGCCCAGGACGGCGCGCACGGCGGCGATCTCGTCGGCGAAGAGGACGGCCTGCGATGGGGACTCCTGCCAGCCGGAGGAGTCGTCGTCGACGGAGACCATCATGGCTGCTACCGGCGCGGCGAGGGCGAGGCGGGGAGTGGTGGTGGGCGGCGGCGGGAAGCTGGCGGGAGTGGGACTGTGGGAGAGGTGGGGAGGAGGGAGGGAATAGAAGAGGTTTGGGGATGGAGGGAAATGGTGGATTGGAGGGCTCGGAGCCGGGGGTTTATGGGATTTGGGGGATTTTTTGGCGGGGAAGGGAGGGAGCGAGGGGATTTGGCGGGGGAAGGAAAATGACGACTTGAAGAGGCAAGCGGCGACGGTGAAATTTGGACGAGGATTTACGGGCTCGCGGTGGTTTGGGGAGATTTGGGGCGCGAAAGGTGGGGCGGTAAAAAAGGGCGGGGTGAGTGCGCGCGCACGGGCGGGGGCGCCCCGGTGTTGGCGCGCCGCGTCTGTCCTCGGGGGGGCCGTTGCAGTGGCGCGCTCTCCACCGGTTGGACCGTGGCGCGGTGGAGGCTGGCGGGTCCGGGTGAACCGCTTTCCTTCACCGGTTACGTATTCAGCGTTACATTTTGCAAATAGTACTAAAGAAAAGAATCAGGAAATATAAGGTTTTTGATGCTACTATTGTCGGTGCCGAGATTGGCCGCCCAATCTCAGCGCCTAACAGAATGCGTTGTGTCCCGTTCCTTGACGGTTGATGCAGGAGCTAGCACAATGACACAAGGGTTTTTTCTGGTTCCGGCCACTGGGTCGTACGTCCAGCAAGATGTGCTCTTGGCACTGTACTATCGTGCACCGGGGTGCTTGCAGTGGGGGGCTACAAGCAAGGCAGGAGAGGAGGAGAAGCCTCCAAGTCCCTGAACGAGTGAATGATTGAGGCAAAGTACCAATATCGTGAGTGGGTGTGTGTATTTTTCTCTGGGTTCCGTCCCTTGGGCCGGCGCCCTCTTCCTCCTTTTATAGTCCAAGGAGGAAGGGAGATGGCCAGGGATAAGTACAAGTACAGTACATGCTACAGTGGGGCGCACTAGGGGAGCGTAGTGCTGGGCGTGCCATCGTCCTTGGTTCTGAGCGGGGATTTTATGTCGAGCTCCGGCTTCTTCAGGCGTCGTGGCCGTCCTTGCGCTTGTCCTGGAGTGACTTCGAGGGGTGGCAGGACCGCCGGCTGGGGCTTGGTCGTCGTCCGTACGCCTGATCGAGGGTCCCCCATGCTCACCCAGCAAGGGGAGGACGGGAGTTGGCAGCATAGTGATCGGGATGATGGCTTCTACTGGACACAGTGCGCGGCGTGCTCGGCTCGTCGGGGGATGGCAGGGAGTTGGTGGATCTGACCTAGCGTACGTCGCCGCAGGGCTGCGCCGGGCCGGAGTGAGCTCTCGCCCATTCGTTTGTACTCTCGCTCGAGGGTCTCCCATGCCCGTTCGAGGGCTTTGCCGTACGGGGGAGGACGAGAGTAGGCAGAACAGTGGTGCCGAGTGACATTTGTACGTTCGCACAGGGCTCACCATGCTGGCTCGGTGGCAGGGGCAGGCGGCCCTGTGGCCGGAGTCAGCGGGAGTGACAGGGCGCGTCGGGCCTGACCGGGGTTCGCCGCTGGTCGTCATCCGTACGCCATTCGAGGGTGCCCACCTGCCCGCTCGAGGGCCTCGCGGTGGGGGAACGACGGGAGCAGTTGGCACAGTGCGGTGGGATGACCCGTGCCTGCCCGCACAGTGGCGAAGCGTCAGCACAGCACCGGGGCAGGTGGTACAGTGGACCTGACCGTGTCAGCGGCGTGGAGCAGGGCAGAGTCTTATCCTTATCCCTTGACTTGGGCGTTTGGTAGGTAGCGGCATTAAATGCGGTTGCTGGGCGGAGTGGTTGGGCGCTCCCGCAGCGAATAGAGGGGCGGCCTCGAGCAAGACGGAGTGACCCACTTGCTCGAGGGGGCGCGCGGTCCTCGAGCGAGGCGAACACGGGGTCGCGTCCGCCCGAGGGGGTCGAAGACCCTCGAGCGAGACAGAGACAAGGTCACGCCTGCCCGAGGCGGTCGAAGACCCTCGAGCGAGGCAGTGACGGTGTTCGCTCCTTGGGCCTTTAGGTGAATCGAGCCGGGACAGTTGTTTGGGCCGCGGTGAGCGGCATCGGGCCGCGTCGTCCAGGCGGTTTTCTGGGCCATTGGTGGTTAAATGTTTTTTTGAGGGTGATTATCCCAGTGGTTAGGGGACCCCCTTGGGATGTCCCCGACAACTATCCAGCAAAATATCAAAAATATAATTAAACAAGGCATCTGAAATTATCAACTTTTCAGTCAATCTGATATGAATAAGTGCGAATTTACAGTTATGTATAAGATATTATTATGAGAACACCAACAATCGTAAGTAATGATCCAAAACAGTTAGGACTTTGGGTTTTCAAGGCTATCGGCATGTGTTTACAAAGAAACTTGTGGGAGATTATAGGAGCTGGGGCGGAGAGGTGAGGTAAGGCGTTGTTGAGTGTGGATCGCAAAACATTGTAGGTAAGAGATGTTGGTAGTAGGGGATCTCAAGATGGGAGTTTTTGTTAGTGGGACGACCGTTATGGAGACCCGTGCAAGGATGTCGCCAAGATGAGTGGAGGAGGATGAAAGAGGGGCTTTGGCACATTTTTGTCGTGAGAAGAAACAACTCACAATAGGTTTTAGAAAGAAGACGCAGATGAAACATCGGGCGCGATTGGTTGCCCGCATGCGCCATGGGCCAGTCTCCCCGGATGCAAGTTTGTCATGATTGGTTTTCTGCACTGCGGTTGGGCATCTACATCCGCGGATATCAAGAAATCGGCCGTTTCTCTGGAGTCAGGCTCCGCTGATGCACATCATGCGAGCGCTGCGGGCAAAAAGGCTGCAAGAAAGCTGCCGTCGCATGCATATGCTAGTAACCAAGCAGTGGCTTCATGGAACCAAGCTGGCTGAGGTCAGGCAACCAAACAATCGAGTGCTGCGTCAGTTGAGCCAGGCTCCGGAATACGGGCCAGGCTAAGCGCATCCGCAAACCAAATGTGCCCATCGAATCTGAATCAAATGGTTCATATGGTATGGAACGAGAAGAATGGATAAATTAGGTATATCTTATAGTGTCACCTTTCTTAAGGACCACAAGATTTTTACACCATGGTCCATACAGTGAATTCACAATGCCATTCTATGTTGAATGCAGGCGCGGTGAATATACCATTTAACTAAAAATATGACTAACCAATCATAAAGGAGCATCTCCAATAGACCAACTAATCTAATTCTTTGTATCTTCATTTGGCTATCTACCCGTAAGATTTCTTCTCCACATCTCGTTTTACCGTTATTCAAATTATTTGTCACAAGTATTTTTTTTAAAAAATATTGGTAACGGTTAGATTATAGATAGGGGTGAAAGTGCATCTAGGCACTTAATTAATTTTGGTGATTAACGACTATAGAAATTTGGATATAATGCTTTGAATGAGATGTGCAGGTACAATACAAAAAGAAAAGTGAAAGAAATGAGAAAGTATGGTGCCCAACTCCTATCTAAAGATTAGTGGAAGATCTTGAAGGATTTAAATTGCGTAGGATTTATGAAATTGAGTTTAGGACCACCGTACTATCAAGAAGGACAAGTAATCGTGCAATCATGTGACCTTGATGCTCAATCACACCCACAATCCTATCCCTCAGCCACAGCTCCAAAAACTAAATCTATTTTGACCCAAGTGCTGCCTGTCGGAAATTTCCGGTAAACCACCGGAGATTTCCGCTGATCACTCGGTGCTTCGTTTGTTACTCTTGGGGATTCATCCCCTAGACAGTTAGGCGTTACCAAGAGCATCCAATCAAGCTTGTGGATTCTCCTTGGAAGTTTGTATCACCCAATCCTTCGTGAATTTGCTAGTAAATGGGCTTAGCACCTTTGTGGTGACTAAGTGGAGGTAAGAGACTTGGAGTTGATAAGCCCGCCTTTCGTAGGCCCTCAACGGAGACGTAGCTCCTTTGTGGAGTGAACTTCGAGTTAAATCTTGTGTCTCTCGTTGATATTATTGCTATTGTTTCTTGTGTTCATATAGTTCATATTGTTCTAAGCAAGTTCATGTTCTTTATCTCTCGATCTATCATTTTGTGAAGTTGCTAGGAGTAAGATTGTTTTCAGAGGGCCTATAACTTACTTTTGAACATCTTGATTTATACAAATTGTTATCTTTGCTCTTAAATTAGTTACAAAGCGTTGTGGTCGCGTGTCACCGGAAATCTCCGGTAGTGGCCGGAAATTTCCGACAGTCTAGCGGAAATTTCCCGTGGCTACCGGAAATTTCGGCAGATTTGATATTTTGTGGAGTTGTTTTCTATAATTTTTAGGAACGCCTATTCACCCCCCTCTAGGCCTAGTGTTGATCCTTTCAAGGAGCTATGTAGCATATTTTCTTTTCATAGTTGAATTTGCAACGCATATTTCTATAACAACGCTTTAAAGTCACTGGCAAGTTAGGATGCAAGTGGGTTGTCTTCGGTTGACCCAAACACCGACCCATACTATCTAAATATTTATTAATTGATTTTGGGTTGACCCAAACTAATTTAACTCATGTAACTAGTGGCACCGGTTAATCCAATGGGTTTGAATACATGGTCTTACAATGGTCTTATTCTGAGACATCTCCAACAAATTTCAGCTAAATTCGCGAAGTTTAAGTTTTAGGGTCCGGCTTTTGACGTGGGGCCCATATGTGGATCTCATAACATAATTTTGCACAAAGTAGTCGACTGTCGTTAAGAGTCATTTGCAACAAATTTTAGCTAAATTCGTTAAAATTTTATAATGTGAACACGAGGTTTAAGTTTTAGGGTCCAGCTTTTGATGTGGGGCCCGCATGTGGATCTCATAACATGATTTTGCACAAAGTAGCCGGCCAATGTTGAGAGTCATTTGCAACAAATTTCTGCCAAATTCGCTAAAATTTTATAGTGTGAACGCGAGGTTTAAGTTTTAGGGTCCGGCTTTTGACGTGGGGTCCACATGTGGATCTCATCACATAATTTTGCACAAAATAGCCGACCGTTGTTTTGAGTCATTTGCAACAAATTTCAGCTAAATTCGCTAAAATTTTATAGTGTGAACGTGAGTTTAAGTTTTAGGGGCGCCGCATAGAGCGGGGAGCTGGGATGATGATGCGCAAATGGGTTACCCGAATAACTCAGATTATTTGGTATTGTTTGACACCAAAATTTTATGAGTCAGTTTATTGGGTATTTATACTAGACTTTAATGTTTGGGTAGCGGGTCATTGGGTCGACCGATCAAAACTTGCATCCTGACTGGCAAGCATAGGACATCAGTGCGGAGGGGCAACAATTCTTCCCAACAGCACATAGAATGAGAGAAAACATAATCGATTCTTCCTCTACATCTACTGTTAGCAAATAATGCGTAAAACAAGATCGAATACGAGACACGGTTTAACGTGGAAAAACCCATACGGAAAAAAACCACAGAAGACAATCACTATTGAGGAGAGTTTACAAGTAGGGATGATACATGGCTCATCTGAGATGCCTTGTCTTGTCTTACCCTACCGTCTACATAGGCTTACATATATATAGGAGACTCATGCTCCCGTGCTTGGTTGCATTTCCAAGGTGGGACTAAACTGTGCACTTTGAGAGAAACCACAGTATGATGGGCCTCCGCTTCGCTTCGGCCCAAGCCTGGCCTATATCGTGGATGTGAATTTGGAACATATCCAACAAACTCCAAAACGACATAAAGTCGCATCGCAATATCACCCGTGGCATAAATATCCAGTGAAGAACTCAATTACTGCTCCATTCAAAACACGGTTCAGATGTAGGCATAAATGTGCAACTAACGGAGTATAAACCTCTGCAATAGACCCTGTAGTAGCAGTCATGAGTGGACGTCTCCACTTTGAACAATAAATGTACTGAATGCTAGATCCCTCAATACGAGCAAAGACAGCAATAAACGTACTGCTCCCGCAATACAAAACACTGTAGCATCTAGTCAAACAAAACTTCCTCTGTTGCACTTGAATCCTCCACCCCAAACTCAATTCAGAGCAAAATCTTCACTTTCAATTAACCAACTCTATAGGAGTAAACGGAAACCACTAGGCTGACATGAACGATGTTGTTGAAACATCAAGATGAATTAATTCAAAGTGATCCGATAATAATCCCAACAACTCCTCAAAATCTCAATATGTCTCACTAGCGGAATTCGTATATCATAGAAGCCATATGAAAGAAATAACCAGAAGAATATAATCTGCAGTAAATAATCTAGAAACGTTATTGTGTAACTCTAGCAATAACCTGCAGCCTGGTACACTTCGTGTGTACATCCAGCGAGCAACTCTGGAAACCTTCTGGTAGATCTTCACGGTGGCCGTCATAAGGAAATCGATTCCGTCTTGAATTCGTCGATGAATTTGATCCGACTGGCGGCGCGACGAAGAAAACTGAGACCCTAATATATTTTTTAGATAATCTCGTGCCATGCTCTGATACCACTTGTTAGCAAATAATGCATAAAACAATTTCGAACACGAGACACGGTTTAACGTGGAAAAACCCATACGAAAAAAAACCACGGAAGACAATCACTATTGAGGAGAGTTTACAAGTAGGGATGATACATGGCTCATCTTAGATGCCTTGTCTTGTCTTACATATATATAGGCGACTCATGCTCCCGTGCTTGGTTGCATTTCTAAGGTGGGACTAAACTGTGCACTTTGAGAGAAACCACAGTATGATGGGCCTCCGCTTCGCTTCGGCCCAAGCCTGGCCTATATCGTGGATGTGAATTTGGAACATATCCAACATCTACATCAACACCAATCACCATCTCCCAATCCCTTCTTTTTTTATTTCTTCCCCAACCCAAATCAAGATCAATCCACATCCCGATTTCACCTTTTCCCTTTTCTTGCATTTCAATCAACATAAATAGGAGTGGACGCCGAGCCAGCTCATTTTGGCTCATTAGCTTACAAGCTAGCTCAACTCGCACATTAAGAAGACGAGCAAAAAAAAAAGTTATCTCAGCTCGTCTCGTTAACGGCTCGAGCTGGCTAGCTAAACTCACGAGTAACAAGTTAATTTAAAATTAGTATTATAAATATATATAATACAAAAATAATAATTACAATAGTTTATACTTCTAAATTGTATTATACTATAATATAATTGTCGGGGACATCCCAAGGGGGTCCCCTAACCACCGGAGTAAACACCCTCAAAAACGCCAAACCCAAAGAGGTTAGGATAACAACGGCCTAAGCGAAACCTGGGCAACACGGCCCATCACTGCTCATTACGGCCCAAATACCGCTACAACCCAGCTGCCGAAGGATCCGAGGCAAACGACCCGATCCCCACCTCGCTCGAGGGCTGCAATCCCCTCGAGCGGGCTCGACCCCGATCACCGCCTCGCACGAGGGTCTACGACCCCCTCGAGCGAACTCGGCTCCAAAACTCCGCCTCGTTCGAGGCCGCCCCAGTGCGACCACTGAGACGTTCAACCACTCCGCCGGGCAGCCGCATTTAATGCCCGCCCCATCAGTCAGGCGCCAAAGTCAAAAGGCAGCCTCTCTCCACGCCACGCCGCTGACACCACGGGGGCTTACTATTTCACCTGTCCCGGTCACTGTGCGGCCACACCGCTGCCACGCTGACGCACGCGGCACTGTGCAAAGCCCTGAGTGGACTGACGGGCGTCACTCAGCGCCACTGTTACGCCTACTCTCGTCCTCCCCCTGCCACGAGATCCTCGAAGGGGCATGGGGGCGCCCTCGAACGGCGTACGGACAATGACCGGGGCGGACCCTGGGCAGGCGCGCCGTGCCAAGTCAACTCTACAGGCCTCAACGACGGGACTACTCGCCCCCGTCACCGCTGTACGGGCCAGCAGGCGTCATTCGGTGCCGCTGTTTCACCAACTCCCGGTCATTTCCTGGCAAGGCGGGCACGCCTCGCGCTGTGGACAGCAAAGGCCATCATTCCGTCACTGTGTTACCAACTCCCTGCCATTCCCCCGACGGGGCGAGCACGCCGTGCACTGTGACCAGCGGAGGTCATCATTCCGTCACTGTGCTGCCAACTCCCGTCCTCCCATGACTAAATGAGCGTGGGAGACCCTCGATCCGGTGTACAGGCAACGACCGAAGCCCAGCTGAGGGACCTGCTACCCCTCGAAGCCGCTCCAGGACAAGACCTGGTCGGCCAATCTCAGCACCGACAGTGGCGCGCCAGGTAGGGGCAGCGCTGTGAGCGACCACTTTCCCAAGCAGTTTCCTCATTGGCAAACCGCATTTTCACCATGCCAACGCAATCCGCCGCGGGGTCTCCCAGTCCGCTTCCACGCGGATACCGGATCAAGTTCGGGAGCCTGGAGTTCGAAGCGACCGGTGAGGGCTTCCTCATACGGCTCGCCTCCATCGCACCCGGCCTGGTAACCGGGCCCCCGGTATCGCCTACGCCATCCCCGGTCAGGGACCGGCGGTCGCTGCATGAGCTCCAAATTCTCGTGGAGCGACGAGTCGTCCCGCGCGTTGTGCTCCCCGACTGGGACGCACACTTGTTGCTCCGGCCCGCTGTCATGGCGCTACGGGACGCGCCCCCACCGGTAGCTCCTGCGGAGGGAGCACGTCGGAGGGATGCGGCCGGGGCAACGCAATTGCCCTACGGGCTGACCAATACGGCCGCGGGATATTCCGGAACGATTAGCGCCAGCCTGGGCGCATGCGCGGACTCGGCGGGCCACCAACTGGGTTTGACCCACCACCTACGCCTCTCCTCGCCGGACGAGTCCACAGTCGACTCCGATGGAGAGGAGAGCGTGACCAGGGACGCCCGGACCTGGACTACCCCGGGCTGCGCGACCGCGAAGGTTTCGCTTCCTTTCAGGCCGCCGCAGACTTTTGCCTCACCTGCTCCGATGATTCCAGCGAAGGGGGGAGACCTGGTGTTGAGGCTGCACCAGGACAACAGAGAACGCCACAAGCTCATGCCACCGTGGGAGGGACCATACATCGTCGCCAAAGTCCTCAAGCCTGGAACCTACAAGCTGGCGAACGAGAAAGGCGAGGTCTTCCCCAACGCTTGGAACATCCAACAGCTACGTCGCTTCTACCCATGAATCTTTTATACTTCCCCGCAGTTTCGATTTGCTGTTTGATGATAATAAAAAGATTCGCAATCGCATGGAAACATTACTACGAACAACATGGGGAAAAAGTGACCCGAGTCGAATCTAGGATGAGGTCGAGTCCCTTCGGGGGCTGCTCGAGGGCTGAGTCCCTCGACGGTCCCAAATCCTTTTTTTCCATGCGTTTTTTCTTAAAAAGTGGGTCGCCATACCCCTCCTCGACCGCGCGGAAAGGTTGGAGCGAGGCGCGGGCCTGCCGCGGCTGAGAGCCGGCTGAGTCGAGGGACCGCCCACGCCTTCGAAAGGCTACGGCATCCCCCTCACCACTCGATGCCCGAGGGGCTCGTGCTTCGTTGCCAAATCGATCTGACGCCAAGAGGCAAGGGTACGGCGCGCCGCAAACTAAAAAATGCTCCGGTTAGATTAAGTTTATGTTTCTGTATCTATCGCACGACTGCTTACGAGAAAACCGGGA
>OAMR01000378.1:16752-28032 GCA_900205405.1 Echinochloa crus-galli
TGTGTCGCTACTAAAACGTAAATTGTTGCATTATGCTATTGCTACGGTTACAAGTGCAACGACTTTTAACCAAAAAAAAGTGGTAGCAAAAGTACTATTACTACCATTTTTGGGCCTATTGCAACACATTTTCGGCGTTGATTTTGATACAAAACCTTGTAGTGCTTGATCTGATCATTGGCCCTTCGACAGAAATATTGTTGACACTTCTAAAATAATCCTGTCTTTGCCTCTTACTTTCGAACTGCAAGGATGACCCCCCCTGAAATAGGCATGATCATTCCTACCGTTGGCAGACAATTTGATTAATTGTCCTTGTCTTCCTCTTTTGGGTTCTGCAACCCTTGAACTTTGCTGAGAGTGAGGTTGACCATAGGCGGAGCTGAGGGTACTTGACTGCTTCGAAGTGGATAGGGGGGCATTGGTTGGTAATGAAATGCTTGCGTGTTTCTGGCTGATGTCTGAGCGTAAGAATTTTGGGGACAGTTCTGCATGTTTTGGCGATTAGTCCAATTCACACTTTGGTTAATTGAAGCGGTGTTCTTGGATTGAGCCTTTTCTGCTGCCATTCTTTCTAGAACCTTCTTGATCTTTCCTTTTGGAATATATTTGTAACAATACTTGGCCCTTCAAGTGCAGATCATGAAGGAGGCACTTTGGGCTGGCTTTGCTATGAAACCTGATCATGAAGCTATGATAATGGTTCGTTTTCTTACCACTTGTTAATGATATATGTCATCGTAATAACCAGAAGCCATATTATGTGCTTTAATGCTTGCTCCTCTTTCTGTCAAAGGGAAAGCTTATGATTGGACCAAAAGTCCATGACTGAAGAACTATATAGCAGGCTGAGAATCCCTATCTTGTCATGAGTCATGGCCCTCCATGTGACACCCAGTTTTATGTATTGTGTATTGTTCTTTTGAGACTTGGCATCTGTCCTGTAAAATAATGATGCTGACTGTACATTGCAATCAAAAGATCATGTTGGGTTATAATCTACTTTATCTAAATCGATGCTTTGCTTCTACACTGTTTTTGTTGTGTGCTCAGATTTGGTATAATTATGTTCCTCTGTGTAACACTGTAACATGCATTCGAGTGTAGAAAATAGAGGACTACTGCAATCCTCTGTGCTGAAGGTGTAGTGCCAGAGCTGCAAGCACTGATCGGCTGATCGCAACACCTGATAAGGTACCGTCCGATTTCTCTTGGGCATACTATTGGTCATAAAGCTGTCCAATGCCGCTGTTCTGTTTATGTTGGCACACATGCATGCCAGCTTTTACAAAGTTCAGATATGAACCTGTAGTCTCAATGCCTCTATTTCTCTGAAGTCTAAAACTGCATTACTCTAAGCGTCTGAATCTGTAATGCACTATAGCTCTGAACCTGTAATGCTTACTTATCTGGTTTAGCTTATGATTGGACCAAAAGTCCATGACTAAAGAACTATATAGCAGGCTGAGAATCCCTATCTTGTCATGAGTCATGGCCCTCTATGTGACACCCAGTTTTATGTATTGTGTATTGTTCTTTTGAGACTTGGCATCTGTCCTGTAAAATAATGATGCTGACTGTACATTGCAATCAAAAGATCATATGTTATATCTTAATTCTCATTTATTTATGAGAAATTATGATCTTGAGATGACCCTGTTTTAAGCATATCAACTACACATTTAATTTATATTAGCTATCATTTCTATTTTTGAGATGTTCAGTACAAATCTTGGCATCTAATAAAGCATGTCATTTCAGGAGGAAGCTTGAGTTTGAGGAGGAGCCATGCTCATGGTGGACGATGGTGAACATGAAGGCAACCTTTGTTGCTGCAGTAGATATAGGTCATATAATTCGCACGAGTTCTTAGTGGGGGCTGGATACATTATGTGTTATACCAATGGTGGTGTCCAAGTTTAGTTTGACATTGGGTGTATTTCATTAAAGATTTGTACTAACAAATTATATTTCATTGTCATGGATGTCGATGCTTCATTCATTATGTAGTTAATATTTTGCGATATTGATTTAAGCTACCAAACAAAGTGTCGCAACATGAATTATTAATATATTAATTTGACGTTCCAATGTATGATGGAAATTAAATCAAATTGGGTTGCAACAATTACACAAATAACAACCACATTTAGTCGTGGCAATAGATGCGGTAATCGTGGCAATAGAAAAACTATCTCTTGCAACTACAAAAAAAGATGATAGTGGCAATAGAGGAATATACCTATAGCAACCATTCACAAACATGGCAATAGAGGACCTCTCTGTAGCAACGAACCTTCAAAAGCGTTGCAATAACCTAATCCACCTATAGCAACCATTTAGATGATGTGGTAATAGACAAGCTCTATAGCAATGATTTCTTCGTGTAGCAATAACAGCTATTGCAACACTTATGTTCCGATGTGACTGCATTGTATTGCTACACGACCAACGTGTGGCAATACGTGTCATTAGCAACGTCTCGTTCGTTGCAATTGGTATCATTGCAACACCCATAATGGTTGCAATGTCTTATGTTACAACGCTCACTAATCGTTGCCAAAGAGTCGAAAGTGTTGCAATATAGGGGTTGTGTGTCGCTACTAAAACGTAAACTGTTGCATTATGCTATTGCTACGGTTACAAGTGCAACGACTTTAACCAAAAAAAATGGTAGCAAAAGTACTATTACTACCATTCTTGGGTCTATTGCAACACATTTTCGGCGTTGATTTTGACACAAAACCTTGTAGTGAGTGTGGCAGCTGCATAAGATGGTCCTGGAGGTGCAAACCCAAACGAGGAACCAAAAAAGTCACCCTCTGAAGTAGGCATATATGGCACAGTCCCTGGAGCTCCAACTGACTGTGGAGGGGGTGGTGCTGGCTGTGAGCTCGATCCAACGTGTCCATATCCAAATATGTCACCATACTCCTCAAAGTAGCCTGCATTCATGTGATCGATCATGATGTCTCTCAGCGGGGGTATCTTAGGTAGCTCAAGTGGAGGAGAGATAGGTGATGGAGGATCATTTGGACTCATTGCGGTGTGTAATCTCTTGATTGCATCTCGAGTCTTCTTGCTCTCAATCCTCTGCTGCCTAATGTTTACTTCAACATCCCTCTGACCTTTACAAATCCCTGTAAACATGGATATGAATTTCCGAATAGGAGAGGTCATTCGCTCGGGATAGGAGCTGCTGCCAGGTCCAAACCGGTCAGACCGGTTTGGAGAACCGGTCAGACCGGTTCGCCCTAGCTGCAACTGACCGTGCTGCTGCTGCTGCTGAGTCTGGTCTCCTCCCTGCTGTGTGTGCTGCTGTTGTTGAACATGTGGCTGCTGGGGAGGCTCATCTTGTGTAGGAGAAGGCATCCAAAACTTGTGAGGTACCGGTGGACGTAGTGGCTTGTGCTGAGTGTCCTTTTGAATCTTCAAGCTTGTCACCCTCTCTATGATGAACATGATGAAGGGGCTATAGGCACAAATCTTCTAAGGGCTCTCAGAAATGGTCTTGATCTCATGCCAAATAAAATCTGCAACACTAAATGGAGGCCTCTCCTCTCCAATCCTCAGATAGTACATAAGGTTTCTCATGTAAAGTGAGATGTCTGAGGTGTTGCCATCTCTAGGAGTGAGTGTCTTGCGAAGCATCCTGTAGAGAGTACCATAGTAGGTGTAGAGACCACTCACTTTTCCCCAGTTGCCATTCTGATTTCTTGGATACATGAACTTCAAATCAGATGCTTCTAGAACGCTGCTGTCATGTATCTTCACCGTGTTATCATCCTCATGTGCAACTCTAAAGAGGGAGGCAAAATCAGAATAAGTGATGTGATAGCGCTGTCCCTCTGTCATCCAATGCATAGCCCTCTCCTGCCTACCACCCTCCTCGTGGTATCCAAAGAACACAATGGTATAGAACTGAGCAATGACTTCTGTTGACACCAAAAATTGGCACCAGGAAGAGGCTGACATGTGGGCCGGATTTGGTAGAAGGATGCCATTCGGCTAAAAGGGTTTTTTCTGAAGCATTCGGCAAAGATGCTCTGCGGTCGGGAACGCGTCGCCATTCGGCTGAAATATTCGGCAGAGATACTCTGCGGTCGGGAATGCGTCATCATTCGGCAGAGGCAAGGAACTTTAAAGACAAAAATGTGAGGAAATTTTACCAATCATTGGAGCATCGGCAGGACCTGTACTGATTGCTGGCTGTTGTTCTTTGGACTGAAATCAAAAAGAAACAAAGCTGAGCAAAACACCAAAAGCATTATAGTCAAAGAAAAAGGACTCTGACCTTGGTTTTGCTACTTGTTCTTTTCTTCTTTACAACCGAGGGAGCAGCTATAAGGAGGGTTTTCCTCTTGACAGATGATGGTCTAGTGAGTATTGGATCTGAAGAAGCTTGTCTAGCCATCAGCTGAGCCAAGGTAGGGGATTGGTGCCCCAAAGCAGAGATTGGGCCTGCAGTTTTGTATAAAATTACCCTGGCAAGAGGAGCAGGTGTTATGTCCTGCAAAATAATAGAGTCAGAATTGATTGGGGCTAATATTGTTAAGAGAGACAAAGGAATAAGCATGTTACCTCTGCAGTTGGCTGATAATCAGACATTAATTCAAGGCAGAAAGGATGGATTGGCATGTTGAAGATATGATCATGGAATTCTTGCCACCAGAGAGTGAAGGAAGGATGAGCAGATATTATTGGCACAAAAGGATCAGGTGCATAAATAGTTCCACAGCATTTATAGTTGAAAATCCTTCTTGTTTCTGTGAAATCCTTGACTATCTCCCTGGGCCGGAGGAATTCATGGAGAAATAGCCTAGGGGGCACTTGGCCACATCCCAACTGTCTAGCCATCATGTTTGGCTGATAATATTCATAAGTGCTTTGGACTAGCCTCCCTCCACAGAATTCGGCTGGCAGGATGCAGGGCTGGATGAAGGCATTAAAAATTGCTACAGATTGTACATCAGTGCATCCAGTCTCAAAGCTGAATTCGCAAGGGAGAGTAAGGTTGTCATTGTCCAAATAAGGGAACCAAAGAGGATTGGCAAAACCCCTGAAGAAGAGCTCAAATAGTTCACCGATGGTCTTGTTGATGGATACAGTGGAGGCAGCTTCTCCATAAGTTTGACAACCTTTGGTTCTTCGGGTTTCTCCTTCTTTATAATTGATTGAAGGGAAGTCTCGGCTGTTGAGATCAATAGCAACGATTTGGTGCATATATAATTGCAGCCACATCTGGACGAACCACCAGGGACCATTGACACAGGGGATCTTCTTGCTAGTGTGCATCAGGTGGGTGGTTTGGTTGAGCATATGGTAAACGCTTCCCAGGAGGTATTTCCCAAGTGGGATGACTTTTCCAGCAGCCAGCTCTTCAGCCATCACAATGTGATTCAAGGTTGGCTCATTGGCTTTGCCACAAAAAACTGATCTGCATAGCCACATGTTCAGGAAAGCTCTGTATTCGACATCAGTCAGAGGACCATCAGACATATGATTCTGGATATATCTCTTGTATCCAACCCCTGTTCTTACTCCTGTCTGCTTGGAGGAACCTTTATGGTCATATGGATGCACAGTTCCTGTAACATTCAGGCCGGTCATCATGTAGACATCGGCTAAGGTAGGGGACATTGGGCCATGGCCGAAGAGAAAAGCATTTGCACCATTGGACCAGAAGTGGCAAGCTGCGATCAGAAGGTTCTCATTCTTTGGTGTTTCAGCTAGAGATAGCTCCAAGCAATGAGAAATACGAAGGCTGTCCCAATTCTGTGTCTGGGGACTTTTATCGTCAGAGATCCTTTTGTACCAGTTTCTCCATCCGGCGATTGGGGGCAAAGGCCAGTTCTTGAAGGCATCTTGCCACTCCTGAGGTTTTGTCAGTGAAATCTTAAAAGGAATCCGCTGAGATTCGGCCGCAATGATTTCAGAAGGATCTGAATCTCCTACGGGACCGAGGAAATAGGATGGAGATTTTTCCTCAACAGGGATGAGGATTTCGGCAGCTAGGGCCTATCAAAGGGGATGAGAAGAAATTTAAAATGCAAATCGAAAGAAGAGTGCCGAACATGCTTGAGGGGATTGAAGTTTACCTGGAGAGCAAGATCTTGGTCCGCCATTTGAAGGTTGGATCTTGGAAGACGATGACTTAGGGTTCGGATCCGGATGAGAGCTCTGAAGATTCGGAAGGAAAAGCGGGTGCCGAGCAGAACCAACTTGGAAATGTTAAGTGCTTTTGGTCAATTCCGAGATAAAAGTTACCTCTTATCCCGAAATTGAAGGGGCATGTGTTGACACCAAAAATTGGCACCAGGAAGAGGCTGACATGTGGGCCGGATTTGGTAGAAGGATGCCATTCGGCTAAAAGGGTTTTTTCTGAAGCATTCGGCAAAGATGCTCTGCGGTCGGGAACGCGTCGCCATTCGGCTGAAATATTCGGCAGAGATACTCTGCGGTCGGGAATGCGTCATCATTCGGCAGAGGCATTGTTCCGCAGGCGAAGAGTGGTAGCATTCGGGAAGACATGATGACGTGGATCAACATAAGGAAAAGGCCGGTTCGAACAAGGAAAGCTATATGGGCACGAAGATTCGTCATTTATTTTTAGAAACAAGTGTTGTAGTCGTGTCCGACTAGGAGTTGTATCAAGACCTGGGTATAAATATAAACCCATGGCAGCTGTAAAAGACAATCGAATCAATCATACAACAAACCGGCCCCGTGCCAACATCGAGTCCTTTAGTCGAGTCGTCGAGTTCTTCGAGAGGAGTCATCGATCCGTCGACCTCCGTAAGTACCGGCAACCTTGTATCATGCTTAGTATCATGCGGTGGATTTAAGCTTTGATGCAAGTAGTCTTGTTACCATGCTTAGTATCATCCGGTGGATTTAAGTTGTGGTTTCAAGAAGGTTCCTCTGTTAGGTCATGAGCCATGCGGTGGGCTAAGATCTAGTATGGACCAAGTTATCGGCTCTGTTAGATTTCGGCAAGATCTAACAGATTCATTAAGTTACCCCGTGTTGCTCCTTTTTTACTATGTGCTTAATTCATGCAACACACCTTTGCCCAATCTAGACTGGTCGGGTTCGGTTCTAGACCGCAAAACGATGAAAGAACCGCGGCGTCCATATAGCCGAATCCGAAACAGTCTAGGTTGCCACGTGTCGCGGGTTCAAGCTTGTCGGCATCGTGTAGATCTTGACAGAACCGGGTATCATGCGGTAGATGCAGGTTTTTGGGTCGTCTTAGAGCTAATCATCCGGTGGATTAGAATTCGATTCGATCTGATAGATTTATCTTTACCGATTAGGCTTGTTCCTTCGCCATGGACCCCGATTCGGCTAAATAGCCGCATTCGGTAGTGCTCTCACGAGTGAACGTGTGTTCGTGGGTTTGCATTGGACAATGAATGCTTTTAGCCTTTCACGATTAGATTGTATCATGCGGTGGATTGATCTAATCTGATTAGTGGCGTGGTCACAAACAAGTCGTATCATGCGGTGGATTAACTTGTTTGCTATCATGCTTGACGGGTGCTGCTTTCGGCCTATGCATTCTTGTTTTCAATGTAAATTCGTGACTGTGTTGTGGGTTCGTAACTAAACATTGAGTGCTTTTAGCTTTTCATGATTAGATTGTATCATGCGGTGGATTGATCTAATCTGATTAGTGGCGTGGTCACAAACAAGTCGTATCATGCGGTGGATTAACTTGTTTGCTATCATGCTTGACGGGTGCTGCTTTCGGCCTATGCATTCTTGTTTTCAATGTAAATTCGTGACTGTGTTGTGGGTTCGTAACTAAACATTGAGTGCTTTTAGCTTTTCATGATTAGATTGTATCATGCGGTGGATTGATCTAATCTGATTAGTGGCGTGGTCACAAACAAGTCGTATCATGCGGTGGATTAACTTGTTTGCTATCATGCTTGACGGGTGCTGCTTTCGGCCTATGCATTCTTGTTTTCAATGTAAATTCGTGACTGTGTTGTGGGTTCGTAACTAAACATTGAGTGCTTTTAGCTTTTCATGATTAGATTGTATCATGCGGTGGATTGATCTAATCTGATTAGTGGCGTGGTCACAAACAAGTCGTATCATGCGGTGGATTAACTTGTTTGCTATCATGCTTGACGGGTGCTGCTTTCGGCCTATGCATTCTTGTTTTCAATGTAAATTCGTGACTGTGTTGTGGGTTCGTAACTAAACATTGAGTGCTTTTAGCTTTTCATGATTAGATTGTATCATGCGGTGGATTGATCTAATCTGATTAGTGGTGCGGTTTCAAACAAGTCGTATCATGCGGTGGATTAACTTGTTTGCTATCATGCTTGACGGGTGCTGCTTTCGGCCTATGCATTCTTGTTTTCAATGTAAATTCGTGACTGTGTTGTGGGTTCGTAACTAAACATTGAGTGCTTTTAGCTTTTCATGATTAGATTGTATCATGCGGTGGATTGATCTAATCTGATTAGTGGCGTGGTCACAAACAAGTCGTATCATGCGGTGGATTAACTTGTTTGCTATCATGCTTGACGGGTGCTGCTTTCGGCCTATGCATTCTTGTTTTCAATGTAAATTCGTGACTGTGTTGTGGGTTCGTAACTAAACATTGAGTGCTTTTAGCTTTTCATGATTAGATTGTATCATGCGGTGGATTGATCTAATCTGATTAGTGGCGTGGTCACAAACAAGTCGTATCATGCGGTGGATTAACTTGTTTGCTATCATGCTTGACGGGTGCTGCTTTCGGCCTATGCATTCTTGTTTTCAATGTAAATTCGTGACTGTGTTGTGGGTTCGTAACTAAACATTGAGTGCTTTTAGCTTTTCATGATTAGATTGTATCATGCGGTGGATTGATCTAATCTGATTAGTGGCGTGGTCACAAACAAGTCGTATCATGCGGTGGATTAACTTGTTTGCTATCATGCTTGACGGGTGCTGCTTTCGGCCTATGCATTCTTGTTTTCAATGTAAATTCGTGACTGTGTTGTGGGTTCGTAACTAAACATTGAGTGCTTTTAGCTTTTCATGATTAGATTGTATCATGCGGTGGATTGATCTAATCTGATTAGTGGCGTGGTCACAAACAAGTCGTATCATGCGGTGGATTAACTTGTTTGCTATCATGCTTGACGGGTGCTGCTTTCGGCCTATGCATTCTTGTTTTCAATGTAAATTCGTGACTGTGTTGTGGGTTCGTAACTAAACATTGAGTGCTTTTAGCTTTTCATGATTAGATTGTATCATGCGGTGGATTGATCTAATCTGATTAGTGGCGTGGTCACAAACAAGTCGTATCATGCGATGGATTAATTTGTTTGTTATCATGCTTGACGGGTGCTGCTTTCGGCCTATGCATTCTTGTTTTCAATGTAAATTCGTGACTGTGTTGTGGGTTCGTAACTAAACATTGAGTGCTTTTAGCTTTTCATGATTAGATTGTATCATGCGGTGGATTGATCTAATCTGATTAGTGGCGTGGTCACAAACAAGTCGTATCATGCGATGGATTAATTTGTTTGTTATCATGCTTGACGGGTGCTGCTTTCGGCCTATGCATTCTTGTTTTAATGTAAATTCGTGACTGTGTTGTGGGTTCGTAACTAAACATTGAGTGCTTTTAGCTTTTCATGATTAGATTGTATCATGCGGTGGATTAATCTAATCTGATTAGTGGCGTGGTCACAAACAAGTCGTATCATGCGGTGGATTAACTTGTTTGCTATCATGCTTGACAACGTTCTGTCTTGGCTATGACAACAATGGGGACCTGACGACTGATCATACTCGTCTGATGCAAAGCTACAAGGTGCCTGAAGGAATCACTCAGGCATTCGACGGTCCTGTTGCATTCTGGCTGTGATAAAATGTGATACGCCCGCTGAAGGGATTTGTGGGCTATACAGTCTACCCTCTATTCCTCTGTCTTTTCCGTGGTGCCGCTCACAATGCATAATGAGGCCAGAGGGTAGGGACCTATTTATAGACTCCACTTCTAGGCGCTAAAATTATTCCACCTGTGTTCCGGAAAATCCGTGTGACTCCTGAACTATGTCACCAACCACGATCAGACATGTCAGTTTTATGAGTCTAAAATATATTAGTCCCTAACACACATGTGTGAGTCATGTGCCATGACCAATTGTTTATATGAGATTAATTCCAATATGATCATGTGGGTTAACAGCCTGTAGAGCCGATCCTACAAAACAAACCCAGTTCTTCCGTTGTGCTGTACCCCGGGTCAAACATGTATGTACATAGTAAATATTCCAGTAGAGTTGATCTCAATAAATTCCTCCACTGTATTCCAGCACAAACGTCCTCGGCACCTCAAGTACAAATTCCTCGAGTTACATTCTGAGGATTTCGTTGTTGGTGCGATGTATGGGCAATCAGATGGAGATGGCGGCGGCGCAGCCGTCATCGTGGGAGGAGCTCCCACTGTACCTCCTGGGCCACGACCTCCACCGCCAGCTCGCTCTCGCCGACCGCGTCCACCTCCGCGCCATTTGCCGCCCCTGGGGCGCGGGCGCCCAGCCCCAGCGGCACAAGCCGCTACCCCCTCCGCTCTCATGGCTTGCCCTCCGCGACGGAACCCTCGTCGACCTCCACGGCGCTTCCGTCCGCTGCGCGCCCATCCGCCGCGAGGGATTGTTCCGCTACCTCACCGTCGATAACCTGGCTTTCCTCGTGCATGACGATGGCCACCGCTCCCTGATGAACCCTCTCTTCGGTCAGACGCTCCCTCTCCCAAAGCTGACCCCTGCTGTGCGTCGAGCGATTGACAGTGTTAGCGTCTATGATCAATCTTGCATCTGAAAGGCGCACGTTAAGGTGATCCTATCCTCGCAACCCGACTGGACGCCGATCCCGGGCTTCTCCAATGGCAGGTCCTATGATGGTCCTATGTTTTTTTCTCTATTATAGAACCTGGTCCTATACATTGTTTGGTAGGTCCTATGAAGCATTAGCTTCCATGTATACAACTTCTATAGAATAGAAAACGAGATAAATATACTGTAAATGAGAGAGAGAAAGAGAAGAAAGAGAGTTGTGGGTCCATTTATAGATCCACCCCTAGTTTTATATATTGGTAGCAATATATTAGTAGATGTCAAATCATTATGGGGCCTAAATATAGAACTTAGGGTGTTCCTATACATTGGAGACGCCCTTATGGCCGTCATAGTTATTGATGGTGGCAGCGTTGTTATCTCTGGCTTCAAGCAACATGAAGCGATCAGCATCACCATGTGTTCAGAGGGA
>OAMR01000378.1:44929-58854 GCA_900205405.1 Echinochloa crus-galli
TACTATAAGTGAATGAAATCCCAGTTGTAACCCAGTCCTCGGTTCCACTAGCTTGTGGCCCTTTTCCACGAAGGAGGCAAGGCCGGCCTATACAAACGATCCGCGGCTTACCACAAACACGGTAGCTCACCGGCGACGCCTAGTTAGGGACCCAAATAGCTCTTGTGCCATTCTTTGGAGAACTAATCACCTTGGAAGCACAAGAGGCAATTGGAGTCTTTCCAAGCTTTACATGATTGGAATGGACAAGGTCGGGTCTAGGAGTTTTACCATTAGGACAATCGTTACCAAGATGTCCTTTTTCCCGACATGTGTAGCATGTCTTGTGCTTGATGTTGGTTGCCTTCTTCTTGGGTTGCTTGATAGCCAATTCTTCCTTGTACTTTGCTTGTGCCTTGAGAAAGCCTTTGTTGAGCTTGATGTGGGGCTTCCCGGTCAACACCGGAATATCCGGTTTTGAACTCCCGGATTCCCTTCGGTGATAACCCATCTTGTTTGGACATGATACAATCTCATGTCCCTTCTCAAGGCATTTAAAGCATCTTCTTTTCTCCATATTTCTTTGTCTTTTGGAGAGCTTTGGCTTGTCTTCCTTTTTTATGGAGCAGTCGATGTGAGCTTGCTTTCTCTTTTTGGCTTGCTCTTGGCTTGAGTAGGACTTGACTTGGTTAATACAAGAGATTTGCATGGTTGATCCCTTCTCAAGCTTCTTCACCATGTTCTCATGGTTATCTTGAGAAGGTTGTGCATTACTCTTGCCTTTGAGGGTTGTCAAGTTCTTTGTGAGTCTTTCTAACTCTTGCTTGAGTTCTTCATTTTCTTTTGTAATGAGGTCATCACACGACTCTACAAGCACTTCATCATACCGAGAGCGTTTTGCTTGAGAGCAACAAGGGTTAGCACATGATAAATTATATTGAATTTGAGAACATGTGCATAGGTGAGGTTGAGGTTTAAATAATTTCACCGATGTTACCACAACCTCATGAGCTATCTCTAGCATAGCATGTGATTCTACAAGCTCTTCATGTGAACACAAGAGTTCTTCATGCTTGTAGCATCTCATGCTTACTAGTGAGCAATCCTAGTTGTTGCTTTAGCATTTGATTTTCTTTTTCAAGCGAAGCAACACGTGTGAGTGACTCTATAGCATGAGCATAATCATCGACCATAGCATCATACTTACAAACCAAGGAGAGGTTGATGAGTTTGACTTTCTCAAGCTCTTCAGTGAGAGCTTGGATAGCCGCATCTTTTGCATCCTCGTCCTTCTTGTCGCCTTTGGCCATGAAGCACTGAGATACCTCATCAAGGGAGGATGTCACTGCTTTTGAGCTTGAGACTCTGCTTGCGCGGCGTCGGCCACCCATCTTGCTGCCGGCTGCAGCCTTTCTGCCCAAACCGGTCAAACCGGTTTTGGAAACCGGTTGGACCGGTTTTGGCAGTGAGGGTGCAGCTGAGCCGTCTTGATCTTGTGGCTCCTCGGTGGTGGTCTCATGAGGCTCGGTGCATGTCTTTGCTGATGTAGAGCACTCCTCATGAGACATGGCTCTAGTTCGCACTTGGTTGTCGCTTTTGATGTTGGCATATAATCTCTCAATTCGAGCCCAAATGAGATGAGCATCGAATATTGTTGCTTCATTTTCTAGGATCATTTCTCTAACTTCATTGCTCACAACATCAAATAAGAAGTTAGCGACACGAGCGTTGAGTTGAAAGCAAATCATCTCATCTTCGGTTGGATTGGACACATTCCAATCAACACTAGGACGATCAATGCCTTCAACTGCAACCCGCCCAAGGATAGGACTCATTGCCCTAAGATCATTAAGTACATGAGCGGACCAAGTGGAATAATTTGAGCTGTCACTAGCTAGTGGCTCATAAGTTACCTCACACGAAGTCGACATCTTTCCTCACGGCGGTTAAGCTTGGATGTGAGGCCAAACTCTGATACCAATTGAAAGGACCTTGATGTCACCTAGAGGGGGGGTGAATAGGTGAATCTGCACTTAACAAACCTTTTTCACAAAATTAGTACTGAAACCGGTCAGACCGGTTTCCCAAACCGGTCAGACCGGTTTTGGGCAGAAACCCACAACAATGCAATTGACCCCCTCTACGAGTTCTAACACAAACCAAACTTGATGTGTAGCTCTTGTAGACGATTTCTAGCAAGGTCACTCAGTCCCTGCACACAAGTAGAGCACAACCAAGTAAATCGAAGCGGAAGCAAATATAAATGCTAGAATTGAACTTGTGAGGCAAAAAGAGAGTGACACGATGATTTGTTTTCTGAAGTTCGGATTCACCAATGCCACAAAGGCCGTCACAAAGACAAGGTGAATCCTACTCTCCGTTTAGGGCCTACGAAAGGCGGGCTTATCCACTCCAGGCCACTTTCCTCGGTTCCACTAGCTTGTGGCCCTTTTCCACGAAGGAGGCAAGGCCAGCCTATACAAACGATCCGTGGCTTACCACAAACAAGGTAGCTCACCGGTGACGCCTAGCCGTCTAGGAGGCTTCACCTCCAAGAGTAACAAATGCTTCAAAGGTTGCTAGACTTCACCGGAAGTGCTCAAGCTATGGATATGTTCTTGGTGGCTGCAAATAGCTCACTCAATCTTTCTATAGCTCCCAAACACTATCTCCCTCAACCCAAATCCAAAGATATGATCAAAATCAATCAACTCTCACAAAGAGAGGTTTGGGGAGAGCTTGCTAGTGCTTGGGAAGGGTTGGACTTGACTTGATTTACCACTGTGGCATAAAACTGAGCAATGACCTCCTTGTTCCAATTATGCTTGAAGCCCATGAGATGTTTGATTCGTTTTTCACCACAAACTCTGATAATCTCATTGAGAAATTAAATAGCAAATAAATCTTCCTCTTGAGCTTCTAAGTCTTCGATGATGCCATACATGATTATTCTCACTTTGAGGGCTTCAACATTCTTTTCTTGCTTGAGCAAATCCAATCTTGAGCTAGGCTTAGAATTTCCACGTGTATGGACCAATTCTTAAGCCCTTCCAATATATGATCAATAAAGAATTAGACGCATTGCATAGCTTCACTCGTAAGGCTTGATTAGTGCATAGAGATTAAACCATGATGCTAGTTTTCACCCTAGCAAAGTCCCTCGGCTACAAGACCAACTTGCCCTTCTCTTTGCTTGGTACCTGGACACTCCCATCTAGCTTAACTCTTTCACCATATCTAGCCACTTGAGATCCACTTTGTATTGCATCATCATTAAATCCACATTGAAATCCATTGCTTCAATTGATCTTGAAATATCTTCAATATTGTCTTGTATGTTGTCTTTGGTAAATAACTTGTCCATAAGCTTCCATGTACTTGAGACCACATGTTTACCATAGTAATCATGTCTCAATTTTGATTCTAACCATAGCCATAGATCAAGCCCAAAGAAATCCCAATTTCTTAATTAATTTATCCCAAAAACCTTTGACAAGTATCTTCTAGGTGAGACCGGCCGATTTACATAAAGCCATGTCTCATTTGTCACGTTTATTCACTTGTCGTTCTATTACTTAGTTGCATGGGATCACAATCACTTGTTGCATTCATGTCATTTGTACTAACAATGAGCTCACATTCTTCACAACAAATATATTACAAGAACATCCATATGAATGAAACCCTACTCATATACTTAATCAAACAAGTTAAATTACAAATCATGTTGTCATCCAAAATCACCAAAACATATAAGTGCCTAGATGCACTTTCAGGGGTCCTACAGGCCGGGACTAACATGATGGACTATGAAGACCGAAAGGGTTGTCACCACCTTGCGGCTACCACCTCCGTTGCAACGGGGGCAAACTAAGTTAGTCTAAAGTATAGGCACCGCGCCTACACTAGTCGACTACTACTTATCTTCTATAGAAAGATAAGCACCCAAGCTAAGCAACTAGTATACAAGTATACCAATCAACTAAGCATTGAACGAAGAACCAGCAAGCATATAAAAGTAAGAACTGAATGCTCAACTCATCAGAGAGAGATACAAGAGTTACCAGACACAACCCGGATGTTACTCGAAGCAGAGGCGCATCCGTAGAGGTACAACGGGAAGAGGGGCCGACACTCCGGCTCCTCTCCGGGACGCTCACCTCTCCTCTCTCCCTATTTCTACTGATACAAGTGGCGGAACTTCGCAACGCCTACTCACTCTTGTGTTGTGTGTCTTTTCAGGTGAAGTGCCACTGTATTTATAGCTGGAGAAGGCGGTAGAGTAGTGGAGTAGCGGGCAAGGCAGTTGGGAGGCGGTGCCGGGCCGTTCGGGCGAAGATCCCGGTACGACCGAACTGGTGGATGCACCGACCAAAGCTCCCACAGCCTGGATTGGTTGCTAGGAGGCAGTGCCATGCTAGGGGCGGTTCGGCTAAAGGCCCCAGTTCGGCCGAACTGGTCCTGGCCTCTGGCCGGCCTCCCCAGCACCACCTCTGCCTCGTGGGCCTCCTGGGCTGGCTTCTGATGCTTGGCTTGGTGTTGTGCTGGCCCAGAATGAGGTGGCGATCGTCCACATGTTGTACGTTGTCAGTGCTTGGTCATTTCTGACGTGGACGGGTGCCAGTGTCGTGCACAACTTAGGGGGGTAACCGGCCGAATCGTGTCGTTCGGCCGAATCGGTCACTTCTTACCCTTATAGCACGTGTTTCTCCATTTTTTACCTGCACAATGGACAATCACCAAAACTTGTGGAAATAGTTAGTGATAAGCCCTATAGCTATGGCATTTGGTTCCATTGTGTTCATCTTATACTTGGTTGGAGGTCGGGAATCGGTCTGTAACGACTGCCAACAAGCTCTCCCAGACTTAGATCTTTGCTCGTCCCGAGTAAAGAAATTGAAATATGAGCAAGACTAAGGTAAGGGTTCTTTCATGACATAAATATTGTATATTGAATATTCCAAACTTTTCTCCATACCTATGTGTTTTGTAGTAGCTAATCCCTGAATCTTGGACGGTTGATAATCGGAATGGCTCTTACAACAAGATCCTCTTGCTCATCCTGCATTCGGGGTTTTTCTAGTTTTCACAAATAAATAACCCTTGTCCCTTCATCCTGGTGCTCTTAGCTCTCTGGAGCCACTCCTTTTCACTCACTCTCTTTTGTATTTTTCTTTGTCTCTTAGGTGGTGGCCTTGTCAAGTCGTGTACTTCTGTCGAGCCGAAGATTGGTTCCCGGAGTTTCTCATCATCACCCTTGGTCAGATTGCAAGTTGAAGATGAAGCCTCAGCCTCGTGACCCCTTTTCTTTTCTCTTCCCTTTTTAGGAATTTTCTTTTTCTTCTCTTTTTTTCATTTGGACCTTCATGGGTCCTTTATTTTCTTCAGGGTATCACTGAGGCATGAGGGCTTCTACACTCTGATGATGAATTTGCTTGCAATAGACTTGGGGCAATGTGATCATCTCTGGGGACTCAAAATTCGACAAGACTTTGTACTAGCCATGACAGGTTTCAGGGGTAAACTTTCAGGCATATGTGTCAAGTGAAAGTGGATGAAGGGATGGGGTATAGTTTTATATTTTCAAAAATTAAATTCTCCCGAATGATGGAATGCACAATTGGTTTGTTTTATCGAGACATATCACAATCATCAACAACCTAGATCAGAGGGGTTTCTATCATGAGATATTTTCACAGTCAATAGGTACTCAGTTCGAAACAAACAACAGGCAAATTCATGATATAAAAGAAAAAAACCGAGTTCGTTTTGTTTAGATGCTGAGCAAAATTATAATTTTGAAATGTGTCAACATAGAAAAGAGGGACAAGGACTAGAGGTGCAAACCAGCGTGCCGTGCGCGTAGGGGGGCGAGGCAGGCCGGTTCGGCCGAACTGGGTGGTTCGGCCGAACTGCCCAGTTCGCCCGAACCACCTGGTTCGGCCGAACGGGCCTCTGCGTGCGTTCTCAGCCTTCTTTGTTCCTGTGTCGTTCCTGTGCTCATGTATCTCTCTGTTAAACATGGCATACTCCGGGTGGCTCAAATGCACCAGCCGGAGCGTCAATTTTATTCTTTTTCGTAAACAATTCTAATTTTATTTATTCATCAACCTAAGATTGAAAAAATAAATGTTTGGAAGGGAAATAAAATCAGAGCACCCTAAATATTATTCTAAGAAAATAAATGAATCAAATAAACAGCAAACCAAACTAAATAAACTAATCGGTGCTCTATCTAAAACGAGATGGACGCCAGGCACTAGTCGGTAGGTGAGTCGTAAAGGTCCATGTGTCATGTGGCCTTGAAGATCCTCTTGAGCTTCGCGCACAGGCCCCTACGGAGGAGTTCCATCTTGTCCTCCGACTCTAGGCGCGCGAGCTCGGCCTCCGCCACCTTCTCGTCTAGGTGGTTGATTTTCTGCCGCGCCTCCACCAGCTCCACCTTCAGGCTCTCCAATGTGGGCGGCTTCTCCTCCTCCTTGTCGTCGTCCTCCATGTTCCCAGGCTGCCTGTGGCACTGTACTCTGGGGTGGTGCCACGGAGGAGTGGACTGGGACGACTCCGTTAGGCCCAACTCGTTCCGGTTCAGCGGTGGAACGAGGACCTTGTCGTACCCCGTGGCGTTACGCTCGCCCTTGATGGTGAAACGGGGAGGGCTGTCCTGTGTGTAATCCGGCACCTCCTCAGGCTCCCCCTTGGGCAGCATCAGCACAAAGTCTGGCACCCTCGAGGAGGATGACGATCTCAGGCGCAGCTGCCCCGTGTAGGGCCTAGGCGAAGGCGAGTGGGGAGGCTTCTTGATCCCCTTCAGCGGGGCGAGGAGCTCATCTACCGCTGAGCAGTGAGGGGAGTTGGGGCGCCGCATTGGACTGCGGGCAGGCGCCCTCCCCCGCTGCCCCTCTCCCAGCACGTCGGTGTCGGTGACGCGGAAGGCGTGCTCGCGGAGGACTCGCCGTTCCGGCTAGCGAGGCTTGAGCCTTTGGTTGACGATGTATCTTTGGAAGAGAACGAAGGCATGGTGGCTGTGTGTATGGGCAAGGAAAGCTGTAGATGGGATGAGGGAGTCGACAGAAGGTCTTCGGGTTTTTATCAAGGATTTCTGATTGGAAAAACATTGTTTTATGATGTTTCCCTCGCACGACTCGAGATAAAATCTTCTTCTGTTGCATCTGGGCGTTCTTATCTACAAGTGGGGCCAGGGAGGCCAGTTCGGCCGAACCCTAGCATTCGGCCGAACTGGTATGTTCGCCCGAACCAGCCAGGTTCGGCCGAACAGGCCCCCAGGCACCCGGTGCGCGGCCCATGCAAGGTTTCGATGTTTTGGTCATGGGAAAATGGATCAAGGTGGTTTTTGGCCTAGAAGGATTTAGATTTGGAGTTTTGGCCGAAATTCCGGGACGGGGTTTCTAGAGCTCCACGAACTCGATGACATCTAGATCATCGAGTGGCGGGGCATCTAGTTCTAAGAAAATTTTCAACCGCCGTCCGTTCACCTTGAAAGTGTTTCCGTCCTCGTCTTACAGTGTGACGGCCCCATGAGATGCAGCGTTTATCACTGTGAACGGGCCGTCCCATTTGCTTCTTAACTTCCCGTGACCAAAAAGTTCGACATGGGAATTAAAGACGAGAACCTTGTCTCCTGGCTTGAACATTTTGAGCATAATCCTTTTGTCGTGTCATCTCTTGGTCCGTTCTTTGTATAGCCGGGAGCTGTGGTATGCTCGCTCCATCATTTCATCTAATTCGGCCAGCTGGATTTTCCGCTTGAGGCCGGCTGCTGGAAGGTTCATACCCCACTTCCTAATGGCCCAGTGAGCTCTAAACTCCATTTCTACTGGTAAGTGGCAGGTCTTGCCATATACTACTTGATATGGCGTCATGCCTATGGGTGTCTTATAGGCTGTGCGGTATGCCCAAAGTGCATCTGGAAGTTTATACTTCCATTGCCTCCCCATCTCATTCACGGTCTTTTGCAGAATATTTTTGATTTGTTTGTTGGAAGTCTCTGCTTGACCGCTAGTTTGGGGATGATAAGGTGTAGCTATATTGTGCTGCACCCCCAAACTTGAGAGATACCTGATTTGGCTGAATCAATGAAGTGGGAGCCACCGTCGCTGATGATTATCCTAGGAACACCGAAGCGAGGAAAGATGACTTCATGGAACATCCTTCTTGCGCTCCTGGAGTCGGCAGCCGCGCAAGGCAGGGCTTCTACCCACTTAGAGACAAAATCTACCGCCACTAGAATGAATTGACAACCCTCTGAATTTGGGAAGGGACCCATGAAGTCCACTCCCCAAATGTTGAAGATTTCTACTTGGAGATCGCTAGTGAGTGGCATTGCGTCTCTAGTATTGATGTTCCCATGTTTCTGGCAGCGGGGAGACCGCATGACAAATGCTCTTGCATCCACATACATGCTGGGCTAGTAAAATCCAAACTGCCAGACTTTAGCATTGGTCCAAAATGCACCATAGTGTCTTCCATACGGGGCTGCGTGGCACCTTTCCAGGATCTTATATGCCTCATGTGTGGGTACACATCTTCTGAGGAGTCCGTCACTACATATTCTGAAGAGGTACGGGTCGTCTCAGAGATTGGGTCGGCTCTCATATGCTAGCCTTTTCCTATTCTCTCCAGGGGGAACATACCCCGTTACCATGTAATTTACTATGTTGGCATACCATGGATCGACAGTGGTGACCTTAAGGAGTGTGTCATCCCGCAAGTAGTCATCGATTGGGAGGTATGACGGTACTTGTATTCGGGACAAATGATCTGCCACTGAGTTCTCTACTCCTTTTTTATACTTTATTTCAATGTCAAACTCTTGGAGTAGAAGAATCCAACGTATGAGTCTCGGTTTCGCATCCTTTTTGGTCAGAAGGTACTTCAGAGCAGCATGATCTGAATAGACTATGACCTTGGCCCTGACTAGGTAGGACCGGAATTTGTCTATAGCAAATACTACTGCTAAGAGCTCCTTCTCCGTGGTTGCATAGTTGAGCTGGGGGGCCAGTGAGCGTTTTGCCAGCATATGAGATAGCATAGTGCTTCTTGTCCTTGGTTTGGCCCAACGCAGCTCCTACGGTATAGTCGCTCGCATCATACATGATTTCAAATGGGATGCTCCAGTCGGGAGGCTGGATGATGGGAGCGAAAATGAGTGCCTTCTTGAGGGTGTGAAATGCGGCAAAGCACTCCTCATCGAAAATGAAAGGGACATCTTTGGCTAAGAGATTGGTCAAGGGCCGAGATATTTGGGAGAAGTTTTTGATAAAACGCCTATAGAATCCGGCATGGCCAAGGAAACTATGAATCCCCTAAACGTTTGTGGGAGACGGAAGTTGCTCGATCACTTCTATCTTCGCTCTATCTACCTCAATCTCACGTTCTGACACCCTATGTCCTAGGACAATTCCCTCGCGCACCATAAAATGACACTTCTCCCAGTTTAAGACGAGGTGTTTTTCTTGACATCTCTGTAGGACCTTGTCTAGATTCTTCAAGCATTCGGTGAAGGTCTTTCCATAAACTGAGAAATCATCCATGAACAATTCCATGATCTCTTCAATCATGTCAGAGAAGATGGACATCATGCAACATTGAAAAGAGGCGGGTGCGTTACAAAGCCCAAAGGACATCCGCCGATAGGCGTATGTCCCGTAGGGGCATGCGAACATGGTTTTACTCTGGTCGTCTGGGTGGATAGGAATTTGGTGATACCCAGAGTAACCGTCAAGGAAGCAGAAGAAAGAGTGTTTGGCAAACCGTTCAAGCATTTCGTTAATGAACGGAAGGGGGAAATGGTCTTTCTTGGTGGCCTTGTTGAGTCGACGATAGTCTATACACACACGCCGACCAGTAACAGTGCGCTGAGGGATGAGCTCGTTTTTGTTATTGCGCACAAACGTCATTCATCCCTTCTTAGAAACGACTTGAACTGGACTAACCCATTCACTATTGGGGACAGGGTAAATGATCCTCGCGTGAAGGTGTTTGAGAACTTCCTTTTTCACGACCTCTCTCATGGCATTGTTTAACCACCATTGAGGTTGAGACGGTGTTGCTTCAGAATCGATCGGGATGCGATGGGCACAGAGATTTGGGCTGTTCCCTTTCAGGGGTCTTGGAGAGAGTATCCTAAGACCGATCGATTCTTCTCCAGGATAGTGATGAGTTGCTGGGTTTCTATGTCGGAAAGCATATCACTAATAATCATTGGAGTTTGCTTATCCCCAAAGAGGAAAGCATACCTAAGTCCAGGTGGGAGAGGTTTGAGCTCAATTGGAGATGGTTTTGGCTTTTCGTTTGTATCAATCTTCATTGGAGGATGTGTTTCCTCTTCCTCCGAGAAGAATGACAGATCTTCGTCTGGAATAGGCTGCTCTAGGTCCATCAAGGAAGCTGACATGACCTCCTCTATAGGATCAGGATCGGGGTCTGTCTCTATCGGGGTGTTCAAGGATTGGGTATAGGAGACATGAATGAGTTCTTTGCCGATCCTAAGCTCTACTAGCTGGTTCATTAGTGCTTTTTCCAAAATCTTCAGAATTAGTCTACCTATGAAGATGGTATGTATGGTAGTGCTAGGTAGGTCAAAGATGTGGAAATCCATGAAGAGTTCAGGGTCGTTAACCTTAACGGGTGTGACCCACAAGATCCCCAAACAATTCAGGATCTTCCTTAAGTGAACTTTAGTCATTTTTGAGAAAACGACCAAGGTGCATCGGGGAGTTGAGCTCGCACCAATGAGCTAGAGATGATGTTGATTCCGAGGCTCGGGTCATACCCGATTTCTCGGTCAGTGCCCAAGACCTCACAAAATATTCTTTGAATCTTTTTGGGCATCTTGACGACCTCGGTCGAGGCTTCGGCCTCTTCTAGCCACTCCCGACTCATGACAGCAGAGAGACGACCTAGGTACTCCTGCTGGTACTCTAATTCCTCTTTGTCGGGGGTTTGATCCTTTTGCTCTACACATTGTTCCCGCGGGAAACTTACTGCACTCCCGATGTCATCGAATAGATCATCGTCAAAATCATAGAGAGTGGTGTAGAGTGAATCATAGTGGTCTAGGCTAGAATATGGTTGTGGTTCAAAATGAGCTTCGGGTTCTAATGGAATGGAAGAGCTGATTGATTTGGATTGTGGATGTATAGGCTCTTCAGGTTCAGGTTCAGGCTGCCTCTCTTCTTCATCGGGGAGTTCATCATAGATTCCAGTGTTGTAGGGAGTGTCGTCCAGGATACGATCCAGGATTACCCTCGCTTCACTGGGGTCAAATGAGAGAACGACCCTCCTGAAGCGGAGTTCAAGAAAGTGGTGGTTACGGGACAGAGGCCAAGGCTGAAATGTTGTAGAACAATAGATTCTGGTAGGCTTAGGTCCGGTCCTGAGGCCAGTATTTGCTTGAAATGAGCCCAGACAGCTCCTAACGATTCTCCCTCTAGTTCCTTAAAGGTAAGGATTTCGATTCGGAGGCTGGCTACCTTGGAAGCTGGGAAGAAATTTAAGCAGAATTTCTCTCTGAGAGTTTCCCAACTCCCTTCTATATTTCCGACAGCTAGAAAGTATCATTTCTTTGCTCCTCCCGTCAATGAGAACAGGAATTGCTTCCATTTAAGCGTCTCTTGTGTCATGCCCGCAATGGCGAGACACGAACAGAGTTGCTCAAACTCGCGCAAATGCGCGTATGGACTCTCAGCATTCGCTCCTAAGAATGTTTGCTCTCGAACCTTGGTTATGAAGTCGAGACGCAGCTCATAGCCGGGTGTGTGGATTGGATGTGATGATGGTAGTGGCTCCAAACAATCGCCCGTTGGAGCAGAATGTTGATGTAAGGTGAGAGTGGAATCCATATGGTGGATGGTGGTGGGATACACGAACAACTTGGGTTCTGAATCAGAACAGCTACCGTTCCCCAGCAACGGCGCCAGAAAGCTTGTTGTCACTCCTTACGACCTACAGATAAATCCGCAAGCGGACGGATACCGATGTAGCTTTCACCTGGGAGTATTCCAATGTATTGATTTCCACGGGGAACGAGAAGTGAACTAATCCTAAACTAAGTTGCCCAAGGATAGTGGAATGGATGAATGGAGTGAATGAGGTGGATGACAACAACAACAAAGAGCTCGCTTGGGCGCAATGGCGGGTGGCAAGGAGGCAAGAGCGTGAAGGCGAGGAAGGCGAAGGGTGCAGTGCAACGGCTGGATGACGAATACGGCAGCCCGGTCGCGTATTTATAATGCAGCGCCGCCCTAACCTAATGGCTCCGAAGTTAACGGACGGAATCCGCAGGATTGGCGATACGCAACCCGTCGGATCCGAAATTGACGGACATGATATGTTTCCATTTGAAAGTACTCGGCGCGTTCCAAGGGAACCAGGCCAAGACCCTCGCATGCTCGGGGGCTGGGCGCCGTGAAGGGACCCGGCGCGTTCCAAGGGAACCAGGCCAAGACCCTCGCATGCTCGGGGGCTGGGCGCCATGAAAGGACCCGGCGTGTTCCAAGGAAACCAGGCCAAGACCCTCGCATGCTCGGGGGCTGGGCGCCGTGAAAGGACCCGGCGCATTCCAAGGGAACCAGGCCAAGACCCTCGCATGCTCGGGGGCTGGGCGCTGGGTAGGTTTCGGTGTGTCTATAAGACCATGTTGACCTTTTATAAGGGTTGAACACCGTCCGCCGCAAAAGGCTTGGACATGTTCATATTTCATACTTCGCGAACTGCGAATTTACAAGGATAAACTACACCAACCATCGGCCGTTTAGAAATACAAAGACATGAACTACCCATCAGGCGGCTCTTGGACCACTTCAGTTAGACGGTCAGCACACAATCACCGGGAGCAGTCTCCACAGCTTTCTCGCCGGTTTTCTTGTGGCATCCCACCAACTAAAGAACCTCGTGGCGACATTGCTGGAAGAGGACAGGGACTAAACACCACCAATGGCACCAAGACTCGACCCGGCGGAACGTCCTCGATGAGCTCCCTCGCGAAATCAGCCATCAATTCGGCGTCATTCGCTAGCTTCCTGGCGAAGAAGACGCCCACCGTGGCCCCTTCGCTGGGTACCACCGCGAGATGGATCTTCATATCGCCTATGAGGATCGCGATATTCAACTCCTTTCCCATAGCATCAGCACCACCCTTCGCCGGCCTTCTTCTAGCATCAATGGCACGCGCCAAGGCATGCACCTTAGACTACCTCACACTCACCCTTGAACTGCTCAGGAGGATGGACTTTCAGACTCCACATGTTGGCTAGCCCTGTCAAAACGCCGCGCTGGTAAACCACGCAACCGCATCTATATATAGGCGCCCATGGCCGGGTACTGTTCACCCGTGACCAACCGACAGCCGTGTGAGGATACGCATGCGCATCGACTTTATCCCCGTCCTGTCGGCCTTTATTGCTTTTTGACTGAGCATGCTCAGTGGCGCTTCTCCCGCATCGTTATCATCACACTGTGTACTCACGGGTGCTGATAACATTGTCCCTTTCATTAGTGGCAGCATGCTCTCACCTACCCTTACCTCAGCAAACACGTTTGACTGAGCAAGCCCCACACCTCATATATATATAGTAACCTTAGTGGTAGCAAGCCTTCACCAACTCTTGGGCAACACGTTGTCCGACTACTTTTATGAGCTTTGGCTCGCTTATACTAACCAACCCAACGCTCGAGGGTTACTGTATACAGTGCTCCTTATCGTCGCCCTGTACTTGGCCCTCATGATGACCGATCGACTACCTCGAAGGACTCGGCGTCGAGTTGGGTGTTCTCTCTTTTGAGCACCGCCCACCCTTGTGCCGACTACATGTTGAAGCACCTTCACCCGACTACATTGGCCTTGTTCCTTCATCAAGCAGTTCGACACGCGCCTGCACGTTGCTCGGGGGCTTGTGGGATATGGGTACCCCTGGGCCCACTGTCAG
>OAMR01000378.1:62247-74851 GCA_900205405.1 Echinochloa crus-galli
TCAAGCAGTTCGGCACGCGCCTGCACGTTGCTCGGGGGCTTGTGGGATATGGGTACCCCTGGGCCCACTGTCAGACCAGACCACGGCGGCCAGGGCTCACGTCTGACAAGCTTGTGGGCCGACCCCTAGGCGGCCCACGCGGGCTCCCCGACTTGACGGATAAGTTTGATGAAGACCCGGCGGGCGGCTCGTCCGGATATCCAGGGATATTCCATTGTAACCGACTTGGATTAGAGTCATGGTCGGAATCAAGTAGGTTTAAAATGAAAACCGACTTGTAAGGCGGCCTAGGGCACCCCCATGAGGGACACGACACACAACATTGCATCCCGCATTGTAACACATACGATCGCCTTTGCTTAGAAGCTTGGTTGAGTTCCAGCAATACAAACGACGCCACCGACACAGGATGTAGGGTATTATACCTCCGGGTAGCCCGAACCTGTATAAATCAGCGTCTCCTGTGTACCGCTGCTAGCTCATCAATCGCCCGCCTACAAATCAACCACTCGGGTACCCCAAGGTGTATTACCGGTCCTAAGGTCCGACAACAACTAGGTTTCATTCACTTGTAGTAACTTGGATAATGTTAAAACGAACCAACTAAAAGTAGTAATGGACTTAAGTCGTGTCTAGCCTTCTCTTGAGTCTTCATACACCCGTGCTATACTTGCTAAGTAATTGTTTTACTTACACCTGCTATTATTCAACAAAATTCCGGATGGGTAACAGATTGGGTTGTGCATGAGTCTGCTGCTGCCTGAAGATCTGCCATACCTCTGAGTTGCGTTCTCCCAATCAGAGTCCCTGTGGATTGCGGCTACGCTTAGAGAAAGTTATTAGTCTTCCGCTATAATTGGTTAGTTTATTTATGATGCACTCTTATGTAAAACTCTATTTATTCAAGAATTTATTCAGCATATGTGTCTCTGTTTATCATATTTGTTTGTTATATGTGTTATGTGACTTCCTGGGCATACCATGGCTGCATTCAGATTTTCCATGAAAATCCGGGTGTGATAGTTGGGGCGAGCTGGGGCAGTTGCTCCAGCTCACCCCTATAAATCCCATTCTTCTCTGGTGATTTTTAGAGCTCCGGCAACGATTTTACCATGTATTAGTGCAAGAACCGTTAATTTTTTTCTTCAAATTTGAGTTAATATCTCAACTTCGCATTAAAATTGTGTGATTGCGATGTATGGATGCATTAATGTGATGTGAATTGTAACGTGCTTGATTTCGGTTCAGTCGATTATTAAAAGTTTACTCTAGCTATTTTTTTCTGGCTACGCCACTGCCTATAGCAGCCTGGTTCCGCGGAGACAAAAATATGGGGAAATGCTACACCAATGGAAGCGCTGGAGTCGAGCGTCGCTCCCGGCCTGGCCGGGCAGATGCAACCGCACGAGGTGCTTGTTTAGATGTTGAATGAGTGTGAATTTGGAAGTATGATGTCACTTCGTAATCATTGCGTCACTGTAGCATTTTGTTTGTATGTGTGAAAAATTGTACAAAAAGTGATTAATTAGGCTCAAAATGTTCGTCTCGCAGAGTACAACAAAATTGTGTAATTAGTTTTTGATTTTATCTATATTTAGTACTCCATGCATCTTATGACATTTTGATTTGATGAGAATTTTTTTTTGCATAGTGAATTTGGAAGTTCCTTTTTACAACAAGGCCGAGGTAGGATTCATACGTCACTCTCAGTAAAATATTCTCTGTACTAGTTTATATGGCCAACCAAATATATTTGTAAAGTTTTTGCATCCGTAAATGTATGATTATTACCTCAATCTATGCAGCTAAACCAAATACTTTTATTTATATAGTCTTGCATTCATCTGGGCCTGTTCGGTTGGCTGGTCGCTGGTGGCTGGTGCTAGGTTTTAGTGAGAGAAAAACACTGCTGGCTGGTGGCTGATAATCCAAACGAACACGGCGATGGCGTCTGGTTCCGTTTATCCAGAAGATGCAGATCTACGAAACCCCGTGCAAGCAAAAACACACCCATACATATGCCCTCTTGCACTCTGTAGTAGCGACTCGCCTTTTCGCTTTCCCCCCGGGCCTTGGCCCCCTCCGCGGCTCCGCTCTCTGGACACTTCTACTCGTCTGTACGCCGCCGCACGAAACCTCCCAGCCACGCCCTTCGAGACCTCCCAGCCACGCCTGGATCCAGGTCCAGGTAATCCTTTGGCTGCAACTAAGTCTTGTTCTTGGTTAGATTGCCGTTTGGTTGCCTAGGATCCGCAATTCTTATGTTGGTTAGGATGCCTAGGTTGCTTGGACGGACTGCTCGATTTGTACTGCAGGATCCTTTCTTTTCCCCAATCCGTCCAGTTTATTGCGGATTTCTTTTGCTGCTGGACTATTTATCGGTTATTGTTTCTAGCCGCTCTTCACATAACAATTTAATTTCTTTGAAAAGATGACCCGTATACAGTGGCAGACCTAGACATCGAATATTGGGTGTACATAGTTTACAAAAACATTTATATTATTCAATTTATCCTAAATAAATGTCATTATAATATGTTGAAACTATAAATTACTTAATAAACTAACTAATTATTTTCCTTATGATTTATATTATGTATTTAGATGCTTATGATATGATCATTTAAATATAAAATTATGTGATTTTATACACCAAAGTGCAAGCTATATGCTTGTTGTATGTAGCAAGTACAATCCGTTGGATTCTTTTATGTTATGTGGTGACTCTATATTAACTTTCTAGTGTTGATCATCTATGAAAAATTTAGTTTTAATGCACTACATCTCAACACCTTTTAATAGATGATTTCTCAAAGAAAAACAATAAATGGTTTCACATGCTTCATATATGTGTGTCTCAATCTCTATTTATAGCTTCAGTTAGTTATTACATAAGTGACACATAAAATATCTATCATTGTGATTTTTTGCTATACTATGTGATTTAAAATATTATGATAGCATAAAAATATTTTTAATTGTGATAATTTGCTATAATATATTATTTAAAATATTAGAAATTAGTGCTTAATAACATCTATTGAAAAATCAATATAGTATAACTAATTGCGATGTTGCATTTTATTTTATGATGTTGCATGCGATGTTCTCGATTGTTTCAATAACTGAATTACAAAGTTTTAGTTTTCCTAGACAAACAAGGAATTTCGGTTGATTCTTGTATAAACATCACCACCTCTAGACAAACAAGGAATTCCGGTTGAGTCTTGTATAAACATCACCACCTATTATGGTAGGATTTTGTTTTTCTTCGAATCCCATAAAATCTGATGCTGTTATTTTGGCATATACGTACGACGTTACAAAAAATATATTTGATGTTGCGTCTTCTATTTTTTTATGTTGTGATAGACCGTCTGGTGAAAAAATTTTATGGAACGTCCAGACGCTAGCAGGACCGTAATTTTTTTTATCTCCTCAAAGTAGGGGGCAAATAGAGGGCCTGTTGAAGTATTTTTTTTTGGAAAAAGTCCAAATTACTACCCTCAAGTATGGACAAAGTCCGAATAACCCTCTAAAGTATGTTGTGGTCCGTTTTACACCCGGCCTCAACTATACAAGAGATTCGTCTTTATTATTTCTCCATACACAAGTGATGTTTTAAGTTAAAATTTTGTGAGATGATACAGACCAACATATAGTATTTTTCAAAAATAGAATATGAATTTTTCGTCATCATTTCTCATAAATTTTAGTTTGATATAGTTAATTTATCTTTATATATCGTAGCCTTTCAAAATAATAATGAAAAATATAATATATTTTCTACATATAATTTATGATCCGCTCTATTATATACCATAAAATTTCAACTCTACATAGAGAAACAAAAGAGGGAAATATTACAAAGGGGTAAACTGCACCGATTGAGATAGTTGGGGGGTAAAATGGACTAAAATATAATTTATGGGGTTATCCGAACTTTGTCCATATTTGAGGGTAGTAATTTGGTCTTTTTCTTTTTTCTATTTGATCCTCTAAATTTGGATTAAAGATTTGTTTAAAGGGTTTGTTGGAGTTGCTTTTGTTTATATCGAGTCAACATTCGGCTATAATTAGGTTAGTGATTGGTTTTTAGTGGGTCTATATGCTCCTGAAAAAGAAGGAACCATGTTTATTTTTATTTTTCACACCGAGAGCACCCAGCGGCCTGGCTTACTCGATCTCGCCTTATCGATTCACGCATGCGCACACAGCACAACGACGCAAGGAGGCCGTCGGATCTCCCAGGGCAGAGAAGGACCAACGCAGGCCGAATAGAGACGAGCCGCCGGCGGATTGCTCCTCTCCAGCGGTCTAGCCCCCCACAGGCGGTCGCCAGCAGTCCCCCACCCACGACGGCGAGTATAGGTTTCTCTACTTCCTTACCTGGCGGCGACGATTGGGAGAGTGGCGGCGGTCTTCTTCCCCAGCTCTTTGCTAGCGGCGATGATTGGGAGAGAGGCGGCGGCCATCTTCGCCCAGCCCCTTGCCGGCGGCGGCCTTTTTCGCCCGGCCCTTTGCTGGCGACGAGGTATGCAGTAGCGTAGCTAGGAAAAAAATATAGCTAGGCGGCATCTAATAACTTATTAAACAAAAATATATTAATTTATATTGCATTATATTGAATCACACTGCCTTAATATATATCTTCGTGGGATGGCGTAACGGTGGGGGGCGCCAACCCGTGCCGCTTGCGGCTTCAAGTCGCTGGCGCCAGCCGGTACTTGCCAGAAATAAATAAAGGCAGGAAGAAGTCTACATACCCCCCAAACTATCAACCCTGGAACACTTCACCCCCTCCAACTAGAAAACCGGATAACCAGCCCCCAACTTTAGAAACCGGTGCACATAACCCCCTAGAGTGGCAACCCCCTAGAAATTTTTAAAACCTTACAAATAGGCCCCTTTCGGCCATAAATTGATCCCGGTGGCGGGCGGCCAGCCCGATCTCGCCGGCGGTGAGGTCTCCGGCGACGAGAGGCGCACCTACGGCATCGTCTCATCACGACGAGCACTCCCATGGGTATAACTCCTAGCAACGGCGACGAGTGGCGATGGGATGGGAACAGGGAGAGCGGCCGGCGGCGGCGGTCGACGGGTTCGCTGGCGTTCCGAGCGCGGAGGTGGCCACTGAGCGTGACGAGATCAAGAGGGGGATGAGGGGATTCCATCCCCTTCCTTACCTCGGGCGGAGGTGGGGTGTGGCGAGCTTCCCACGACGGCCTGTGGGCGGCGGCGACAATGGAAACGGCGGCGGCGGGAGGAGAAGCCGCTGCTGGCAACGGTGACCCGGATGGAGATGGACGCGCCGGGGTATGGAACTGCGATGACGCCAGCCACCTAATTGGAGCCCAAGCTCCTTCTCCCGAAGCCCCTCCCTCCCTCCTGTCGCCGGTCGCCATTACCGCCGCCGCCGCCACCCGGTGGGCAGGCCATCCCGCAACCTCTCAATCCCCACCAAGCTCACCAGGACCTCCCCCATGCTCTAGGTAGCGCAGCTCGTCGACCATTGCCGAGCCTCTCCGACGTCTCCCCAAGCAGCGCAGGCGTCCACCGGCGCCGCCGTCCGCCGCCTCCACGTGGGCAGCCAAGATCACTGCACCGTCGCCCAAACCGGAGCCACCTCTGCACTCCCCGTCACCCCGTGAAGCTCACGGCCATTTTCCCGAGCTCCTCCGGCCCTCCAAGCCGTCGGCGCCCGCTCGCCAGAGCCGCCCGAGGCGCCGCTGCCCAGAGCATGGAGCTTCTGCAACTAGGTCCAGGGGCTTCGGCTGGGGTGGGCCCATCGAGGAGGCTGCCGCGCAGCGCGGCGGCGTGGATGGAGCGGACGGTCGGGACGGAGCAGAGTGCGGGGCGGCAGGGGGAGCGGAGCGCGGCGGTAGGACTTGGCGCTGGGAGGGAGACGAGGACCTATCTGCGAGAATTTAATCATTCTAGGGGGGTTTCTGTAAAATGTTTTGTAAAACTGTCTATGAAAATCACGGATTATGTGTGCTGGTTATTCGATTTTGTAGAGGGTGCAGTGTTCCGGGTCTGGAGCAGTCGCCCCAGCTCGCCCCAACGTGGATCCGCCAGTGGAGGTATGCCGCCACTTCCCTTCCTGCCGTGCAAAACGGTGCACGCCAAGCCCTTCCGTGTGGCGTGTTTGTTTCAAATGCCAGTGGGGGAGGTCCATGCAATTTTTGCCTCACTCTTCCTCACTGGCGTACTATGGATTGACTCTGCTCTTTTTGTGGTCAGATGAGTTCATTTGTAGGCGTTTGCTATCTCTCTCCAACGATTCCTCCTATTTCTATTTGTCAGAGTAACCACACCTTTTTACTGAAACCCCTATGGCTACGTCAAGTGTTGGTCTTTTTCCTAAAAAAAAATGTTGGTCATTCTTCTGGCCAAAGGTTATTGAGATTGAATGGATGTGTTCATCCTTGCGCACTTAAAATGCAGCAAAAGTTCACATTGTTCCCTGTATGTCAGCTATTATAATGTTTTGAAAGTGGCTATTACTTTTAATTTATTGCCCTGTTGCTGAAACCCTATAGTATTCCCACTTGCATGCAAAGGTTTATTCTTTGAAGCTAGGTGGAAGTGAAGAAGCACTAGTTCCTGATGATGAATATTATGCTAAGTGATTTCAGATGGAAATAATATGTTGAATCCTCATTTCAAGCTGTTGAACCGTAACATTAGACTTAGCTACCACTTGGTTATTGATAGTTTCTGCACTTCAGTGTGCTTCGATCATGGTATCTGCTACAGTCACAATACCTTTACATGCAGTCCATCTAGTATGTGCATGCGCGGAACCTATCTATTAACTATGTACATGCACACACGTTCTTCTACCAAGCTTAAAAATATAATTTTCCCCTCTTTCCTCCTTTTGCTTGCAGCACAAATGTTCAGTTTTCTTCGTTTCTAAATACAAGGCCTCATGTTACCTCACTGCTGTAAAGGTTAGTGTCTGACCATTTGTTTGTATTGCACTGTTTACTATAATATACTCCAGCCGTTCTAAAATAAATGGCGTTAGCTTTTCCTAAACGTCATTTATTTAAGAGCAGAGGGAGTATGTAATTGTCAAAGTATTTTTTTACAGAATCGAATAAGGTTGTAACTTTTTAGGGAGATAGCCGATGTGCAGCTGAAGCGTTGATCAAAGGTTGTCCTAAATTTTGAATCCTGAAGCAATTGTTGATCAAATGTTATCCTAAATTTTGAATCTTTGAATCAAAGTTTGTGATGCTTGACTATAAAATTGGTTGGTGACTATAAAAGTTTTGAATTATTAATTTATTTTTCAAAATGATATAATCACAACATTCATATATGTTTTTGTCGAAAAGTGGAGTTTAGCATCTTCATATCATGAAGCAAATTTTCTCTGAAAATGATTTAGAGAGAGAAATTATTTTTTTCACTCCCTTGTTTCAGATCCAAAAAGCAGCGGAATGAATTCCAGACCTACTCAAGACCCAACATCAATGAAGACAGATCACGAAAAGGATGCAAGGAAAAATGCTCTGCATGGGGATAATGCTGGCTTAACACCGGATCTAATGGCTCCATGGGATCCTTACTTTCTTGAACCTCCTGCTCAATCCGATCTTGACCTGGATTCCCATACAGATTGGTCATTGAGGTACACTAGCCAATCACCTCAATAATATCCCTCTCCATTTATGTTTCCTTATTTGTGATTCTTGACACATTTTCTCTCAGTGGATGAATAAAAAAGAGGCACTGCTTCGTACCTATGGAGATACTGCTATAATGTATCCAGACATCACTCCAAAGGTTCTTTGCTGACTTCCTTGGTTCTTTTCGTTGACTAATCTAGCTGTGGTAATATGTAGTTTTTGTACAGCAATATATCTTGGAATTTAATGTGTCTTTTGTGACAATAGTTTTGTGATTTCCAAATATTCATAGGAACGAATCCGTTTACTTTGCTGATTGGATCATTGACTGCCATTCACTGACCTTTTTAATTGTGAATGGATCCATCCAGGAGGTCAATAACAACTTCTACACCATAATTGATGTCTTGCTGCCCATCTTGGAAAAAGATAGCCCCCGGCGCTTTCTCCGCTTTTTTGAGAAGTATGGGGGTTGGATAGTTTGGCGTTCAAGGATCATCCCAGAAGCCCTCAACTGCCTGATAACTGAAAATGCTGTGAAATGTGCCAAAGTTGTCTTGGAGGGCAAGGCTCCTGAGCTAGATGGTCACCGTGCCAATCCTAACTGGATGAGCCAATATGGGCACTTCCCCCTTCACCAAGCTGCTGATATTTTCGCTGTTGACATGATCAAGTTGCTCTTATCCAAAGGTGCATCAGCTAATGTACACATGGCAGGCGACACAGCTATTGCAGGTTTACTCCCGCTCCATGTCGCAGTTGAGAACACATGCTTGCATAAGTACCTGGAGGATAGTCTATTGCCTAATCGGGAGCATCCAAGTTACAGTAAAGCCGATGTCTACAAGCTTATCCATCTTCTGTGCCTACCCGAGATGGTTTGTCTTGCATCCCTCCCTGTGCAAACTACTACTGCAGTATAATAAATAAAAATTGTTGAGGTCATGTCATATACCATAAACCATTTATATTACTTACGTACTGAGCACTCCTACTTTTAGATTTTTGAAAGACAGAATAGTTTCCTTGCGTTATTTTCTGGTGTTACTGATTTAGGTTTTCTTAACCTAGAGGAAAAGAGTAAGCAACTTCAACTTTCTATTAAAGAATCTATTTCCTTTTGCCTGGAGACGCTAACAAATTCCAAGTTATAGGTGTATGTTTCAAGGGACACATGTGCATAAGTATATTTTATTTTTGTTTTTGCAGAAAGTCTTCTTGGATGCTTGTAGGGAGCTTGCAAAACACACAAATGGGGTAGTTGATGAGGTTTGGACTTACATAAAAGATGGGAAACTTGTCCAGGCTGGGGTTTTGCTCCTCGCAGCTCAAGAGCACATCCGATTGGGACCTTCCTGCAAGAAAAATGGTGATAGTAAACCAGATGGGTTTTCTATTATCCTCAGTCATATTGCTAACCAGTTCTGTTCCTTTGATTTGGGGATGGGTCAAAATGAAAGGGAACATGAGCAGCCACATGCCGATATAAAGTATCTTTCATCTGCATTGTTGTTGGTGAATGTAATTTCTCAAGCTGGTAAAGCTCTCCATGAATACATTCGGGTGCATTCAGAGGTACCACACTTAGTTATTATGTTATTCTGCAGCTACTATGTTTCTATTATCTTCTGTTGGTGCATGTCTGCTGTTAGGCCAATTACCATCAATGGAATTGTCCAGATATTGCCTTTTCTTCCGTCTCTTCTATTTTCTTGCCATCTTTCTCATACATGCTACACTTTTCAGGTTCCGCATATGGTTGCCATTGAGCATGTTTCATCGATTCTGAAGGATTTTGGATTTTGTCCTCCTGAAGAAGCCATGAATATTGGAAACCTGTACCGTCTACACTCATTTTGCAATGCTTCAATTATAATATTTTTTCATGCAATTATGGGATCAATTCATTTGCTTATTTATTTTTACTTGTTTCTGAAGGTGCCCCTATAAATGCCTGCATTATGAACAGTTACTTGGCCCTCCTAACCACATGAACCAATATGGGCGCTTCCCCCTCCATGAAGCTGCTGAAACTTTCTCTGTTGACATGATTAAGTTGCTCATACGCAAAGGTGTGTCAGCTAATGTACGCATGACTGGCAACACAATCATTGCAGGCCTACTCCCACTCCATGTTGCAGTTGAGAAAACTTGCTTGCATAAGTACTTGGAGGATAATCTTTTGCCTCACCGAGAGCATCCAAGTTACAGCAAAGCAGATATCTACAAGCTTATCCATCTTCTGTCCCTACCCGAGATGGTTTGTGTTTCATCCCCCCTTGCACAAATTACTACTGCAGAATAATAAATGAAAATTGTTGAGCTCCATGCCATATATCTTAAATCATTGATATTATCATGTACTGAGCATTCTTATGCCTGCACTTCTCAAAGACATGATTGGTTCCATCTGTTTTTAGACCATGTGTTGGCACTTCTTTAATTTTTTTTATTAAGAAAAGAGGAGCTAGAAACTTCAACACACAATTAAATACATCTTAAAAATCTATTTTCTTTTGCTAGGCGGTTATAGCTCCAGGTTACCATACTAGTTTAAAGAACATAGGTAATAATGCCTTTTAACCTCTTTTTTTTGCAGAAGGTCTTCTTGGATACTACTAGGGAGCTTGCAAAACACACAAATGATTTAGTTGATGAAGTCTGGAATTACATAAAGGATGGAAAACTTGTCCATGCAGGAGTTTTGCTCCTTGCAGCTCAAGATCATATCCGCTTGGGATCTTCCTCCAAGAAAAATGGTAATAGTAAACCAGATGGGTTTGCTACTATCGTTAATCGGATTGCTGATCACTTCTATACCTTCGATTTGGAGATGGGTCAAAATAAAAAGGAGCTTGATCAGCAACACGCGAATATAAAATATCTTTCATCTGCATTGTTGCTAGTTCATGCAACTTCCCAAGCTGGTAAAGCTCTTCATGAATACATTCGGGTGCATTCAGAGGTATACTTATGCCTGCACTTCTCAAAGACATGATTGGTTCATCTGTTTTTAGACCATGTGTTGGCACTTCTTTAATTTTTTTTATTAAGAAAAGAGGAGCTAGAAACTTCAACACACAATTAAATACATCTTAAAAATCTATTTTCTTTTGCTAGGCGGTTATAGCTCCAGGTTACCATACTAGTTTAAAGAACATAGGTAATAATGCCTTTTAACCTCTTTTTTTTGCAGAAGGTCTTCTTGGATACTACTAGGGAGCTTGCAAAACACACAAATGATTTAGTTGATGAAGTCTGGAATTACATAAAGGATGGAAAACTTGTCCATGCAGGAGTTTTGCTCCTTGCAGCTCAAGATCATATCCGCTTGGGATCTTCCTCCAAGAAAAATGGTAATAGTAAACCAGATGGGTTTGCTACTATCGTTAATCGGATTGCTGATCACTTCTATACCTTCGATTTGGAGATGGGTCAAAATAAAAAGGAGCTTGATCAGCAACACGCGAATATAAAATATCTTTCATCTGCATTGTTGCTAGTTCATGCAACTTCCCAAGCTGGTAAAGCTCTTCATGAATACATTCGGGTGCATTCAGAGGTATACCACTTTTGATAGTGTGCAGTTACTTTGTTTCCATTATCTTCTAAACTGGCATCCTACGATTACAATTACATTCTGATATTTCCTTTGAGCCCATCTTTCTAATTCAAGCTGAAAACTTTTGCAGGCTCCGCATGTGGACGTCCTTCAACGTGTTTCATTGATTCTGAAGGATTTTGGTTTTTGTCCTGCTGAAGAAGGCTTCGATGTTGGAAACCTGTATTGTCTTACTCTCCCTTTGCATTGCTTCATTTATTATAGTTTTTTCCTGCAATTATTTGATCGATGTGATGTTCATTTTACCTGTTCTTGATGTGCCCCTGTAGTTTCCTACGTTATGGAGAATTACCTGACAAACAAGGTGGGTATGGCTTTTGGTGGGTGTGGTAGCATAAGTTATTATCCATAACCAAATAGGATAATCACCATTTAATTTATCATGTAAACAGCGCATATGGTTCCAACCAAGAAAGATATAAAGATACCTTGTCTGCACGCTTCAGGGAGAAAGGTAAATATATTTATAATTTTGCAGTGTGCTGGTTCTAAGTTCATGCCAAGTTGGTATCCATTTTGCATTTCTTTCTCCTTTTTAAGTTTATGCAGTATTCCAGTTATGATTCATATATGTCAAATGGTGATAGGTATTCCAATTTGTACTTCAATAACACCATTAAGATTCACCGAGTATGATTTCCCCTAGCATGATTAATGCCCTAGGTTGCTTGGACGGACTGCTCGATTTGTACTGCAGGATCCTTTCTTCTCCCCAATCCGTCCAGTTTATTGCGGATTTCTACTCGTCTGCACGCCGCCGCACGAAACCTCCCAGCCACGCCCTTCGAGACCTCCCAGCCACGCCTGGATCCAGGTCCAGGTAATCCTTTGGCTGCAACTAAGTCTTGTTCTTGGATAGATTGCCGTTTGGTTGCCTAGGATGCGCAATTCTTATGTTGGTTAGGATGCCCTAGGTTGCTTGGACGGACTGCTCGATTTGTACTGCAGGATCCTTTCTTTTCCCCAATCCGTCCAGTTTATTGCGGATTTCTTTTGCTGCTGGACTATTTATCGGTTATTTTTTCTAGCCGCTCTTCACATAACAATTTAATTTCTTTGAAAAGATGACCCGTATACAGTGGCAGACCTAGACATCGAATATTGGGTGTACATAGTTTACAAAAACATTTATATTATTCAATTTATCCTAAATAAATGTCATTATAATATGTTGAAACTATAAATTACTTAATAAACTAATTAATTATTTTCCTTATGATTTATATATACATTCAAAACAATATTATGTATTTAGATGCTTATGATATGATCATTCAAATATAAAATTATGTGATTTTATACACCAAAGTGCAAGCTATATGCTTGTTGTATGTAGCAAGTA
>OAMR01000378.1:76632-119525 GCA_900205405.1 Echinochloa crus-galli
GTGCATGTCTGCTGTTAGGCCAATTACCATCAATGGAATTGTCCAGATATTGCCTTTTCTTCCGTCTCTTCTATTTTCTTGCCATCTTTCTCATACATGCTACACTTTTCAGGTTCCGCATATGGTTGCCATTGAGCATGTTTCATCGATTCTGAAGGATTTTGGATTTTGTCCTCCTGAAGAAGCCATGAATATTGGAAACCTGTACCGTCTACTCATTTTGCACTGCTTCAATTATAATATTTTTTCATGCAATTATGGGATCAATTCATTTGCTTATTTATTTTTACTTGTTTCTGAAGGTGCCCCTATAAATGCCTACATTATGAACAGTTACTTGGCCCTCCTAACCACATGAACCAATATGGGCGCTTCCCCCTCCATGAAGCTGCTGAAACTTTCTCTGTTGACATGATTAAGTTGCTCATATGCAAAGGTGTGTCAGCTAATGTACACATGACTGGCAACACAATCACTGCAGGCCTACTCCCACTCCATGTTGCAGTTGAGAAAACTTGCTTGCATAAGTACTTGGAGGATAATCTTTTGCCTCACCGAGAGCATCCAAGTTACAGCAAAGCAGATATCTACAAGCTTATCCATCTTCTGTCCCTACCCGAGATGGTTTGTCTTTCATCCCCCCTTGCACAAACTACTACTGCAGAATAATAAATGAAAATTGTTGAGCTCCATGCCATATATCTTAAATCATTGATATTATCATGTACTGAGCATTCTTATGCCTGCACTTCTCAAAGACATGATTGGTTCATCTGTTTTTAGACCATGTGTTGGCACTTCTTTAATTTTTTTTATTAAGAAAAGAGGAGCTAGAAACTTCAACACACAATTAAATACATCTTAAAAATCTATTTTCTTTTGCTAGGCGGTTATAGCTCCAGGTTACCATACTAGTTTAAAGAACATAGGTAATAATGCCTTTTAACCTCCTTTTTTTTGCAGAAGGTCTTCTTGGATACTACTAGGGAGCTTGCAAAACACACAAATGATTTAGTTGATGAAGTCTGGAATTACATAAAGGATGGAAAACTTGTCCATGCAGGAGTTTTGCTCCTTGCAGCTCAAGATCATATCCGCTTGGGATCTTCCTCCAAGAAAAATGGTAATAGTAAACCAGATGGGTTTGCTACTATCGTTAATCGGATTGCTGATCACTTCTATACCTTCGATTTGGAGATGGGTCAAAATAAAAAGGAGCTTGATCAGCAACACGCGAATATAAAATATCTTTCATCTGCATTGTTGCTAGTTCATGCAACTTCCCAAGCTGGTAAAGCTCTTCATGAATACATTCGGGTGCATTCAGAGGTATACCACTTTTGATAGTGTGCAGTTACTTTGTTTCCATTATCTTCTAAACTGGCATCCTACGATTACAATTACATTCTGATATTTCCTTTGAGCCCATCTTTCTAATTCAAGCTGAAAACTTTTGCAGGCTCCGCATGTGGACGTCCTTCAACGTGTTTCATTGATTCTGAAGGATTTTGGTTTTTGTCCTGCTGAAGAAGGCTTCGATGTTGGAAACCTGTATTGTCTTACTCTCCCTTTGCATTGCTTCATTTATTATAGTTTTTTCCTGCAATTATTTGATCGATGTGATGTTCATTTTACCTGTTCTTGATGTGCCCCTGTAGTTTCCTACGTTATGGAGAATTACCTGACAAACAAGGTGGGTATGGCTTTTGGTGGGTGTGGTAGCATAAGTTATTATCCATAACCAAATAGGATAATCACCATTTAATTTATCATGTAAACAGCGCATATGGTTCCAACCAAGAAAGATATAAAGATACCTTGTCTGCACGCTTCAGGGAGAAAGGTAAATATATTTATAATTTTGCAGTGTGCTGGTTCTAAGTTCATGCCAAGTTGGTATCCATTTTACATTTCTTTCTCCTTTTTAAGTTTATGCAGTATTCCAGTTATGATTCATATATGTCAAATGGTGATAGGTATTCCAATTTGTACTTCAATAACACCATTAAGATTCACCGAGTATGATTTCCCCTAGCATGATTATTTTACTTCTTTTGATGCAGAACTATCTGTTTCATCTTTTGAAGGTTATGGATAAATCTATTTGTTGCTTATTAGAAAGAATTCTGACAATAGAAATTTTGTTAAAACCAATCTTTGAGTTCAATAGCATGGGCATGTTTCACTTGCTTTTTTTTTCTTTCTGAAACACTACTTGGTATGCTGCTTAAGCGTGCTAATTATTTTTTTTCTAAATTTATACAACTGTTAAAAGAAATGATATTATGACTTTATGATTACCTTTAACTAATATAGTGTACCCAGTGCTGAAAGCTTACACACAATGTGGGGCCTCTAATCTACCATTGTGCCAAGCTGGCCGTTCTATGAGTAGCTTAAGATATCTATTTTTCCTTAGTAACACAGATAAAATGTACCATCTTGGTGACACTGGCTGGTCGTGTAGAGTTACATTTGGGGATTTCTAACTTCTAAATCTTTGTGGACCAATGAAACAGATTGAGACGAAGAAAATGCTTGCCAGATGGGAACTCGGGTACAAAAAGGCACAGTTCTTCCCCTATTGGAGATCAGTGTTACTATCCATGTCTCCTGTGAAGCTGTTTCCATCTCATGCAGCTTTAGAAGCTCTCTCTCTGAGTCCTGAGCTGCTCGACAGTGATAAATCAAGGGACAAAAATTCTGCTCCAGTTCAAAATGACAATCTTCATTTGTACGGAAGAATTCAGCAACAAGTTAACCATCAACCTAGAAGATCGTTGAGTACTGCTGCCGCAATGTTGAAGTTGTGCATGAGTAGAAAGGTATGGCATGAGCTCAATTTTTCTATTTCTTGTTTCTAAACATGCCTAGCATAAGCATATGAATGGAAATATATTTTTATTTTTGATACAACTGATGACTGAACAGAGAACAAAGGTCCTTTTATGGGTCCACCAAGCAGTTCTCCTGCGCGTTCGAGAAAAAAAAAATTCTCTAGCCAAAGTAGCAAATACTCTGGGAATACAGAAGAGAAGCAGCCGTGGTGGAAATAAGAATTCACTGAACCAGTGAAACTTGCATCCATGACACTATAGCAGCTGAATTTCATCCCAACCCTAGTGCATTCTTCATCCACCTGTTTCTGCTGCTATCCCCTACCCATTGCCTGCGGATTTGACCTTCTGGCTGCCTCTGTTTTCCCAGGGATTTTACCTACTCCACATCTCCGTCATCAAACCCCAAAGGATCCCTCTTGCGCATCAGATCCCCCCTGGCATGGGTGCATGGGCTTCTAAACAAGCACCTGCACCCCACTTCTTCAGACCTGCTTCAGCCTGATGATTTTCTCCCTGCTGGAATTGAGATCATCGACTCCTTGCTGGAATTGAGATCATCGACTCCTTGCTGGAATTGAGATCATCGACTCCTTGCTGGAATTGAGATAGAAATGGCACCTACCCTCTCCTCTTGGTCAATTGACCACTCCACGAGTGGTTATCTTGGATAGTTTGTTTTTTATTAATCCTTCATAATTCAGAAATCCTCATTTGCTGGATTGAAACATGGTGGTGCTTATCCTTGTCCAGAGATTTTCATTTTGATGCCTACATCAATCTTTTTTGTGTTACTTTTTTTGAATGATGGTAAAATTAACTGTGGGGATCTGATGTGGCTTGGCTGTTTGGTAGAGTTGGGTTGTTGGTAGAGAACTTTACACCTAATTGAATCGCAATTCTACATCCTTCATTGGATTATTTGGAAACTCTTGTGCCGATGCATTTCATATTTGTTCCCTTCTGGTGTTATTCCTAATTATAGCAAACCAGTAAATCTAATTGATCTGTGGCTCATGAACTAGAAAAGAAAAACAAATCAAACTATGCTACACCTAAGTGAGTATACAGTTGCCTTGTGTTATTACTGCAGCAGACATTGAGGGGGACAACATCAAATTGTCTCAATTCTTTTTTTACAAAAATTTGTGCAGGTGCCTGGCAAATAGTGCTATGCTGCTGCGTTGAAGCGTGGTACAAGATGAGGGGGATTTCTGGAATTGTATGTTTATGGTGCCTGATATGGACAGGTTGACACAACCTTATGTGTATGGTGCCGCCATATAGCCCGATGCGTATACCTTTCTCAGTGTTTAAGACTATGGTATGCTCCGTAATATGAAGGTACATGGGCTGGTTGCAGAAAACGATTTTACTACTTAACTACAAGTATTTACCATTTGCAAGGCATGCAATGCCAGTCCTCGCTAGCTGCATTCAGTTAAATTTTCTAAAGACTAGCTGCTAGCTCATCATTGTGTCACCTAAAAATGATAAGCGTCTGCTTAATGTAAGGGCACATAATTTTTAGAAGCAAAGCATCATGGCAGTTTGCATCTTTTGTTTATGTGTTTTATTCTGTTATTAGCTTATTGATTGTTGCGCGTGCATTAATAGATTAATGGTAACGGTCCCAGGAAACCCTGCCATGAATGCAAGCGATACAGATGTGTTAATGTTCCCCTGTTCACGATGTGTAAGAACACATTATTATGTAGATTTACATTCCTTTTTTGAACGATGTATTATTGGCATTTGTCTTCACAATAATCGTATCACGATCGCTAACCACCGTTGCCTCGCGGAGCCGCGGCTATTAGTTTGCGTTTTCAAGAGGTGATGGAGCTGCCACTGTCAGTCTTGCACTGCCTCCGTCTCACTCTTTGCAGCCGCTGGTGCCTTCGATATCCACCGCACGGCCCGGTCCTCTTCGTTCAACAGTGCCCGGCGCCATCCCACTCGTTGCCGCCACATCCCCGCCCTCCACCCCGAACTGGCTTATCGCCGGCGGTCACTGCCAGTGTCCGGCGACGCCCGGGCGGCGCTCCATCTGCCTGCACACCAAGCCCTTAAGTCCACCACGCACCGTCGATCTTACCTTGCACCTGTTGATACCCAAAATTGGCATACGGGCTCCTTCCCTCGCCGCTGCCTCGCCTTCGGCCGCGTCGCAGCCACCACCATTTGAACTAGAGCTCAGTACACCCCTTCTTCTCTTGTGGTCGTCCAAATTGTGGCCAATCCCCATGGACGCCAGTAGATCCATCCGGCCAGGATTGTTTGCTGATGCGCTAGTAAAGGAGATGGCTGGCCGGCCGGGATGCGTACTGCTGTACTCGCAGTGAGAAACACGGGCGAACGGGGTCTGCTGTGGTGTGTCCAAACCGTCGGACTGCAACCCTGACATTGCAAGGTATGGGCCGGCACGGGTTCTCCCACTCAAAGCTAAGGTTGACACGACAGTTCAAAGAGCTGACCGTTGATGCGTCCCGTGCAGGCACTGATACCGTAGCAGATTTCCAATCCGAGGTACACTGCGACTGGTCCTGGCTACGTTGAAAGACGACTGTGTTGCCTGAATCGTTCACGACATCATGTGTCTCTCCTCCGGATATAGGTGGCCACCGTGCCGTGCCGGCACGGCGGCGTGCCGCGCCGTGCCGTGCCAGGCCGTGCTATGGGCCAGGCCTTCGGCCCATGGCACGGCCCGTGGGCCGTTTAGCCGTGCCGTGCCGGCCGTGCCGCCCATAGGCCACGGTGCACGGTGCACGCGTGCGAGCACGGCGGGCGGCCGTGGAAGGAGAGGGAGCCGCCGCCGCCGCCATCCTCACGCCGCGCAGTCGCCCTCCCGAGCGCCGGTGGCCATGGCTCCTCGTCGACCTCCTCCAACTTCTCCGCCGCCGGATCCACCTCCCTGCCGGCGTCATCTTCGCCTCCCCGCCGACGGCGCCGCTGAGTGAGGAGCGGGAGGAGATGCGGGCCGCGCAAATCCGGCCGAGGATGGCCTCGCCGAGGGCGGAGGTGGGCGGTGACGGCCGGAATCGGAGGCGAGCTCAAGGCGAACGGCGCGGCGCCGCCTGTACACATATACCTCCGGACGAAGGATGGTGGTGACAGGCAAGCCCGGCGCTGCTGCTAGTGGAGCTCGCACGCGCGCATCCTCTGACCTGTGTGACCTGACCCCTCCACGGCAAGCCACATCATGCGCCACAAGCTAAGTGTGCAATCCAGGATTCCCGGCAGCCGGCGGGCGCGGGGCACGCGCTTTGAGCGATAGATCCGGCACCCTATGACACTCCGGCTCACCGTACGTGACCGTGGTCGACGCCGCTGATCTTGCCGGTGGCTCTGTACCGCGACACGACGAAGCTTAATTACGGCCAAATTAAATGAAAAACGGATGGCGGCGCAGAAAACTAGGACAAAGCGCGCTCGACGCAGTCTCGCTCGAGAGCTTTGGCTATCGGCTTGTTGTCCGGGTCGGGCGCGACACGAAGCTGACGAGGGGCACCTCACCTCGGCCTCGGAGAAAGAATGCATGGCGCGGTAACGCCTCCAGGCCGGCCAGGGCCCAGGGTGCGCGGCGACCACTCGGAGGCCCCGTTGTCGAGGCCTCCACGCCCTCGGCGGCGCGCGCGTGCTATACACGCACTGGCAGTGACAAAGGGCTAACTTAGTAGAACCCGGCGCGGCAGGCACCACGGAGCAGGGCGAAGTGGCCGCCACATGACAAGATCGGCGGCGATCGGAGGTGCGGACACGCAAAGAGGCGAGATGCGCGCAGGTGCCGGGCGCCGGCGGGGACGACCGAGGGTAGGCTACTAGGCCGGCTCCGCCGCGGAGAGCAAGATACAGAAGGCCGCCGTCCTTTTGGTGGAATGCTGCCCTCTGCCAAGGATCATATCGTGTGTGCCCTCCAGCTCCAGGCCGGACCCCATCACAACTCGCAAGGCAACCCTCCCGGCCTGGCGACCTCGGCCTCCTCCCTCACCCCCTCCCAAACACCCCCGACCCCGCGCGCGCCGCTCGAACCCCCCGAGAGCCGCTTAGATCCAGATACAGGTAAATTCTTCCACAGCAATTGCACCTCAGGTTTTGGCCACAGAAATACCCTAAGGAAGACCCCTGAATTTTGACGTGCCTCACCCAAAATTTCAATCATAGGTAGGAGCCTTCTAGCTAGCAGTGGCCTTTGCCACTGCACCATGAGCTCCTTGGCGGCGATGTGCTATTCGTTTGTTGAGGCTATGATGCCCTAGCTTGCATGGACGGATCGCATGATTTGTTCAGGGGCTTTTTAATTTCATTCTCTCAGATCTGTCTAGCTTATTGCGGATAATGCTTACTGCGTGGTATAGTAGAGAGTAGAGACTTCTACCGGTGGATTGCTGGATTGGATTATCCTCTGCCCAGAAAGTTAATTTTCTTTGATAAAATGATAGATTACCAATCGGGATCTACGCCTTTTTCTTCTCCTGCCGCTTCAATCATTGGTCAATCCAATAAACTTTTACCTCGCTCACATGCTTTGGAAGATGAAAAAGAAACTCTTTAATTTTCTTGTGAGCTGCATCTTCTCTACATGTGGACATGTGTGGTAACATGAGTACCTCTCTCTGTAGTCGTTTTTGTACCTCTCCAACGACCTGTCTTGATCAGATAAAGGCCAAACACCAATCCTGTCTTACACCCTGTCACTGAACCCTAATGCCGACGTTAAAAATGTTGGTTGGTCACTGCTTCCCTTGTCGGTTCATCTGGCAAAACTTTTGTTTTAACCATCCTTTTACCTTCTTTTCCTTAAATTGGACTGAATGGATTGGTTGATCTTTATGTCCTCCAAGTATAGTAAAATTTAATTTTCCCACCTTTAAGGCAGCTACTTGACATTTAGAAATTTGTAACTTTTCCTTTCTTACCACGTTGCTGAATGCTGTCGCCAGTGTTACTTGAAATTATTTCAAGGTTTATTCTTCCATGGCACTTGAACCCTAACACCAAACTTAGCTATTAGATGTTGGATTTCCATAGTTGCCGTGTATGCTTGAACCATGTTACTTCATCAATACTGTTGCATTCGGCTTAGCTTGTACGTATGAAACTTATTTGTTAACTATGTTCTTGTTGCATGCAGTTTTCTATCCATGCTAAAAAATACAATTTGTTTTCTTCTTCACCCCTTCCTCTTCTTGCAGCACAAGTGTTCAAACTTTTATTCTGAAATAGGAATATCAAGGTCAGGTAGTACTATTTTAGGAAGGTCAATTTATTAAACGTGAAGCAATTGTTTATCAAAGCTTGCAATGTTTCACTGTAAAACAGTGACTGTTTGGGAGTGGAGTATTATATGAAAAATACGCTTGTGCTATGTTCACTTTGAAGCCTTTTTTGAATTATTATTTCACTTTTCAAAATAGTATCATTGCCACGTTTATAAATCTTTCTTTCTTTGGACGCTTAGCATTTCAACTTCATATTACACAACAGTTTCTCTAAGATTGTTTTGGATGGAAATTCTTGGTTATGGTTACACTTCTCTAGACTTGAAAAGCAGTGGAACTGGAATTGCAGGCACCAACAATGGAGAAAGAGCACAAGAAGGACGCAATGAAAAATGATTCGCATGAGGATAGTGTTGGGGGTACAGATGGATTAACCCCAGATTTAATGGCTCCATGGCATCCTTACTTTCTAAAACCTCCTGCTCAGTCCAATCTTGACTCAGTTTCCTATACAAAAGTGGTAATCGAGGTACGCCAATCAACCACCTTAACTATACTCCTATGCTTTTCTGTTTCTTTTCCTTAGCTGTGGATCTTGACACCGTGTCTCTCAGTGGGTAAAAAAAAAGAAAGAGCTGTTTCGTATGTATGGAGGGACTTCTATAATGTATCCAGACATCACTCCAAAGGTTCATTGCTGCCTCCTTGTTAGAATTTAATTAATTAGTTGGATTTTTCTAATACTATTTAATTTCGTCCAGCAATATCTGTTAATTTGGTTGCAGCATCTGTATCTCATTTTCTAAGATGCATGGCAGCAAGTCTGTTTAATTTATTTTTTTTATGGATTTGTCTAGTCCATCAATAACAACTTCTACATTACAATGGAAGTCTTGCTGCCCATCTTGGAGAAGGATAGCCCCCGGCGCTTTCTCAACTTTTTTGAGAAGTATGGGGGGTGGATAGTCTGGCGTTCAATGATCATCCCAGAAGCCCTCGACTGCCTGATAACTGAAAATGCTGTGAAATGTGCCAAAGTTGTCTTGGAGGGTAACGCTCCTGAGCTACAAGGGTACCGTGCCAATCCTAACTGGATGACCCAATATGGGTACTTCCCCCTCCATCAAGCTGCTGAAACCTTCTCTGTTGACATGATCAAGTTGCTCATATCCAAAGGTGATTCAGCTAATGTGCGCACAGCCGGAGGTGAAGTCATTGAGGGCCTACTCGCACTCCATGTTGCAGTTGAGAACACCTGCTTGCATAAGTACCTGGAGAATAATCTATTGCCTAACCGGGAGCATCCAAGTTACAATAAAGCAGATATCTACAAGCTTGTACACCTTCTGTGCCTACCTGAGATGGTTTGTCCTGCATTCCTCCACACAGACTACTTCTGCAGCATAACACCTAAAAATTGTTGAACTCATGTCATTAAACCATCAATATTACTTATGGACTGGGCATTCTTACATCTGCACTTGTCAAAGAATAGTTTCTGTGTTTGTTTTGAGACCATGTGTTTGTGCTGTTTTAGTTTTTTTTTAAGAGAGGAGTCAGCAACTCATATCTTCATGTATTTTTTTTCTTTTTCTTGGAGGTGATAATTAATTGCAAAATACTGAGTTTCAAGGAAAATAGTTGATAAAGCGTTTATTTTCTCGGCTATTTTTCCAGAAGTGCTTCTTGGATGCTACTAGGGAGCTTGCAAAACACACAGATGATCTAGTTGATGAGATCTGGTATTACATAAGGGATGGGAAACTTGTGCAGGCAGGAGTTTTGCTATTCGCTGCTCAAGAGCATATCCGTGAGGAATCTTTCTGCAAGAAAAATGGTAACAGTAAGCCAGATGGATTTGCTACTATTGTTAATCGGATTACCAACCACTTCTATGCCATTGATTTCAAGATGGGTCATAATGATAATGAACATGAGCAGCCACATGTGGAAATAACTTATCTTTCTTCTGCATTGTTACTGGTCAATGCAATTTCCCAAGCTGGTAAAGCTCTTAATGCATACATACGAGCGCATAGAGAGGTACCAAACTTTTGGTAGCGTGCAGCTACCTTGTTTCTATTATCTTCTGTTGCATGCTTGTAGAGTTACCTTCAATAACATTCTCTAGATATTGCCTTTTTTTTTCCATGTTTCTTATACAAGCTGAAAATATTTTCTAGGTTCCACACGCAGATGTCCTTGAACGTGTTTCATCAGTTCTGAAGGATTTTGGTTTCTGTCCTACTGAAGGAGGCATTGATATTTCAAATCTGTACTGTCATACACTCCTTTTGCTGGGTTTCAATAACTGTATTTTTTTTCATGCAATTATGTGATTTATATGATGCTCATTTCTTTATTTCGTTCTGCTCATTCTTGAAGAACCCCCTACAAATGCTATGGAGATTTATCTGACAATCACAACAACCGCTCCCCCCTGCACCAAGCCGCCAAAACTTTCTCTGTTGACATGGTCAAGTTGCTCATACGCAAAGGTGCATCAGCTAATGTACGCGTGACCAACAATAGAGTTGTTGAGGGCCTACTCCCACTCCATGTCGCAGTTGAGAACATTTGCTCGCATAAGTACCTGGAGGATAATCTATTGTCTAACCGGGAGCATCCAAGTTACAGTAAAGCAGATATCTACAAGCTTATCCATCTTCTGTGCCTACCTGAGATGGTTTGTCTTGCATCCCTTCTTGCACAAACTACTATATCTGCAGCATAGTAAATTAAGATTGCTGATTTTTTTTTTTGAAACGAAAACACAGCGAGGGAGACCCCCACTGTGATAGATTTTATTAAAGTCATAAAACAGGTTACAAGAGGTATAAACATGAGATACTTACATGGGAAAACTAGACTGTACATGGGAGGGAGAAAAGTGCTAACCCAAAAGCAAAGAGTCTAAGTAGCTGAGTTAATCCAAGTTATGAAAGGAATTTTAAGGGAATCTTTCATCCTATGAGCTTGATTTCTGCACTCATCCACGAAGTTTCTATTCCATCTGTTGATGCTAACTGGACAGTTTTCAAAAATTAGACCATTTCTTTGCTTCCAAATATGCCATGCTGCAATAATGAAGATCTCCATGAAAAAATTGCCATTGAAATTTCGTTTGGCGATTTCCAACATTTGGAAGAAAGGAGTACCATACTGCCACTGAATTCCAATAGTTTGCCAACATCTGATCGCAAAAGGGCAAGTGAAGAAGAGGTGCATGGCTGTTTCTTCTCGGTGTGATGCACAGAGGACACAGATGTAGTTGTTCCCTTCAATTTTAAATTTTTTCCTTTTCAGTAGATTCCTAGTGTTGAGTCTGTCCATTAGCAGTAACCATGAAAAAACTCTCAGTTTGTTGCAGCACCTCGAGCTCCAAATCCAGAGGAAGGGTCTTGGGGGTTGGAATCTTTGTATATATGGTTGTAGAAATTCTTTGGTGTATATTTTCTTGCACCCCAAATGTAATTCCACTGGTCATTGTCCTCCTCTCTTAATTGGATGCCCTGAATGATTTCCTGTAATTCAATATATTCTTGGTGTGCTTGCTCGGATAGGGGAAGGTGAAAGTGGCTGGTCAGATCAGTGATTGATAGGAATGCAGCCACTGAAATTTTTTGGTTTTTGGCAAAGGAGAAGAGTCTTGGCAGCTTTTCTAGAAGATAATGTCCATTCCATACATCTAACCAGAATAAAACAGATGTGCCACTTCCCACAACACAACCAGCAATACCTCTGAATTTGTCACTCAAGTGCAGTAAATCCCTCCACCAAAAGGATCCTTTGTCTGCAGTAGCATGGGGGACTTGTCCTCGAGAATAATAAGCTTGCCAGATCATATTAACCCAGGGGATGTCTCTTTTGTTGTAGAACTTATCAAGATGTTTTATGAGCAATGCATCATTCTGATTTCGGAGATCCACCACCCCTAATCCTCCTTTGTTCTTAGGCTTTGTCACTTTGGGCCATGCCACTAAAGATTTATTTTTTGCATTGACTTCAGTGCCCCTCCACAGGCAAGATTGCTGATTTCATATCATATATTTTAAACCGTGGAAATTTGTGGACGTAGCATTCTTACCCCCACTTGCCAAATACAATAGTTTCCATATGTTATTTCTTTGTTTGGGGTTATGTGTTGGTGCTGTTTTAATCTTTTCAATTAAGAGAAAAAGGAGCTAGCAATTTCATGCTTCTATTATCATGTCTTGAGAGTATATTTTCTCTTGCCTGGAGGTGACCTCAAATTCCAAATTACTATGTTTTAAGGAACATAGGTGATACTTCTTTTTATCTTTTTTGTTGGTGATTTTTGCAGAAGATCTTATTGGACACTACTAGGGAGCTTGCAAAGCACACAAATGGTATAGTTGATGAGGTCTGGAATTACATAAAGGATGGGAAACTTCTACATGCTGGAGTTCTGCTCCTTGCAGCTCAAGAGCATATGCGTTTGGGATCTTCCTGCAAGAAAAATGGTAATAGTAAGCCAGATGGGTTTGCTACTATCGTTAATCGGGTTGTCGATCACTTCTATACCTTTCATTTGGAGATGGGTCAAAATGAAAAGGAACATGAGCAGCCACATGCGCAAATAAAGTATCTTTCATCTGCATTGCTACTTGTTAATGTAATTTCCCAAGCTGGTAGAACTCTCCATGGATACATTCAGGTGCACTCAGAGGTACTACCCCTTGGTAGTTTGCAGCTACCCTATTACCTTCTATTGGCATGACTGCAGTTGCCATCAATAGCAGCCTCTAGATAGTGCGTTGTTTTCAACTCTTATGTTGTTGTTTTTTCATCTTTCATATACAATCTGAAACTTTTTGCAGGTTCCACATGAAGATGTCCTTGAACGCATTTCATCCATTCTGAAGGGTTTTGGTTTCTGTCCTACTGAAGAAGGCTTTGATATTGGAAATCTGTACTGACTTATTCTCCCTTCCCATTGCTTCAATGATTATAATTCCTATGAAATTTAGTGGTTGCACTTCATTTCTTATTTTCTGTTTGTTCTTGAAGCTGCCACAACAAATTCCTACCTTCTGGAGAGTTACCTGACAAACATGGTGGGTGTGGATGGGGTGTATTAGCCTAAGTTATTTGCCACAATTGCATAATTAGTCCTCACTTAACTTGCTGTTTATACAGGGCAACCCAATAAAGCTATAAAGATGCCTTGTCTGCATGCTGCAGGGGGGAAGGTATATGTTTATTATTTTGCGGTGCACTAGCTCTTGATTCATGTGAAGTTGGTATTCTTTTGCATTTGGTTGTCCTTTTTAAGTAGCATTTCACCTATGGTTTGTCTGTCCAATGCTGATGGAGAATCCAACTTTACCTTAAAGGCACATGGCTGAAAGTGATTAACCAGGACAAATTGAGCGAAGAATGCAAATGATCTAAGTCAAATAGTTGATCATAGGAATTTTGAGGTTGATTGGCTCAATAACACTATTAAGATATGGAGTATGGTTTCTGTTGGCATGGCCTTTTTAAGGTTTCTGGATAAATTTACTTGATGCTTATTAGAAAGATTCAGACTAGAGAGTTTCTGCTGTATGCCAATCTTCAGAGTTCAATAACACGAGCATGTTTCATTGAAGATTTTTATACAAATATGGACAAGATCATGCATTTATATAGGAGTAGAAAAACTTAGTATTTTTACTTAATGTTCTTTGTCAGGGGTGTCATCATTAGTATGTGCAGATCTGTCATAATCCTTAACAATATTACGAATTATAATCTTTCTTAACAGGTCAGTAATTATAAGTGAATCTTACTGTTGTTGATTTCTGCAGGTTGTCTGGCCATACAATCGGAGTCAGTTATGCTTGACTATACTGCACTTCTACTAGAATGCTAGTATTTGGTGATGAGTTGAAGTAATCTGCTAGCTGTCATGTTCGTTCAAGCTGTAGATATTGAGCGCATCTTTTTTTTTGCCAATTTCAATCATTTTTCTAATTTATTTACTAGCTCAATGTAGTAACTGCCTCTTCATTCCTGTTCAGGCTATTTTTTGGGCCCACCAACTAGCTTTTTTCCAAAGTTATTAGAAGTATCAGATAATGCTAGCGGAGACCAGTTACAAAGGTTGTTCTCTTAGGGAAGAAAAACCCCAAAGAAACAACCACAACTAACCCTCCCCCTGTTTTTTTAGATTTAATGAGTAATTTTCCAAATGATGTCCTTGTTTGATGGCCCTACCAGGCTTCTGATATCTTCATTTGGAGGATTCAAATGTGCAGATATACTTATCCTTATTTGGGAGAGAAATTTGTAGAGGTTAAGTATGGATTGATAGATAGTAATTACTGTTTAGTTCAAAATTTTATTGTTATACTCATGTGTGATCATATGATTTGGCAGAAAACTGATTTTGGATTATGTGAAAACTCGAGTTTGTTCATGCAGATCATATCTTTTCATGATCATTTTACATCAATCATTTGAATTTCAATATAAACTAGTTGATCCTTCTGGTGTTATTAAGAGTAAATTAGCAAAACAACAGCACAATGTCAAAATTATCACACAACTACAGATTTAAGAAGCTGTGCAGCACTAGTGATTTAAGAAAATACGGAGTATATCACAATACTACAGGTTTAAGAAAATATATCACATATGGCTATAAATTTTACATATGTACCTAGTGTGCAATGTATGACAGGTCCACATGTGCATTAGATATTTAGTTTCGCGATACAATCATGTAGCTTTCTTATACTTTATTTACATGCTAAATGGTAGTTTTTTAATATAGCTTTTTAAATTTATAGTTCTGCAGTATTTTGATAAAATATTGGTAGTTCTGTAAAACTTACTCTATTCTTGATTACAATAAACCAGAAAGTCTAATTGAAGTGTGCTCATTGGCTAGAAAATTAAACTAAATTGAAGTATATTAAACATAATTAAGTGCACTTGGCTGTAATTCATTTGACTAGTAATTCTGATTTGTGGAGAAGTGCTCTGTAGATATTCCGAGGCCAAAACCATTGAATTCTTTTTTTCATATTTGTGCAGAGGGGTGCAATGCGTGTGGATGCGAGCTACAAGATGGCGTTGGAAGTGTATATGTTTGTGCTGCCTGATAATTATGTTTTTATGTTGCAAGTATCACATGACGTAACCTTGTTTGTTGTCACGGCTATGACCCGTGTTGTGAGCGCCTGGAGCCTACTAGTACCTGGTGTCAACACTGACCCGTTATGTAATGACATAGTCACATAGTATTCTGATACTCGGGTAAGCTTATTCAGTGTGAGACTGCGCCTAGTTGCGTAGTGGCATATCCAGTGCAAAGACTGACCTGTTGTGTAGACTTGGATTGGAGGTAGACCTGGGAAATAAGAGTCTTGCGCGTAGCATGTCGTGGCATTCAATTTTCAAAATAGCGCAGGTAACGATCGCTTGACAGTAGTAACAAAAAACACAGTTAGAAGCAAAGCATATGATTGTCTGCATATCTGGTTTCTATGATTTTTATTAGATATATCTTGCTGTTTTATGCAGGTGCCTATGCACAAATAGATAATTTCTACTGCTATAAAGCAGGCAAGGCCTTCCTGTGACCTTTCTGCCCGACTTCATCCTGGTGATATGCATTTTCCGTAGTTTGATTGTATCGTTGCGCGCCTACCACACGTCCTCTAACCGATCCCAATCATGGCTGCGAGGTTCCATTTACCATGTCGTCTCTTGTGTTGTGCCAATAAAATAGTTTGATACCATTTGCCTCAGGGAAACTGCTCCCACGTCCTGCCGTCCGATCCCAAGGGGAGCACATCCGAGAAGGTCCTGCACGGATGGCAAGGTGCATGACTCCTGCACCCGATTTTTTTTTTCCGCTCGCTTGCCATGCTCTCGGGCGCGCTCCCTATGACCCCGCGCGCTTACCTACCTATCCTCCGAGCAGTCCGGGCGCGCTCTGCCCTGCTCTGGCCGTCGCAGCATCTCTGCAGCGACGGCTCCAGAACGGCAGCGAGAGTGGTATAGAGCAACGGTGAAGGCGTCCGTGATGGACAAGGGAGGGTGACAATCCTAGATGCAGCTCGCTTCCCGCGGGAAATGCTACTGTATGTGGTGCCCTTTGTTGTCTTGCAAGTATTATAAGTCCTCGTCAGCAGGCTGTAAAGGAGTCCATGTCATCAAATTCCTAGTTGGAGGAGTGAGAAAGGAAGAGAGACAACGAAGCGGGCGGATGAGGAGTCTCCGGCTGAAGCGCAGGTTACGAGAAACAAACGCCCGCTTTCAGCCCGCTGCAAGCGGTAGACCCGGCGCATCATGGCTCGTCTTCCTCCTTCCAGATCCCGTGCGTCATCCCTGTCCTCCTGCGCATCTTTCTTCACCGCGCGCCAAATCTTCTTTCTGCAAGTCTATGCCAAGCAAGGGTGGCCGACTGGCCGGAGGCCATCAAGATCTGCGCAACGACGACGACCATGGGCGACGTCGAGCTGGGCGCAAGCCTCACTCCTACCTGTCTTGATCCTGATGGTCTGATGGAGGCCATGAGTGGAGACGTCGACATGCCGTAGATGGTCACCACTCACCACGGCGGCCGCAGGCAAGATGGCCTTCGGCAGCCGCGACTCCGCGAGTCTGATTTTGTTGCATCTAGAGTAATTAGCTTGTATATTCATGATGCTGGGTTATATATATGCGGTCATTGGGGGCGTTCTTGCTCTATGTTCTTTATTATTTTTTATCCTTGTGTATTTTGTTTGCTCATCATGGCTGCGAGGTTCCATTTACCATGTCGTCTCTTGTGTTGTGCCAATAAAATAGTTTGATACCATTTGCCTCAGGGAAACTGCTCCCACGTCCTACCGTCCGATCCCAAGGGGAGCACATCCGAGAAGGTCCTGCACGGATGGCAGGGTGCATGACTCCTGCACCCGATTTTTTTTTTCCGCTCGCTTGCCATGCTCTCGGGCGCGCTCCCTATGATCCCGCGCGCTTACCTACCTATCCTCCGAGCAGTCCGGGCGCGCTCTGCCCTGCTCTGGCCGTCGCAGCATCTCTGCAGCGACGGCTACAAGAAACGCGATTGGCCGTGAGCGCAGACAGTACTTAGAAGCCAATGATGCACAAACATTATCTAAATATCTAAGAAATAAACAAGCCAAGGACCCTACATTTTTTTATGCAATTCAGATGGATAAGAAAACTGGTCAGATAACAAATTTTTTTTGGGCAGATGGTTAGTCTATCATGGATTACAAATGCTTTGGTGATGCTGTGTCCTTTGACACCACATTTGAAACAAATAAGTTTCAAATGCCTTTTGCTCCGATTCTTGGCACGAACCATCACAAGCAAACAATAATATTTGGATGTGCACTCATGTTCAGCGAGACAATTCCATCATTTGTTTGGCTATTTGAGTCCTTTCTTCAAGCAATGTCTGGAAAGCACCCAAGCACAATTTTCACAGATCAAGACGCGGCAATGGCAGCAACAATTTCTCGATGGAAGCAGCAATTGCTCGTGTATTCCCAAACACAGCCCACCGCCTATGTTTGTGGCATATTGGCCAAAATGCTGTCAAACATCTTAGTCCTATAATTAAATCAACAGAGGACGAGGAAGAGGACAAGTCAGGTAACAAGTTCTGGGCGGATTTCAAAAGTTGTATCTACGAAGATAGAGCAGAGATTTACTTCACAGAGAAATGGCATGAATTGTTGGCTAAATACAATCTTTAGGATAACACATGGATGTCAAACCTGTATGCTTTGAGGGAAAAGTGGGCTGCGGTACATCGTGACTCATTTACAGCAGACATGCAATCGACCCAGAGGAGCGAAGGTATGAACAATATCTTTAAGAAAAGATTTCGTAAAAAGCTCGGTCTTTCAGAACTCCTTGTAGAATGTGATAATGTTGTAGATACTCTAAGATTAAATGAGAAGGATGCTGATTTTCAGTCACGTCGGAAGATCCCAGTTTGTTATATTCCAAATCTACCAATGTTAAAAACTGCAGCTGAAGCATATACAAGGAGAATGTATTCATATTTTGAGGAAGAGTTTAAAAAACAATTTACGTTGTCTTGTGAATTGTTGGAAAGTAATGGCAGAAACACAACATTCTTTGTTAAGTATATGCAATCTGATCGTGGAGCAACAGTGGTATTGAACACTGAAGATTCGACTATTACATGCTCTTGCCAGATGTTTGAATGCATAGGTATGTAAAGTATTATCTTTCAAGCTGTTTAAATTGCATTTTGTATCTTCAAATATTATTTGTTTAAATTTGGAACTGTATGTTTCAGGTTTATTATGCCAACATGCTCTTAGAGTCTACAATATGAATGGGGTATATAATTTACCATCACAATATATACTGTCTAGATGGACAAAATATGCTAAAAGTGGATTTTATATTGAAACAAAACAAGGATCCGAAGAGGGAGATTTGAATGCACAGGCAGCACTTATATCTCGACAGGCCACAACTCTTGCATTGAAGTGTTCGTCATCGAAACAACTACTTGATAAATTCCAGAAATCCATGCATGACTTGAACTTGGAAGCGGATACTTATCTAAGTGAGATGCATGAAAAATCCAATGAGATTTCCCCTACTTCAAATGAATGTGTTCGGGATCCACTAAATGGTGTAATAGCATTTAGAATCCCTCCGGTCATAAAAGGTCCAAAGGAGACACGTTTAAAAAATATTCTTGAGAAGAACACAGGGAAGAAGAAGAAAAAGAAGGGTGCCCAGAAGAAAGGTAGCGACCTGTCCGATGCCTTTTGTTTTAGTGTAAAATTTATTCTAAATATTTATTTATCATACATATTGCATTATAGGTGACGATCTGGAACATGATGATATCGAAACAACAGACGGACGCGCAGAGCCAAACCAAATAATTGTAAGAAAATAGCTATTTTCACAATTTATTTCATTAAAAACATGATTTATGAACACTTTCTTGTACTACACACAGGATTTTAATGTTGGGACATCGTCAACCATGAATGCTCCTTTCGCTCAAGGTGGATATACTAATGTCACAATGTCCTAGTTCAATTTATTTGTAAATCCTTCTTCAATGGCTCCTCCATACATACCAGGAGGGTATACAAGTCTCTTAATGGGAGTTAATCAAGCTGCTACAACGCAAGATGCTGTTAGAAAGTTACATTTTGATGAAGCTACCTAGACATGTTCTCATGAAAAACCATATTGTTTTGTAAACATGAATTTATCTTGCTGTCATGAGAGCAAAAATTTTGGATATTTGTTTTGTCAACATTAATTTATTTTTGTTGTCATTTATGTGATTTCGGAAAAAATTGTGCAAAAATAATTGATCCTCTTTTTTTCTCTGGTGGGTTAAATTAGCTCTTTGATTTGGTTCTGAGGGCAAGACATATGTTGAGGTTTGAATGATTCATGCCTTGTTATATCACCAAAAGGCTATTATTGCCTACCCAAACAGCTCTCCAGATGTCATGTTGCCGGTACGTATTTAAAAGGCTAATTCATCAGCAAAGTTGAAACAGGCCTGTGGCGTCATAAGGCCGGCCATAATGCGCTAAAATATGCTGATTTCCCTATGCATGTAGCCTTTGTATCTGAATATGGTCAGATTACGAACAGTTCTCTGAACCTTACACCATGCAAGGTCACTGTTATCAGGCTGATCACGTATAGTAAGCAAATAAATTGCCTGTCAACAATTTGCAGCTGCATCGTCAGGCAATGATGGCACAGTACGAGGCAAGGAGTATAACTGCATGCCAGTACATTTGAAACTGAGGCCGATCGGAGGTTCCTGTGCGCGAGCTGAGGGCTTTTGTTTCCAGTCACGAGGGGCGAACGGGAGCCGATGGCGGTCGAGGCAATCACGAGCCTTCCTGTGCGCGAGCCGAGGGCGTTTGTTTCCGATCGCGAGGGCGGACGGGAGCCGATCTGTCTCTTATACACATCTAGAGCAGAGTCCGCGAGAGAGGAGTTGGTATCTACGAAGATGTCTGCGCAACGACGACGACCATGGGCGACGTCGAGCTGGGCGCAAGCCTCACTCCTACCTGTCTTGATCCTGATGGTCTGATGGAGGCCATGAGTGGAGACGTCGACATGCCGTAGATGGTCACCACTCACCACGGCGGCCGCAGGCAAGATGGCCTTCGGCAGCCGCGACTCCGCGAGTCTGATTTTGTTGCATCTAGAGTAATTAGCTTGTATATTCATGATGCTGGGTTATATATATGCGGTCATTGGGGGCGTTCTTGCTCTATGTTCTTTATTATTTTTTATCCTTGTGTATTTTGTTTGCTCAAAGAACTACAAAGATACATGTCACACGAGATGGTATGCACTGCAAACGATAAATGTATATATATTTAATGTGATTAATCTAACAGCCAGCTAAAAACCAATCCATTATATGGGTTGGCTGTATTAGCGCTTCTAGATGACATGACAATAGCATACAACCTTCAGTTGGCTAAATTATTAACCATGTTTTTATAGAGTGGAATCCTCTTTTATTTTTCATTTCAGAAATGATGGAACCGATGTTCACTGCTACGGATCATGTTATCATAATCTTCTCATTAGATCAGTCTCAATACATAATTTCACTATACAATTAACTAGATTAGAAACTAGATAACTGTAAAAAAATATCACATCAGCATATTTAATATCATGAAACTTCTCATAAAACCTCACTAAGACTGAACTAACCAGGCATATTTGCCAAGAAGCGGGGTTGCCGCGGAGGCGTGCGAAGCCGCTTCGGCGAGGGGAGGGAGACAGATCGAGAGGCTGGAGGCTGGCTGCCTCCCCGGAGCTGTGTGGGTCGTGGCGCCTCCTCCATCCTACCCCACCAATGTCCTCTGCCTCCTTCCTCTCCCCTCCCGCTCCACGGTTCCCATGCTCTAGGCTCTGGCTCCCGCCTCCCTCCTCTGCTGCCGCGACGCCGTTGCTCGGCTTAGGGCCTCGGAGGGCGGCTCCAGCCAAGGTACGGCGCTCCGACCACTCGATTCTATTTGCGTGCGCATATTGGGCGTAGGCGCGTAGCTAAACCTTCGTTTCAGTAGTATAGAACTTGCCCCTCTTTCTTCCATTGCTTGGGTTTGCTGAATTTTGCATCTCGCTGGTTGAATCTGGGTTCCAGACTTCCCTGTTTGTTGTGTGTGCTCACTATTTACAAGTTGGAGTTCTAAACTGGTTAGAGAACCTCTTGTACTGTAGTGATCAATGTGTCCTGTGTCCAGCTCGTTCTCAGAACTGCAGAATTTCTCATCGCCTGATGAATGTCTGCCTAGTCAATCTGTTCCACATTCAATCTGTTCCGCATTGAGTCATTGGGCATTTTTTTCATGGAGTAATTCGGACCTTTTCTTTCTCTCTTTGCTTCGAGCGTTTAGGAATGGAGATTGTGGCATGTCTCGTGCTTCAGAAATGATCCGGATGTGCCAACGATATCTTTTGATGATGACAGCTTCAAGTGTGTTGCCCAATCGGGGAGCTCCAGTGCTGCCGACGCAAAAGAGGAAGAGGCGGGAAGATCGAATGGGGAGCAGGAGCAGAATTTCAAGGACGGGGATTGGTTCCTGCAGGTGCAGAAGGCAAGTCTGATTTATTTACTGCATCCTGACTTGTTTGTAATTTGTTCGCTAGTAAATTTGGAAATAGAATGTGCTACTTAGTCAGGGTGCTTGAAGAAGAAAAGTATCGCAGCATTCTTTAGGATACAACAAAGCTGAGAGACTCCATAACTAGGTTGTCAGCTTACATTGCCTTGATTGTCAGAGTCATTTTCCTGTCAGAAAGTAAGAAACTGAAATAACATCAGATAGTCATAATTCTGAAAATGCTATAGAATATGTAGATGGTGTCTATTTGAGAAATCCTAGCGCAGTTTATAGGTCTATTTAACAAATCCTAGTGCAGTTTATATGAAGTCACTTAAGATTTCCTGATTCCATTAATTCTTGGCAGCCAACGGAATGGACCATTTTAAAATTATTTACTCCTTTTTGCTGTAACATGACTTTCTCAAGTATTAAACTGACTACCCAACACAAAAATTGTTTTCTATTCTAAGTGTTTAACTGATGAAACATCATACCTGTAATGACATGAGAGCTGGATTTGTTATTGGGTTATGATAAAATTTGATCGAAAAAATATGCTAACCTGCACTGATAGAAACAAATAACTGGGCTTACAAATATAACTCTATCTTCAGTTATCTGACAAGGATATTCAAGCCTGAGCCCTCTCCAGAAAGCAAAATATGGGCCTAATGTGTATTTCCCGAGCCCTCTCCAGAAAGCATGCACCATTTCCTGAACGTTTCATTATAAGGCATATACGTTATGAAGAGTTACTAATGGGGTTTAGTTCCTTCCAATTGCATTCTTTGGAACAAAAAAGATTCGACTCTGAGGGGTAATAGGAAAATAGTTTAAAAACACAACTTTTATCCTATTGATTTGTCTACCTAAGAGTGTCAACCATTTTAAACACATGTAAGAAATCAGTTTTCTACAAGCTATGTTTGCCTATATGTTTATGTGAGGTTTTAGGGAACATCTAGGATGATTATTTTAATGTTTAGGACAGAAGTCTTGCATGATATAATTGCCTTATGTTACACTTTATTGCCAAACTCTTTAGTTTGGCATCTTGCATGCTTTCTCATCAGTAAATTTAAACTCTACTTCTTTTTAATACAACATCGTTGTAAACAGCCAAACATTAGATGGAATACGTAATTCATCTGGCCAGAAATTCTTCACTAAAGTTAATATACCGTTGAAAATTTATTGTTGTTACCATGTGTTGTGCTTCTTGGAGCAACAAGTGTCTGATAATATCTGATTTGAAGATCATCATTAAGGCTATTTTCATCGTTTGGTGAATGAGAATTCTCTATTTGTGTTTCAGGTAAAGGAAAATTTACAAGGCAGAGTATTAAGATTTCAGAGAGAACGCTGGATGGTACCTTGGACTGGACAAACCATTGCCCAGGTTAGTTTCTTCCATCCATTTTCTGAGGTTCTGTAACGTCCCGCCTCCCCGAGACCGGGCACGCCTACGCCTGGCTGCTATATAGGACCGCAAGACTGCCCTCACAGACCAACAACCGTCTTTTCTGCGCACTTTGTCCTCACTCATGCACACCCGGGAACGACTTCCCGGTCGGTCACCCATCCTGAAATTGCTCCGGGCCAAGCACGCGTAACCCCGGAGTTCTTTCAAGATGAGCTTCCGGAAAAGAAGTTGCAACTTGTTGGTATAAGTATTCTTATCAATCCTATTAAGCCCTGGGCTGTGACAGGTTCCTCCCTCTGGTGTTGCACTAATGCTCATTGGAAGCTTCCTATTTTATGATGGAATGACATGTTATATAGCCAGACTGTAGAAATTTGAAAAATGCAATGTACTTTAGATTTGGGTCCACAATTTCTACTGTAGTCTTGAACCTATTGATACAACTATGTTTTTTAAGCTTTTTAACAGATCTTATACCATGTTTCTATTTGTATTTGTACATTACAATTGAGAATTGTCCCACCCAAACTTTGTTGGTGGCCTTGTTGTTGTACAGTAGAAATGAGAATTTTATACATTCGTCTCTGTGTTTAATTATTGGCATATCTTCTCCCTGATAATTTAGGTTGTGGATATAGCTAGCAAGATTTGTACACGGAATGATGGATGACATCATTTGAGACCTAGTTTCACCTGTAGGGGATGGTTGATTGTTGATTGTCTGACTTAAGTAGTTAGTTAAATTAGAGGCCTTCATCAAACCTAATGATCACTTAGGAGATTAGCACTTCATATGAAATGTGCTGTTAAGGAAAAAACGACTAATTTGTAATTTATGAATGCAGGTCATGATTTTATGGATTGCGACATTTTGGCTTGTGGGTTCCTGGATAGTGCCATTCTTGGCTCATGCTGCTGGTTTTAGCAAGGAAACATTGACGTTCAGGGGGCCAAGCACTATATAGCCTCTTGACAGACATAACAGAAGGCCTTGCTGGGATTGCAATCCTTCACCAATGCCTTGGTAGATTCCGCCCCCTTCCTCCAGGTTGGTTTGAGTTCAACTTGAAGGGCAGATGGTATTTGGATGTATTGCTGGGGTGCCTGTTATTCCCCCTAGTCAATCTGCTCTCTCACGTAAACATCAGCCTGGTTCCAATGTCACCAGGGCCAGTCGTCGGGGTGTCCAGTGTAGAACAGTCCATTGTGGCCCGTGACCCAGTGGCAATGGCCCTATATGCAGTGGTAGTCACTGTATGTGCACCTATATGGGAAGAGATTGTGTTCCGAGGATTCCTTCTTCCATCTCTAACGCGATACATGCCACTTCCATGGTCGATCCTAGCAAGCGCAGCAGCATTTGCGCTTGCACACTTCAATGCACAGAGGGTGATGCCTTTGATATTTCTTGGGGTAGTGATGGGAGGTGTCTTTGCGAGATCTCGCAATCTACTGGCGTCGATGGTGCTGCATAGCCTGTGGAATGGCTTTGTGTTCTTGGATTTGATGAAGTGAAGTATGCCAGTATTGTTGTTTCAGTTCAGACTTTGACATCTCCCGTGGAGTCTCGACTGATAATGTTTTTGTATCTCATAGAGAATATTGGAGCTATTCTTTGAGGATGTCGTAATGCAATGTCTAGGTAGAAGAAACCATGTAGGTTGAAGAGAAAACAGAAACAATTGTGCTCTTAGTGCTGGAAAGTAGACAACAGAACAAATGCTTTTCAAGGTTTTAGTGCATGTATAGAAATCCCAGTCCATATTAAACCGCCTCCTTGTTATGTGGTCTTTGCAAAGGAAAATATCCAATTTTGTGTAGTCCAACGGCACACCTTAAACGCATGGATGTGTTGCGCACCGTTCTTTTCTGTACAGTGGATGATTACTGTATGTATGCTACTTCAAGTTATGCATCAGAATGACAGAATGTGAATCTCTTATGTCCTAGTGACAGAATTTCTCCTGAACTTGACTCTGGGCGGCAACCTTTGCTTACCGACTTCTCTGAATCATCATGTAACTGAAAGTTCCATGTGCATTACGTTTGTTGAAACAGAATGCCAACTTATACTATAGTACAATAGTGGCACTTCTTGGCATCGTGTTTGTTTTTGCTAAACTGATCCAATCCATCCATTTAGTCGGACAAGCATGCATAAAACAACACAATAAGTCTACAGTTCTGATATGGATCGGAAGCCCTTATTTCTTCGTTGTCACACAGATCTTGTTCATTTCCTATGCCTTTGATATTTCTTGGGGTAGTGATGGGAGGTGTCTTTGCGAGATCTCGCAATCTACTGGCGTCGATGGTGCTGCATAGCCTATGGAATGGCTTTGTGTTTTTGGATTTGATGAAGTGAACTATGGCAGTATTGTTGTTTCAGTTCAGACTTTGACATCTCCCGTGGAGTCTCGACTGATAATGTTTTTGTATCTCATAGAGAATATTGGAGCTATTCTTTGAGGATGTCGTAATGCAATGTCTAGGTAGAAGAAATCATGTAGGTTGAAGAGAAAACAGAGACAATAGTGCATGTATAGAATTCCCAGTCCATATTAAACCACTTAGTATGTGGTCTTTGAAAAGGAAAATATCTGATTTTGTGTAGTCCAACGGCACACCTTAAACGCATGGATGTGTTGTACACCATTCTTTTCTGTGCAGTGGCTGATTACTGTATGGTACTTCAAGTTATGCATAGAATAACAGAATGTGAATGGACATACATTGCCAAAGTTGTGTTGTGTCCTGGTGACAGAATGGGTTTCTCCTGAGCCAGTTCTTTTTTTTAAAAAAAATTGTGCAGGTGCCTGACAAATAGTGCTATGCAGCTGAGTTGAAGCAAGGTACAAGATGAGGGGGATTTCTGGAATTTTATGTTTATGGTGGATGATATGAACAGGTTGACACAACCTTATGTGTATGGTGCCGCCATATAGCCCGATGTGTAGACTATGGCATGCTCCGTAATATGAAGGTACATGAAGATACATGGGCAGGTTGCAGAAAACGATTTTACTGCTCAACTACAAGTATTCACCACTTGCAAGGCATGCAGGGCTTGTTTGCTTGCGGTCCTGGCAAAGCTGCCTGGCGCAGGCAGCAACCCCAGGCGTTCGATTTCGTCGGCCTGGGGTCCGGATCGCTGCCTGGGCGCGCAGCTGCCTGGCAGGCAGCATCCAAACAGCCCCGCAATGCCAGCCCTCACTACTCGTAGCTAGCTGCATTCAGTTGAATTTTCTATAGACCAGCTGTCAGCGCTCATCATTATGTGTCACCTAAAAATGATAAGCGTCTGCTGTAAGGACACATAATTTATAAGCAAAGCATCATGGAAGTTTGCATTTGTTTATGTGATTTATTCAGTTATTAGCTTATTGATTGCTGCGCGTGCACTAACAGATTAACGGTAACGGTCCCAGGAAACCCTGCCATGAATACAAGCGATACAGATGTGGCATTCCTTTTTGAACGCCGATGTATTATTGGTATTTGTCTTCACAATAATCGTGTCACGATCGCTAATCACAGCTGCCTCGCGGAGGGGAGTTGCCACTGTCAGTTCTGCACTGCCCCCGTCTCTCTCCTTTGCAGCCGCAGCCCGCAGGTGTCTCCGCTATCCACCCCACGACCCGGTCCTCTTCGTTCAACAGTACCCCGCGCCATCCCACTACGATAAATCTAACTGACGATTGGTCGCGCTCCAGCGCAACGGCGCGACCCTTCGGCCCGGTAGGTTTTCATCCGGCCTCCTCGTTTTGGTGGCCCGTTATAGGGAGAAGAGGCTGCCCGTTATAGGGTCACCCTGAACTATCGGGCGACGGGTCCGCGAGCACCGAAGGGGAGGCCGGGCCGTACAGGGGACTCGCGTGAAGGCTCCTGGTGACAAATGGAGGGAATTTTCCACCCGTATCTCTCCCCTTCTTTAGCAATTTCGTCTACCTTTGCTCGGCGATGGGTCCAGACGTCCCCTTCTGCGAGTTTACCAGCAGGGAGGCGTTGGAGTCCCTAGCAGTGTTGGAGCGGTGATGGAGAATGGGTAGTAAAAGTGAGCACAAACCACCATGTATGTTGATAGTTAAGATCTATATTAACAGTTAAAATAGATATAAGTTGATAGTTGGTACCACAATGAACATGATATCCGATATTGACTTTTTTTGTTTCAAAAAGATATTGAATTTTTAGAAACTATATTTGTAAGTTATCATTCAACTTGCCTATCCAAAATAGCAACTCACACATTAAACATGTATCAATATATTATTAAAAACGTTTTAAGATGATCAAAAAACATTCGACTTCTTGAACACCAATTATAACATGGTAAGTATTTGGCACAATCAACCTATCAACATGTGCATTCTGACTATCAACCTATATATATTATGACTATTGATCTACATATATTTTAAGTATCATGTGTATTTACTGTATTAACCGGAATATCCTGACTACTACTGATCCATATATATTCGAAGTATCATCATATGTATTAATTGTATCAATCCATGTATTCTGACTATCAATCTACGAATATTATGATTATCAAGCCACATATATTCTAAGTATTTGTTGTATCAATCCGTGTATTCTGCTATCAATCTACATATATTATGATTATCAAATCACATATATTCTAAGTATGTGTTGTATCAACCCATGTATTCTGACTATCAACCTACATATATTATGATTATTAGACCACATATGTTCTAAGTATTTGCTGTATTAACTCGTGTATTCTAACTATCAACCTATATATAGTATAATTATCAATCTATACATATTCTGAATATTTGTTGATCAACTTTGTATTCTAACTATCAACCTATATACATTTACGATTATCAATGTACGTATATTCTGAGTATTGACGGGAGCATATGGAGATGAATCACTTTCCTTTTCCACGTAGATTGTATTTACGAAGCAAGGATTTAGATCCATATAGAGGAGAAGGAGCATAGATGCAACTGGAGATAGTATTGCACAATCCTGATGTTCTAGCATACGTGTGGGGTCACAAAGAAGAAAGGAGGAGGGCGACTACGTAAGAGGACGTACAGACGAGGGAAGGGCACGACCGCACGACGCGTGACTTGGTTTCACGGGCAAGCAGGCACACGCGGAAAGAAAAAAAACGAACGGCGCAAGAAACGGAAGCAAGACGCCAAGACGGGCAGGGTCGCGCTATATCGTACAGCGCGACCGGTCGCGCATTATCCGTGTCCATCCTACTACCAGTGCCCACATTCCCTCTAAAGGCTAGTTTGGCAACCAAGGCCTCCGCGGGAATCCGTGGCGCTTCCCCGGGAAATCCGCCCGGCCTAGTAGGCCGGTATCCCTTCCCCGGCAAGGCTGCCCCGGGATCCCGGGTCCCAAAGAAGCCCTAAGCAGGCTGGATTTGCGCGCGGATAGTAGGCCTCTATCTTTTGGATGTTTAGAAATAAGGCCCAATAGTCAGGCAACGAAAAGTCGGCCCAGGCACGAGTTTTCATTTGTTAGGCGGAATCGAGCGCACGAGGCACGACGGCAGCAAGCACCCTCAGACACCGCCGCGCCGCCGCGCTCCCCGCCATTGGCGTCGCCACCGCCACCGGCCACCTTTCCAACCAGGACACCGCCACCTTCTCGCGGAGCTGCTCACTCGCCATGCTCTCTGGCGCGCGCTCCCTATGATCCCGGCCGCTCACCTACCTACCCTCCGAGCAGTCCGGGCGCTCTCCGCCGGGCTCTGGCCGTCGCGGCATCTCTGCAGCGGCGGGTCCAGAAACGGCGGCGAGAGCCCCGCAGGCACTGTACAGAGCAACGGTGAAGGCGTATGTGAGGGAGAAGAGGAGGTGACAGGCCTGGATGCGGGCCGCTTCCCGCGGGGAATGCTCCTCCGGCTGCCGCCGCCCGGAGGCCCGACGGAGAGCGATGACGATGACGGCGAAAAATTTTCTCCTGGGAAAGGTTCGAGGAGACGGTTCTTCGAGGATGTGAGGCTGGAGGCGGACAGGATCTTCAGGATACTGCTGCAGGACGGCCCGGGGTTCAGCGCCCGCCAGGCGCTCGATGAAATGCGCCCGAAGGTGTCCAACGCACTGATGAGGGAGGTGCTGTTCAGGATGGTTGTGTCCGTGGACAGTGTGAATCGTGAAAGGTACCCCAAGCTTGCATACAAGTTCTTCGTGTGGGCAGGGCAGCAGGAGGGGTACCGACATGACACGAGCATGTACAACCTGGTCATGAAGGTTTTCGCTCAGTGTGGGGAGGTGAAGGCGATGTGGCGGCTGTTTGAGGAGATGGCGGAAAAGGGGCTGCCGGTCTCTTCCCGGACGTTCCACCTCCTGATATGCGCATCTGGACAGGCTGGGTTGAGACGGAGGGTGGTGGAGAGGTTCATCATGTCCAGTACTTTCAGCTACCGTCCTTTCAGGAATGCGTTCAATGCCATACTGCACACTCTTCTGACGATAGAGCAGTACTCACTGATTGAGTGGGTTCACCAGAAAATGATACTTGAGGGGCATTCGCGATAAGGGTCATTATCTTCATCTGCTGTCAAGGTTTGGGTGTTATAAAAGATGCTAAGATGAGATGCTCCATTTTTGAAAGATTGATTAAGGGGAAGTATCCTTGAAACTGGTTATACTTGATGTAGCACATGGAATTATTTATTTGTTGAAGAAGTACAGAAGTGTAGTGTTGTATGCAATCATTGTCTTTTGTAACATCTAAATGGGATAGGGTGGTGGACACATTAGTCTTGAGTAATGAATAAATCCTGATTCACTGGTCCTAGTTAGGACATCCAATCTTCTTTTGTTGCACTGGTGTATACTCCCTCCGTCCCAAATTTTATAGGTTGTTTTGTCTTTTTTTTCTAAATTCATAGATTTTGCTATGTACCTAGATATACTCTATGTCTAGATTCATAGCAATATCTATGTATCTAGAAATGCCAAAACTACCTACAATTTGGAATTGAGGGAGTACTTAACAGCTCTTTTACTGCTTATTGTCATTACACTGTTTTTAGTGTCAATAACACACCCTAATTAAATTATCAGGCAATTTCATTTTTCTAAATGTACAACAGAATTAATGTTAAGTTATTAATTAATCCGCCTTGGAACTTTACTGCTCCTCTGATTTGATAGAATGAAAAGGATTTATATTGCTCCCTCAACCTGATGTGCTCAAGGAAGCATAAATAGAAAGTTTCATGATCTGTTAGCCAGTTGACAAAAAAAATTGCTGCAGTAGCTCTTGTCTTTCCCCAGTTTGGGTTCTGCACCGAAAGTCATTTCTGCCAACCCTAGCATAGGATTAGTGGATTACATGTCAGAAATCAGATAAGATCTAAGAACGCATTGTGGATTATCCTTTAGCACTGAGAGGTGGAAGTTTATGCACTATCTTCGCTTTCTGTTGCTCTTTAAGATATTGGCAATATCTCATCATTTGACTGATTTATTGGTATTTTAACCTGTTAAAAAGTTTACCTTTTCTTTAAGGGATAGGGATCGGTGAAACATGGCAGTTTAAGTATTTAATATTATTTGAGTAATTTTCAAGATTCAGTTTGACCAGTCTCCATTATTTCAGATGTTATAGAGTATTCATATGATTCATTTGTTGGATACAGGTCTGCCAGGATTCTGTTATAGTAGCTGCCATCCTTTCTGTGCTATTTTATTTCCCTCATAAATGTTAGTTATGTTGAGCATCTAGTCATTTATGGACATGGATGCACAAATCATGCTTTTTATTTTTAACTAATATTTTCTCTGTAGTATAAATAATACATATAGCTTCACATAGAAACATCAGGGCAAAGTCAAAGCCTTAAAGCTATTGCAACTGCAGATAAGAGAGAGGTCGCACAATGATATTATCATTTCTTCTCTTCTTTCTTCTCCTCTTTCTTCTCCTCTTTCTTCTCCTCTTTCTTTTCCTCTTTTTTCTCTTCTTTCTTTTCTTCCTTCTTTTCTTCTTTTGCAGGTCCAACAGACACAATGTCAATCTTCCCAATCTTCTTTAACTTCTTGGCAATTGCCACAGCGTCCATGTCGCCTATGATGGTCATTTTGTTCTCCTTCAGATCCGCTGCTATGGAGTCAATACCTATGCACAAAACGAGGTATGCATCATCAGATTTTGTTGCTGACACAATAATGATTGTTCTCTTGTTGGTCTTGTTCACCCCTTTCAATAAGTATATTATTTTCCATTTTATGTGGTGTCCTTGTGTTAAGCTATGGCATGCAAGAAACCAGATTAGGAAAATCTTTCTTTTAAGATATAATTGGCATACAGCTAACAGGAAAATACCCCCATAGCAATTAGAATTCAATAGAAAGGGTGCCAAATTTTCTTCAATCTACGTGCCTTTTCAAATGTTTATGTACTGTTTTTTTTAATTTCTTTTATGAAACATATACCAACCTCGTGTATGACTGTTCACCTGCAAACGGCACATAACAACTTTCATGCTTAAAGAAGAGTCATTTCAACCACAATACTGAGTGGTCCACTGGTCCTCATCTTTGTGTTAGTTTGTGTGATAAACTAACTCCACCTAATATGATTTATCCTCTCAAGCCACTTAAACCTCATGCTAATCATTCAAAGTATGTGTCTTAAAGATTGAACGATGGGCAAACAATATGCGAGTTTGTGCAAATGCCATATCTAGTGTATTTTTTTGTTCAGAACATATTTTCCAAGTCCCAGCAGCAAAACTGCAAAAACAATCCATTATCCAGAAAGTAGTCTATCAGACGGTAGAAAATGTTACCATAGATGTCGGCAACAGCTTCAATAGCCTTCTGCTTGATCTTGTCATCAGTCATGGTTGGAACCCTCAGCACCACCTTCTGCTGCGAACCGATCAAGCAACACAGAGGTATGAGCAATCGAAGGAACTGAACAACAAATTAGGAGGGAGTGGTCTGCATACCTGAGCCATCTCGAAGCTCTAGAAGGAGTGGAGGAGAGGAAGGGAAAGGCAAGAGGCTATGCCTGAGAATGCCTTGCAATGGGTATGTACAAGGAGAAGAAACCAAAGGTGATGCTGCTGGTGGGTTCCTTTATATAAAGGTGCAAGTGTGCTTGCCCGTCTGTTCTTGGCGCTGAGTAGCCAAATAGGCCAGGTGGCTGTTTTGGTTGACACTGCAGAATGTGGTTGTTTAATTCACCAACTATAGTTTTATATTCACTTTCTATTTATCTTTTTCAAAGGTTCGTTTGCATCCGTGCGGTTTTCTTTTTCAAAGGTGCGTTTGCATCCGTGCGGTCGTCCTCTGATTCAGCGCTGATGCGTGATGAGTCAGGCTAGTATCACTTCTGTGTTGACAGAGTGACTAATAATTCCACCTCGGCTACGTCTGCATGGAAGAAGAGGTACGGAACTGCCAATCCTGTTTCATTTCAACATACGGATAGCTGATACCAATCTCTCTGGGGCACCTCTCTTGTTCTCAAGCCTGAATCTGTGTGCCTGCATGCGTTGTGAATGCAGAACTGTGAAGGCCCCGCGACAAGCGGAGGCCAACCGACCACGCCACCGAACGCACAAAAGGACGCGGGATTTCTTCCGAAAAGGGTGGCTGATGCGGCATGGCTACGCCCCCGGGTCGCGGTCGACGGCGTCCGCGTCCGCGTGACAGGGCCGTGACGGCGTGGACGGTGGCCTGATACGATTCTTCTTTAATCTTTATTATCCTGATTCACTTTGAGAGAGTGATGTGACTCCACAAGGCGTTCGATGGTGGAGTTGAAATAGGGGAAGCTGGAAGACTGTTCACCACTCGTGTGGCCCTCAACAGCATCCAAGAAGAACTGTTATTGAGCGGTTAAAGATGTTTGGCACAAGAAGGATAAAATTAATTCATAGCTAGTACAGATTATGTGAAATTCCTTTGGAAATCTTTGGTTGATTGGTTCCAACCAGGCACTCACTTTGTGGCTTGCAAAGCTCTGTAAAATTCGTCGTAGGCGAATGCACAATTGGGCCAGGCGTCTCCGTGCCAAGGCCGATGCAGTTTGAGCCTGGACCAGTAGTAGCAATAGACAATGTTAGCATATGGGCTGGGCTACCATTAACAGACTTTGAAGTGAAGACTCGAAAAGTGACAATGTTAGACAATGTCAAGTCTCGAAAAGTCAAGACTTTTGCCGTTGATGTTGCATGGGATGGGAGCAGCTGCTTGCGTACTTTGACAGCTCCAAGATTTTGATTAAATAGAAATGGAAAAGGTATCCTTTCAAGCAAACTTGGCTGTCAAGTTTGCTACTAGTCGGCTTAGTTTCCAACTTCTGCTTGATCAGAGTACAAACTTCATCTGATTATCAATTAATTTAATTAACCATTGTTTTTTCCTCCCTGCCCCTCAACCTCGCAAATCGGGATGTAAAGCAAAGTTCATATTGACCTTTTATGTATGACTGGTGTAAAAAACAAGGTCAATTTCAGTACCTCGAACAATTCAACTTGGTCGTTTAATCCTAATCAAAATTTTACCTCAAAGTATCTCCCTGAAGTAGTATGTTAGTTTCATCATATTTACCACTCCCTTAATGTGATTTGTCTTTTTTAGCTTCAATGCTTATAACTTGAGTTTTAAGTTCAAATTTATAGGAGAAAAAAGACATGATGTTAGAAAAATATTCTCAGAATTTTATAATTTTTTCATCATTACTTTTTAATGCAATCATGCATCTCTAGGGTTAATTTAGTATTGGATGCCCTAATCTATGAAATGACCATGTTTTTTTTTGTAACATTTTTCTAACCTAAGATATGATGTTCTATGTCATTGGACAGAAGCAGTAAAATGTTTTTTTTCTTAAATAGACTATGCATGTCAATTTGGTTTACAATCCTTGTTCAGAAGATGTTCAAATGGTACTATGGGACGATTGCTCTCGACATTTCCAAATTCAATTCAAATTCAAACCGGATTTAGGCTGAAACCCTGCCCGCTTCAACAGGATCGGATTTAATCTTAACCAGCAACCTCCAAAATTTACTGCTCCTTCCTAATGCTAGCTGGGTAGCGGTCTAACAGGCCATGTCCTGGAGACAAATCCCACTCGGATTAACCAAACCCTCGCGCGCAAAGACTCCGATTGTCAGTCAAACACTACCTGGATTCCACCATGGATTTGGATTTGGGAGCCGAACTCCTACGGCCGGTCCCTTGCCCCTCACGAATCCTCCCCATATAAATCCCGGCCGCAGATCACACGGCACGCGCCGCCACTCGAGCACGTATCCGATTCCGATCACCCTCCTAAACCCCGCGAAGGAGCCCAAGCCGGCCGCGGCGCGGGCGCGGCTGCCGCCGCCTTCTCGCTCCATCAGGACAGCCGCCGGCGCCGCAGACGGCGGCGAGCCTGGGGGCCGCCCCCCGATCCGCGCCATGGAGAAGGTGAGCGCCCGCGGACTCAGAACTTCACCGGGTTTCAGCTGTGGTTGTGCAACAGCATACTCTGCGTGTGCTTTGTGATTGCGCCTGCACGATTGGGAGTTAATGATCTAGCGCCGTGCTTGATACGATTTGTTTTCTCGAAGTGTTTGATACGATTCGTGGGCGCGAATGCGACGGAGCTGCTTGGAATTGTGCGAGAAGTGGGGTCGCGTTCGCATTTTCAGCGGGGGTTTTCTTTGGGTGGAACTTTCGCATCGGTTGTGGGTGATGGCAGTCTAGTGCCGTTTTCGTGATTAGTGACGCGTGATGCTTTAGGCGCATTGTGTTTTTCCCTTGGGATTTAGTTTGCATTTGTGAAAGCATTACTGCACTGATTGGTTGTTGCACAATGTTATCTTCACTTTTGATTTTTTGTCAATCTGATCCGTTTTGGTGATTTTGGCGCATCTGCAGCCGCTCGATGAGAAGGAGTTGGAGAGGAAATTGAAGAAGGATCAGAAGGTATCATAACGGTCCAATTGCATTATCCCATGGTGTTCATGATGTAACTGGAAATTTGGCCGAGTTGTGTGGATGGCCGAGTTGTGTGGATCAATGGATTATGTATACCCCCAGTTTTAACCAATGCTGTCAGGCGTGTTCTCTGACAGGCGAAAGAGAAGGAGGAGAAGAAGCTCAAAGCCAAGCAGAAGGAAGCTGCAAGGCTCCAGGTGCTTGCAACGGCTTAGGGCTCAACTTCATGTGATGCATTTTGTTTTATCTTTTCACCTTGTCGATGTCGATCGCCTGTAGGCACAAGCAGCACCTGATGGAGCGGGAGCTAAGAAGAGTGATAGGAAGCTGAGAAAGAAAGGTGCCACGGATGAGAGCCCTGAGGATTTCATTGATCCGGAGATTCCTGTTGGACAGAAAAAACTTCTGGCATCTCAAATGGCAAAACAATATAGCCCCACTGCTGTTGAGAAATCGTATGTTGTTTCTCCATTGACTCCTATCATCAGAACTTTTGTAATGCATTGTAAGAAATGTGTGGATAAATTTTCTATTTCCCTTTCTTTCTTTCTTTCTCATGTAGATGGTATGCTTGGTGGGAGTCATCTCATTTTTTTGAAGCAGATGCAGCAAGCTCAAAGCCACCATTTGTAATAGTAAGCGTGTTCATTCTCTAAATGGTTTTATATCTAGAACAAACATTTGACACACCCATTCTGTGGTGTTGGGTAAGAGAATATGCAAATAAGGATCATTTGATGCATCTTACTTTACCTACTTGCTTTCAGGTCCAGCCACCCCCTAATGTGACTGGGGTACTTCACATAGGCCATGCGATCACAGCAACTATTGAGGTAGTGACTACTATTTGTTGAATGTCCTTCCTTTTTGTTATGATTTGCTGCCATTGATATCCTTCTATTTTAATTCAGGATGCAATGATTCGCTGGCGGAGGATGTCAGGCTACAATGCTTTATGGGTTCCTGGAATGGACCATGCTGGCATAGCTACACAGGTATTTTCTGTTTACCATTGGCTGATAAGTTCAGCACAAATGAGATCCCAATATGTTACATCTGCATGAGGCACGAAATTCTGTTTTATCAGAATATCGCATATGGTTTTTTCTGTTCTTTACAGTATGGGAGTGGCATGACTATCTCCTTATCAATATTTTATATGGTAGTAACTATCATCTAAATTATTTGTTTCTGCACCATCAGGTGGTGGTTGAGAAAAAACTCATGCGTGAGAAGAATCTATCAAGGCATGATGTAGGACGAGAGAAATTTTTATGCGAGGTAGGTGCACATGACCTGTTCAACTTCAGCAGTGAAATGCAGGTGGTATACATATTGCCACATTTATAGTTATTGTTTCAATATTTATGTAGGATATCGTGTGAAAATATGTGTTCTGAATAATTTCAGTGAACATTGATGTCCATACTACATTTTTTTTTCAAAAGAAGTCATGAGCCTAACAAGATGGCTCTGCGTTCACATGGTTATAAGCTGCTGGTTCATTCTCATATTTCCTTGTTCCCTTCGTTTAATCATTTGTTTCATAGGTCCTCAAATGGAAAGACCAGCATGGTGGTGCCATTCTGAAACAACTTCGCATGCTTGGGGCCTCGCTTGATTGGTCACGCGAGGTATTCCTTTTGTTTTTCTCGTTGGTTTAACTTTGAAAAATCCACATTTATGTATACTATTTTGTTTTGTTTTAACCCTCTTCAATCCATGTACAGTGTTTTACAATGGATGAGCAGAGGTCAAAAGCTGTGACTGAGGCTTTTGTTAGGCTGTATAAGGATGGTTTAATTTATAGGTTAGTTTTCTATAATCTTGTTGAAATTTCTGTAGCTTTGTGGTATTTTGGTTCTACATCAACATTGTGCATGTCATTTCTTTATTATATGTTACGTTTGGAGTTTTCCATCTCTGCTTGATCTATCTTCTTGACTGGTTACTCTGCTGCAGAGCTCATCGCCTCGTGAACTGGGATTGCACACTTCGAACAGCAATTTCTGATATTGAGGTAGACTCCCACATTTCCAATAGAAAATTGAGTAGCATCCAATATTATGATATAATTATGTTTCTATCACTGCTTTTCAGGTTGACCATGAGGATCTTACAGGGGATACTCCGTTAGAGGTTCCTGGTTATAGATCTCCAGTGCAGTTTGGTGTTCTGATATCTTTTGCCTATCCTCTAGAGGAAGGTTTAGGTGAAATTATTGTCGCAACAACACGGATAGAAACGATGCTTGGCGATACTGCCATAGCTGTTCATCCACATGATGGAAGATATAAACACTTGCATGGAAAATTTGCCGTACACCCATTCAATGGCCGAAAACTCAAAATAATTTGTGACGCTGAATTAGTGGATCCTAGTTTTGGTACTGGCGCTGTCAAGGTTGGTTGTGCTCACCCAAAAGTTTTGGATATGTTGATTTTAGTTTTCCCACTCGGTCTATTTACATATTTCTATAAGTACCCACTCTTATATCTACTTTGTATTTTCTGCTATCTTGCAGATTACACCAGCTCATGATCCCAATGACTTCAAGGTTGGGGAACGGCATAACCTTGAGTTCATTAATATTTTCACAGATGATGGGAAAATAAATGAAATGGGAGGCCCGCAATTTGAAGGGATGCCACGTTTTGCTGCTCGAACTGCTGTCATTGATGCATTGAAGAATAAGGTCTTGCTATATTATTTAATTTTGCTGCTATTTTCATCTAGTTAATTCTACCTCAATCTTGTATTTGGCTTCCATTCATTCTTATTTAGATATCTTAACCATCTTATTGTCACTCAGATTCACGATTCAATTGAATCAACTAGAAAAATAATTTCTATCCCAATAGCATATAGAGTAATTCTGCACATAATTTGATTCTCTTGAACCAGAAGCTTAGCAATTATTAGAAAAGGTAAACTCAATTGTATAGGTAGTTTGTTGTTACATGTTAACATTCCATTTTTTTATTTCTTCAATTGGCTTGCCTTCTATCTGGAATGGAAATAATGGCATTAAAATTTTACTTCCCTCGAAACCATTTTATATTTACTAGTGTAATTCCATTAAAGCCTTTTTCTGCCTCAGTTTTTCTTTTGTGCTGGCATTATCATAATCTGTGGGGGAAATAACCTGTTATCTTATAGTACTATAAGTGACATTTGTTCGTAGATTACTTATCATTTTTTTATTTTAAGTTGAAATCTGTTGCATGTTTATATTGCTGCTACCATCTATTTTATCCTGTATTTTTGTTGTTATTGTAATTGCAAAATTATAATCAGTTTGCACTTGTCAATGAAGGGTCTCTACCGAGACACAAAAAGTAATGTGATGAGCTTGAGTCTGTGTTCAAGATCTAAAGATGTTGTGGAGCCCATGATGAAACCCCAATGGTTTGTTAGTTGTAACTCTATGGCTAAGGGAGCTCTTGATGCTGTAAAGTCCAAAAAAATTGAGATCATTCCACCACAATATGAGCAAGACTGGTATCGGTAAATATATTTTTCTTTACTGCCGGAATGCATCCTTTTTCAGTATAAATTGTACCCATCCTCCTAGATTACAGAACTAGTAGACAAATAATCAATGCTGCATGGCCTCTTTTGTGCTGCAGATGGCTGGAAAACATACGTGATTGGTGTATCTCAAGACAACTTTGGTGGGGACACCGGATACCTGCTTGGTATGTGATATTAGAAGATGACAAAGACAAAGACATGGGTTCTTACAGTGATCACTGGATTATCGCAAGGGATGAAAATGATGCAATCCTGGAGGCAAAGCAGAGGTATCCAGGGAAGAGATATCAGTTATATCAAGATCCTGATGTACTGGATACATGGTTTTCATCTGGCCTCTTTCCTTTAAGCGTACTTGGTTGGCCAGACGATAAACCTGATCTTAGTACTTTCTACCCTGGTTCTGTCCTTGAAACTGGATCGGATATCCTCTTCTTTTGGGTAGCACGGATGGTGATGATGGGATTGCAACTTGGTGGGGATGTGCCCTTTCAAAAGGTAATAAATAATAAGTATTGAAAGTTGCTGGTGTGCCAAATACTTCTCCTGTAAATGGAAATTACTAGAAATGTACAAGTTCTCTTTTGAGATACTGGTAAATACTGGTTAGTTTTTAAATGGAAATTAATAGAAATGTACAAGTTCTCTTTTGAGAGCAAGGCCATGCCTGGTGCTTGACCTATTTAACTTCCATCGGTTTGGCCTGTGAAACTCTCAATCATTTTAAAACACTCTTATTTATCTTGCACTTACTGATTCGCATACTTGTCACATCATTGACTTGCATGTGAACCACCTATATGCAGTTATGCACTAACCTGATTTTTTGGTCAAAGTAAACTGCAGTAATTTTAGCCTTACTGAACATGTAGAATACCAATTCTCTTGTGACCTGTAATCGGAAACTCAATTTGGCTCACACATTAGGAATGATGCCTTCACAATTAGAAGATGGAACCCTGATTAATACTGACTTTTTATCAGGTTTACTTGCATCCAATTATTCGTGACGCACATGGTCGTAAAATGGCCAAGTCACTGGGAAATGTCATTGATCCCATTGATGTTATAAATGGCATATCACTGGAAAATCTTCAGAAAAAGTTGGAAGATGGCAATCTGGATCCAAAAGAGGTAGAGAAGGCAAAAGAAGGACAGAGGAGGGATTTCCCTAATGGCATTCCAGAGTGTGGTACCGATGCCCTTCGCTTTGCCCTGATTTCCTACACTTCTCAGGTTACTAACACTGATTCTTTTTTCCTTCTTCTATTGTACTTGCCAACTTGTAGTAAAAATCTCTTGTCTTGCAGTCTGACAAGATAAACCTGGATCTCAAAAGAGTGCATGGGTATCGACAGTGGTGCAATAAGCTGTGGAATGCCATTCGTTTTGCCATGAACAAGCTTGGAGATCAGTACGTCCCACCATCAACTATTGCAGTGTGTTCTTTGCCACCTGTCTGCAAATGGATACTCTCAGTACTTAACAAGGCTGTTGGCAAGACCAAGTCATCATTAGAAGCATATAAATTCTCTGAGGCCACGTCCTCTATATACTCATGGTGGCAGTACCAGCTTTGCGATGTATATATTGAAGCAATAAAACCTTATTTCAATGAATCTCAAGAGTTTGAAACTGCAAGAGGTGCTTCTAGAGATACACTATGGGTATGCTTGGACACAGGTTTGCGCCTGCTCCATCCATTCATGCCTTACATAACTGAGGAGCTTTGGCAGCGTCTTCCTCAACGTAAAGAAGCCTGTATGAAAGATTCAATTATGATATCAGAATACCCCGCAGTTGTGCAGGTACATATTTCAGGGCAAGTTTGATGTTCTGAATTCTAATTCCATTTAATTTATTTTAAGACAATAGATAGAACCTGTTAAGGGAAATAAAATAATACTGTTAAAGGAAGCAAACATTGAAGGGGATATGCATTAAACACAAATGGAGAAAAGGATAAGGCATATACCTCAATTTGGGAGATTGGCCAACTCTGCATCACAATGTGAATATAACTCTCAAGGGAAACCTTTTCTTTTCGTTGACAGGAATGGACAAATGATCAAATCGAAAATGAAATGGAGATTGTGTTAGATACTGTGAACAAGCTACGATCACTTCGGCCATCAACAGATACATACGAAAGGTTCGTTTGTGTTCATGACATGTGCTATCTGTGTTAGCATTGCGTGACAGATGATGTTTAATGATATTGCTACTTCATTTGATTGATTCTTCTGATTCATGAGAATCGCTTCATTTGAATCTGACTCTGTATTTTTCTGTTTGCACATGAACAGACGTCCTGCTTTTGTGCTTTGCCGAGACTTGGAGACTGCTGCCACCATTCGCTCCTATCGGTCTTATATTACAACACTTGCGTCTGTATCATCTCTTCAGGTTCGATCAATCATTCATCCATTTGTTTGTTCCCTTTATTTATATTACTAATCTGTCGAAGTGAAAGGCACTGAAAAAACGAAGGGCTCATCCAAATGGTATTCTGCTACCACAGATCCTGACCGAAGATGACCCAACTCCTCTTGATTGCGCAACACATCATAAACAAGGATCTATCCGTGTACCTCCAGCTCCGTGGAGCTCTGGACACTAAAGCAGAGCGTGAGAAGCTAAGGAGAAAGAGGGAGGAGATCCAAAGGTACGAGCAATCGGCATCGAACTACTTTAGCATTTCCACAGTTTGTATTCAGTGGTAACATGGTGTGCTTTCCCATTACACATATGCAGGCAACACGATGCCTTGTCACAGAAAATGGATGCTTTGGGTTACCGCGAGAAGGCCCCGCAGATCAAGAAAGACGAGGATACGAGGAAACTCGCTGCTTTATTGGGGGAACTTGAGATTGTGGACGAAGCTGAGAGTAAGCTAGACGCCAACAACTGAGGAAGTTAGATGTTTGACAGCACCCGCCTTCTCCTCTGAAAGAACTTGACGAATAACTGACGTAGATTTTGCGAGGCTTTGGATGGATGATTCCTTACAATTCCACACTCATGAATCCAAGTTTAAAGGATAAAAGGAACGTACCCCGAATCTGTAAATAGCTTTTCTTAGGGCCCTGTACATAACCAATCGTGTCATTGTTTCGTCATCTGTCCTCTGCGCCCATTACTTGTGGACTCGTGCACTACTGCTCGCTTATGATACAGGGAATCAATTCAGTGGTAGTGGTACACCATCGCTGTTGTAGCCTCACCTCCGCAAGCGTTGGCGCGAGAGGGTATCGAAACCGTCAAACTGCTCCCCCTAACGCTACAGGAGGTTCGAGTAGTTCGTATCAGTAAGCAATAAAATTCAGGCAGACTTGGTTAAGATACGCAGTTACGCACCCCTAAACTCCCGCAATTCAGAAATCCAAAAGCCAGGAAATGGCTTGAGCTAATTTGACTTTTCTAGAAATCCAAAAGCCAGGAAACTGTGAAACTGAACCGCACCAAAGCAATCTAGTATATGTTTAAGTATTTTTTGTTTTTCTAGTACCACTACTTGATTCCACAGAACCGTTATGACCATTTCCGCCTGTAGATTGTCAGCACGCTCAGGTGGACTGGCAGCGTACAGCTTTCTTCAGGGCACCCAGGTATGCTAAAATCTTCTCCATATGAGACCCGTAGTACAGTGAGAATATTGACTCTGCTCGCAACAATGTGGCTGCTGCACCTGCCCCGTCTCCCAGGGACAGCAGAATCGAAACGAGCTTGATTAGCTCATGTGCAATGGCGATGTGTTTCGGGTGGTACAGCTTCTCGAGGATCTGCAGCATCACGGCACTTATTCAGAACAATGCACTTGCACATACACCTCTCCTTTTGCATAAAGATGTTCCTCAACAGGCCCAAGACACCTAAATATACTGAGCAACAGTTGCACCTGAATTGACGCTTTGCAGTGCTTTAGTGCATGTTCGTGATCTCCTACCTTTGCAAAGGCCTCTGCCATTGTGTCGTCAGCCTACATATTTCCATATGTTCATATAAGAATAACTTATGCATACAGAAAGTGCAACGTGAACTTGGATATGAAATTTGAACAAAGGCCAGTAAGTTAGCAACCTAACCTGGGCAAGAGCCTTGCTATATGGGTGCCTCAGCTTCTTGAGTTGTTTTAGGGATTCTAGTGCCTCTGGGACGAGTGTTGTGTCTAGCAATGTAATTTCCTTCAACCTGTGAAGTGCAATTGTTGTCACAATCACAATTTATGGTATGGATGAAGGCTCACTATTTCCGAATGCAACCAAATTGAAGAACATACCTATCAATCTTTGATGCTTCCCTGTGTGATGTAG
>OAMR01000378.1:120497-151841 GCA_900205405.1 Echinochloa crus-galli
GGGTATCGACAGTGGTGCAATAAGCTGTGGAATGCCATTCGTTTTGCCATGAACAAGCTTGGAGATCAGTACGTCCCACCATCAACTATTGCAGTGTGTTCTTTGCCACCTGTCTGCAAATGGATACTCTCAGTACTTAACAAGGCTGTTGGCAAGACCCAGTCATCATTAGAAGCATATAAATTCTCTGAGGCCACGTCCTCTATATACTCATGGTGGCAGTACCAGCTTTGCGATGTATATATTGAAGCAATAAAACCTTATTTCAATGAATCTCAAGAGTTTGAAACTGCAAGAGGTGCTTCAAGAGATACATTATGGGTATGCTTGGACACAGGTTTGCGCCTGCTCCATCCATTCATGCCTTACATAACTGAGGAGCTTTGGCAGCGTCTTCCTCAACGTAAAGAAGCCTGTATGAAAGATTCAATTATGATATCAGAATACCCCGCAGTTGTGCAGGTACATATTTCAGGGCAAGTTTGATGTTCTGAATTCTAATTCCATTTAATTTATTTTAAGACAATAGATAGAACCTGTTAAGGGAAATAAAATAATACTGTTAAAGGAAGCAAACATTGAAGGGGATATGCATTAAACACAAATGGAGAAAAGGATAAGGCATATACCTCAATTTGGGAGATTGGCCAACTCTGCATCACAATGTGAATATAACTCTCAAGGGAAACCTTTTCTTTTCGTTGACAGGAATGGACAAATGATCAAATCGAAAATGAAATGGAGATTGTGTTAGATACTGTGAACAAGCTACGATCACTTCGGCCATCAACAGATACATACGAAAGGTTCGTTTGTGTTCATGACATGTGCTTGCGTGACAGATCGATGATGTTTAGTGATATTGCCACTTCATTTGATTGATTCTTCTTATTCATGAGAATTGCTTCATTTGAATCTGATTCTGTTTTTTCTGTTTGCACATGAACAGACGTCCTGCTTTTGTTCTTTGCCGAGACTTGGTGACTGCTGCTACCATTCGCTCCTATCACTCTTATATTACAACACTTGCGTCTGTATCATGTCTTCAGGTTCGATCAATCATTCATACATTTGTTTGTTCCCTTTATTTATATTACTAATCTGTTGAAGTCAAAGGCACTGAAAAAAATGAAGGGCTCATCCAAATGGTATTCTGCTACCACAGATCCTGGCCGAAGATGACCCGACTCCTCTTGATTGCGCAACACATATCGTAAACAAGGATCTATCCGTGTACCTCCAGCTCCGTGGAGCTCTGGACACTAAAGCGGAGCATGAGAAGCTAAGGAGAAAGAGGGAGGAGATCCAAAGGTAAGAGCAATCAGCATCGAACTACTTTAGCATTTCCACCGTTTGTATTCAGTGGTAACATGGTCTGCTTTCCCATTATACAAATGCAGGCAACACGATGCCTTGTCACAGAAAATGGATGCTTTGGGTTACCGCGAGAAGGCCCCGCAGATCAAGAAAGACGAGGATACGAGGAAACTCGCTGCTTTACTGGGGGAACTTGAGATCTTGGACGAAGCTGAGAGTAAGCTAGACGCCAACAACTGAGGAAGTTAGATGTTTGACAGCACCCGCCTTCTCCTCTGAAAGAACTTGACGAATAACTGACGTAGATTTTGCGAGGCTTTGGATGGATGATTCCTTACAATTCCACACTCATGAATCCAAGTTTAAAGGATAAAAGGAACGTACCCCGAATCTGTAAATAGCTTTTCTTAGGGCCCTGTACATAACCAATCGTGTCATTGTTTCGTCATCTGTCCTCTGCGCCCATTACTTGTGGACTCGTGCACTACTGCTCGCTTATGATACAGGGAATCAATTCAGTGGTAGTGGTACACCATCGCTGTTGTAGCCTCACCTCCGCAAGCGTTGGCGCGAGAGGGTATCGAAACCGTCAAACTGCTCCCCCTAACGCTACAGGAGGTTCGAGTAGTTCGTATCAGTAAGCAATAAAATTCAGGCAGACTTGGTTAAGATACGCAGTTACGCACCCCTAAACTCCCGCAATTCAGAAATCCAAAAGCCAGGAAATGGCTTGAGCTAATTTGACTTTTCTAGTTTCGTCTGTCCAGAAACGAACTGTGAAACTGAACCGCACCAAAGCAATCTAGTATATGTTTAAGTATTTTTTGTTTTTTCTAGTACCACTAATTGGTAAGTGTTACATACATGGGTATCAGGCGATTCCACCCGCATGTAGATTGTCAGCATGCTCAGGTGGACTGGCAGCAGACAGCTTTCTTCAGGGTACCCAGGTATGCTAAAATCTTCTCCATATGAGACCCGTAGTACAGTGAGAATATTGACTCTGCTCGCACCAATGTGGCTGCTGCGCCAGCCCCGTCTCCCAGGGACAGCAGAATGGAAACGAGCTTGATTAGCTCATGTGCAATGGCGATGTGTTTCGGGTGGTACAGCTTCTCGAGGATCTGCAGCATCACGGCACTTATTCAGAACAATGCACTTGCACATACACCTCTCCTTTTGCATAAAGATGTTCCTCAACAGGCCCAAGACACCTAAATATACTGAGCAACAGTTGCACCTGAATTGACGCTTTGCAGTGCTTTAGTGCATGTTCGTGATCTCCTACCTTTGCAAAGGCCTCTGCCATTGTGTCGTCAGCCTACATATTTCCATATGTTCATATAAGAATAACTTATGCATACAGAAAGTGCAACGTGAACTTGGATATGAAATTTGAACAAAGGCCAGTAAGTTAGCAACCTAACCTGGGCAAGAGCCTTGCTATATGGGTGCCTCAGCTTCTTGAGTTGTTTTAGGGATTCTAGTGCCTCTGGGATGAGAGTTTTGTCTAGCAATGTAATTTCCTTCAACCTGTGAAGTGCAATTGTTGTCACAATCACAATTTATGGTATGGATGAAGGCTCACTATTTCCGAATGCAACCAAATTGAAGAACATACCTATCAATCTTTGATGCTTCCCTGTGTGATGTAGACGCCGCTGATGACACGTCAATATGGGATCTACAATTCATGCAGCATCCAGGATCTATGCTCAGACTGACACCACTGTTTCCAATAAGAGATCTAGCAACTTCCTCGATATCCTTACCGACCTTTGATAGACCCTAAATGAAAAGAAACACATCAAGGTGAGCATCCATAAAAATTAAGTAAATGAGAAGATACTTAAAAGCCATATGAAAACAATCGTACAGGCAATGATAGTTTGCGGACATAAGATCCTCCTAGGGAAGCATTCACAAAATTCTCTTTGGACCTGTAGTAAGTTGATTCTGATATGGCACCAAGGCAGTTTCTTTGTGGACAACAAAATGAATTGATGACAAGGTCTGATAGATTTAGCTCCGAGCAACTTGAACATTGACAACTAAAGTAGTAATTCTCCTTAAGTGACTTCAGCCTCTCTGGAAGATGCATCTCACCAACCTACAAATGAGGAGCACAAAAAGTTTGAAGCATAAGACATTACATCTCTGATCCAGAGAGAGGTGGAAGGAACTGCAGGGTTCAGCGAAACCTTCACCTGTGGACCATATGACAGTTCGACTGGGCTCCCAGATTTTATAAATTCTGTAGATCTTAGAACAAGAGCACGTGAAAGAAAATATGAATGTACATTGGGCCGACAGGAGTGATTGAACATGCTACCAGATACATAAATAGCTTGAGCAACCCTGACCTAACAGTATGCAAACAAAACGTAAGACAAAGGTTCAAATAAACAGGCACAAGATCACATCCAAGTCCAAAGACCACAATTTTATCCTAATAAACTAGCCTCATGTATTGTGATTTATAGTTACTTGATAGTTGATATAATAATTTTTAAATAACCTCAAATTCCTTTATTTTATAAAAAAAAATATTATCCAATAATGAGCTTCTGGGTTCAAATCGCATTCTATCAGCACGAGAGAGAAACTTAAAGCAACTAGTGCAGACTTAAGAAAAACACCAATTGGTCTCTGGCAACTTTAATAACACGATGATATATTGCTCCCACAAAAACACACAGAGTAATAAAAGAGTCTTTTGAAAAGACAGACCTGCTCCACACTACACATGTTTGCACCTTCTTCTGCAGAAACACCTCTATTTACTGTGAGATCTGGGCCTCCATCCATCGATTTCATACGAACAATAGCAATTGAATTGACTTTAATTTGAAATATCAAAAGAACCAGCTGTAGAAGATAACCAACAAATTAGTTTCTTCTGTCCCACTAAACAAAATGTGATTATGGTATTCCATACTTTCTGTATATCTCAGGGAAAAAGTTTTGTGGGCATTGCAGTATATAGGAACTAGGAAAGCTTAGTAACAAAAGAAAACCATGGTTGAGATAAGAAAATCCTTGAAACCCAAGTACCTTAGGGTTTCTGACTGAACCTTTGACTTATAAGCTTGCCTGATTTCTTGTCTGGCCAGAACATTGAAGGCAATCGATGGGGTTTAGGTAAGACACAGTTGCAGTTATGGTGTCTGCGGGATGGCTCTAGAGACCATCTAAAGACACTGTAGGTTGACTATCCTTATCAGTTCCGTTTTTCTTCCTTATTACGTCTGGTTTGATGTGTTCACATAAGTTGCAACCTTTGATTCTTTACCTCCTTTTGTTCTTCTAGATAGAATAGAATCACACAAATTCTTACATGTCAAGAGAAAACAATTGGCTTTCCAAGTACCAGAACAAGCAAAGAGCAGAAGGAAGTTCAACGAAATAACGTTACCTGTGAGATGAGCATATGGTTAGTGATTAGTGAAGAATATGAAACTGGCAATCCCCATCGAGACTGGATATGTCAATTCCACAGGTGACGAGCAGTTGAAAGCTGATTCGTATGAATCGTCTAGGCTGTGATGCTGATGCGCAGCGCGATTCAGGGTGAACGGGTAGGGATGAGCCACGATGGGCAGGCTGATGGATGGAGGACGATCCGTGACTGGTGGTGGCAGAAGAGCAGGGCCATGGCTGTTAAGGGTGATGGCAGCTCTGTTCTCCCGAAGAGACATGGGGCGGCAGCGGACGGGAAAAAAATGGAGCAAAAATTTTGTATCATGGGTGGGATTAGATTAGTCCTAACTGTGACCCTAAACCTTGATCTGATTCCATGTTACATTAGAATGATTTCTGAGAAGATAAGTTCATTAGGACTGTTGATAATATCATGGAGATATCCTCATGGGCCATGGGCCCATAATATACTTAATAATGTCCACCGAGAGAGTGTGGAGCAAGATGTTTGATACCTGTTAGAGTGTACATGTGCCGTGCGTGTATGAGGGCCCGTGCCAGGCTAGAGCCGGCCGGCCTCTGGTATAGATAGATATGAGGAGATCCCATTTGGTTCTGTTTCGTTAAACCACGAGAACTCATCACCCCTATATATATGTACCTATGTCTCTCAAATCAATCTAATCCAATATTCCATGCAATCCCCTTTGCTTTCAATACCCTATTCGGTATTGTAACTAATTTACACAAAACTAAAAAACTGGAACTGAATCTGCCATCAACTTCAGATTTCAGACTATACTCAGTAACCAGAAATATTAGTATGGGTATCTCAAAGATAAATGTCATACAAACCTGTGATAGAGGACCTTCTATCCATAAAAGGTCTGATCTATAATGGTTTTGGAGGCACAATAATAGGACAATGGCATATATCTGAGACTCCAACTTGTTAGCAGGAGAATGCTGATCATAATGGTGAACCAGATCCTGCAACAGTCAAGTTAGCTCATTATTTCCTGATGTGATATTACCTATGCTATAATATTTGAGTGCTAACAGCACAAAAGAATGGCAAGCTCATGTAGAAATCAGGTGTTTACCAAATTTGGGCCAGAGATAGCATCACTCTTTCCAGACAGCATCCTTTTTTCTATGTCGTGTGCCATTATTCGTCCAGCTAAAACTATATCAGCTGGTAAAACAGCTGCCCAGTGGGCACCTCCACATTCATGCCTATGTTCAGCAAACAGTCTAGAGCTTGGAGATTTGCAACTAGTAGAAGTTGTCCTCAGTTTTGCAGGACTCGTTACATGACCATTATACTCAAGATGAGTATCTTGGTTACAAGAAATATCTCCTACAGCATGTTCCTGGCACCTTTTTGAACAGTAAATTGGTATTGTACACAAATGACAGAATAAAACATCCGCTGGAGCTTCACTAAAGCAGAAGTGGCAGTGTGTTTCACGGGAAGATTTCATGATAATCTGCATTCAACTGTTGCAGGTAAGAAGCATACGAACCTTCAGTTCATACTTATGAGGAAACTGAAATCAGAAACAATAACTATTCATTTATTTGCACAAAAAAATAAAATTGAGTTCATAGACACGTGATAAATGTCATGCCTCAGAAAGAAACCTAGTATGCACATTGAACAGATATATAGGGCCATTGAATTTATATGCAACTTGTTGTGGCTTCGAGAATACATATATGGCTATAGGAGGATGAAGAAAAATCATTTGGTATAAACAGAGATGGGTCTTAATTGTACCGCAGCCAGAGGATCCTCAACATGAATCAATGAAGCTGGCGGGATATCATCTGTAGAAGCCATTCCTCTACCTTTGTCAGGTGTTGAGACACGCTCTATAATACCCTTAGGAGGTCGCCCTGTCAGGTAGCCAAACAATATATCCCACTTAGTATGCATCCCACAAAAGAAAGTAGTATGCACATAAAAATTCTAACTTGCAAGTGGCAATTCTTCATCCATGCTGTCACAGTTTGATGTCCCAACTTCAATGACATTTTCATGCTTCTGTAAAATCAACTTCAACTCTTGTTCTATGTTACTCTTCCCTAAAGAAGTCAATTCCTTGCTCAATGCAACCTCCAAATCATGTATGGCAGATGAATAATTCTTAAGCGATGCCTTTACCATTCCCTTCCTGTACCATGGCTGAAACACAGAAACAGGTGAAATCAAAAGAGTAGCCTCCATGTTTTTGCTTGTAATCTCCAAATCAAAGAACCTCAGTATAATTATGTGAAACTGAAATGTCATGCCTTAGAATAGTTAGGTGAAATGGCAATGGCCCTGTCGCAATCCCTTAGAGACTCTTTGAACAGGCCTAATTTCTGCATATAGTTGTATAAGAATGATTAGAATACATAAATTCTTCAGCTAACAGGACAGGATATATTATTTTCAGTGTCAAAATAGTAGCCGAAAACACATTTAGTAAGTCCATTCCAAGCTATCCACTATTTGTCACAGAGCTTGGCCACCTCTATCTAAAGCTTTGTGGAACTGTGGATATAGACTTCTCTCGATAATGCCCCTGCCACAAGTATATTTAGTCATCCTATTTTCAATCTAATAGACTCGAATATTTATCAAACCCAATACTTAAAAGTCAAAACGCATCAAAATGCCCACAACCCATATTCAGCACACAGGTAAATGAAAGACGAACATGCATGGTGGAGGCACGGTTGACATATATTGCAGATACCAAGTTCACATCCATGCCATCCGAATTAATCGGGGCATGACGCAATGCCTGCAAGACGAATATTCATCAATCAGATACATAAAAATCAATAATTCATCATTACAAATGGATGGGTGGGAATCAGTTTTATGTAAGTGACTAAACATGCCACTATTTTGACAACCTAACTGCCCAAGAATTTCAATGGTGAAAATGCAATTACTTCTGAAATTGGTTTGCGAGAAGTCAGTTACTGGAACCTAATCATAATTACATAGTGTATTATAATGAAATTAGCCACAACTGACAACTAATTTTCTCTTATGAACTGCAATTGTAGGATGCTGTAGAAGTAATTGATTAATTTTGTTGTTACAATAGGTGAAAAATCTCATCATAACTGCAGAGAGATCTACGTTTTTAATCCAGTGTCATATGCATAAGATTGTATTGTGTATTTGGTGTGAAACAATGAAATGCTACAGTCATTTAGCTTAAGGTTCAATTCCAACCTAGCACACATTACTGTTCTTTCTTTAATTCTTTTAGCTGTCCTGTTGATATGCTTTATTGGCACGGTAAGACAATATCAGAACTAACGGACTCTTACTTATTTCGCTAGCTATCACTCAATTTTTACAGCAGCTATGTAGTTTTCCACCACCCAAAAAAAAAGTGAAAAGCCAATCCACATGTCCCAAATAAGTAAAGAGGACGCAAACCTGCGAATAGAACCTGAGAGCTTCCTCAAATTCCCTCTTCGAGAAGCACGCATTGCCCTTGCCCTTCAAATCGACCGCCCTCCCCCTGTCCTTGCGGCACAGCGCAAGTTCCGGGTCGGTCAACTCTCTCATAACCTTGCAGCGGAAAACAACTCCTCAGACCAGCGGCCTAGCAGCCAAGCTCATGCCTCCAGGATAGAGGTGCATCGAGAAACAAAGGTAGCGGGTGGGTGGTGGTTACCTCGTGGAAGAGAGGGAGGCTGTCGAAAAAGGCGAGCAGGCGGGAGGTGGTGGCGGGTAGGTCCGCGGCCGTCCCCTCGCCGATGGCCCGCCGGAGCTCGGCCGGCACCGCCGATTTTAGCCGCTCCATAGAGAGCCCGTGGCGGAAAGGGTGGGTGGGTGACGTCAGCCTTAAACCCAAAGGGCGGGCGTGTTGGGCCGATTTGGGCTAAGTTCTCGAATCTTATGGTCAAGTCAGAAGTTTGTCGTGGGCTGGGCTGGACGGACGTTCTGGTCAAATCATCGTACTTTCAAAAATTCTCTCTCCAAACTTCACTATTCACGTATCACATCAAAACTCTCTCCTCATGCATAGAGTATTAAACGTGGGTAAATAAAAAACGTGGAATCTTTTGAGCCTAGTTAGATCATGGTAGGACAGTGTTTACCACAAACAAACGAAAAGTGCTACAGTATCCGATGTGACTTTTTCACTTCACTTTTCACCTTTTCTCAGAAACTAACCACCCCCATGTACGTATGTCTGCGGGGATAATGTCTGTGGGGATGCTAAAAAAATGTGTGTCTGCGGGGAGCAGCTAGCGGTGTTCACTTTGGAAATATGCCATCGGTATATCACTGACACATGGGGCCACCCAGTCACTGACAATGGCATTTTTTAAATTTTTGAAAATTGTAATGGCACATTTGAAATTTTTCCTTCACTTTAAACTAAGAGAAACTCCAACAGTTGCTCAATAACACTTCCCTTTCTCTATATTTCTAGTTAAAGGGATTTAAAAGCGAAAAACACCGCTCTAATAGATCCTCTTTCTATTCCCCTTTCTCTATAATTTTTTTCAATCCCCTTAATTCCAATTACATTCCCCTTTAGAAAGGGGGAGACACTCCCCATCGCACGCACAGACCGAGGCGTCTCTGTCGCGCCTCCCAATGCGCGGTGGCTATTCATCGCGCGTGACGCGCGTGCGGTTGTCGCCCACGCGCGGAGCCGTTCTATTGGGCTGCTATGTAGACAATATTTGGCGCATTAAGGAGTTTTGGGCTGCATTTGTTCGGCCCATTGGACGTTTCGGGCTGCACGGGAAAAACATAATCAGCCCAACAGAGATCATATATTAGCATTTTCTTATCATTTTTATTTTTGTTCAGTTTTTATTCATTTTCTATATCTATTAGTTTATATACATTTTTTGTTATTCTTTTTATTTTCTTACTTTTTGTTTTCTTTTTATATTATTTAATTTTATTATTTATACATTCCTTTTTTACACTTACTTGTTCGCCGGGTGTATATATTTGTTCATCGTGTATATATATTTGTTCGCGACATAGACTCATTTGTTCGCGATGTGGACTTACATGTTCTCCATGTGCAGTAATTTGTTCGTAATATAGATTCTTTTGTTCTTCATGTGGAGCAATTTGTTCGCAACGTGGACTCATTTGTTCTCCATGTACAGTAATTTGTTCGCAATATGGACTTATATGTTCTCTATGTGCAGCAATTTATTCGCAACGTGTACTTATTTGTTCTCCATGTGCAGTAATTTGTTCGCAACGTGGACTTACATGTTCTCCATGTGCAATAATTTATTCACAATGTGGACTGATTTGTTCTCCATGTGCAATAATATGTTCGCAACGTGGATTCTTCTGTTCTCTATGTGCAGAAATTTGTTCGCAACGTCGACTCATTTGTTCTCGTTTGATAAAAAAAATTCACAGAAAAAACATCTAGATATAGTCAAGTGAGATCTTGTTTTGAAGATTTTATCGCAATAAGCATTATGGTGCGATCGGAATTTAATTTGGATGCTTGGTTTAAGAGCAATGGCTTTTTTCTAAACTTTCGCATGCATGCAAGTTGATGTGACACGTGCAGCTTTTTCTCAAGAGCTGTACGCGCATAAACAGTTGGATCAAACAATCAGCCCAACATCAGTCCAATAGGAAAATCGAGAGGCGTGCGCTTCTTCGGGCGACAGCCGACAGGTGGCGGCGCATCACCCGCGTGATGACCAGACGCGCCCCTCCTAATGTGCCACAACCTGACCCGTCGTGCATCCCCGCCACCGCCGCCGTCCGGCGCGCGTCGCTGCCGCCCGCTGCTGCCATCCAGCACACGCCGCTGCCACCCGGCGCGCGACGCCGCCACCCGCCGCCCCTGGTCTGCCTCGTCGTGTGCCGGCTCTTCTTCCAACGGCGGCGCCCCACCTTGCTCCGCCCTTGGCCGCACACCGGCCTGCCTCGTCGTGTGCTGGCTCTTCTTCTGGCGGCGTGCCGTGGCGCCGCGCCCCCAGCCAAGCGCCGACGAGCTTTTCTTGGCCGTGCGGTGCTCCATCCGTCGTAGAGAGAGGCAGAGAGCTGTCGTAGGGAGAGAAAGAAGCGAGAGAAGGAAATTGTAGTGGACACTAATTCGTGGGCCCTAGAAAAAAAAAGGAAAGGAAAATTGTTGGAGTTGCTCTGACTAAACCGAAAAAACGGTGTTCACTGGCTGACAAACCATCGGCACGCACATATGAGGTGGTGAAACAAATCTTGGCCATGAAGGAACGAATGCAAATGAAGGTGGTGAACCTGTTGTGGCAATGGTGGCAGGAGCAAAACCGAGTCTGTGAGGGAGAAAGGAGGGAAATGGCTGTCTGAAGAATGCAGAAGAGTTCATCAGCACTTGTCAGTTTGTCACAAGTAGGAGGAGGAGTTGAGAAGCGAGCAAAGCTAGCCTAGGCTTCCACGGAAAAAAAACTAGCGTAGGCTAGCGGATGGACTCAAAATAAATAAACTCGGAGGGGCATACTGTTGACGACCAAAATTGGTAGGGCTGGCTGTAATACGAGTAGGTTTAGGATTTCAGGTTTTATCCCATATTGTAACTACTCAGAAGGGGTACGACTTCCCCAGCCTATATAATAAAGGCTAAGGCCGATTGAGAAAAGACATCCAATCGAATCTATCAAATCTACTTTTTATCGTTTTGCCTTTACTTTTATCTCTTTACCCTTCTCTTCCAACCCTACAATAATGTTCTTCTTTCATCTCCGCGATGTCTGAGGACGCCCTAGCTGGCCTGCCGAGCTTAGGGCAAACCAAGGTGCGCCTGCCCCGACGGGGTCCCTCCCGGGCGGGCGTTCGTTGGTCTCTCGCCGGGCGCCGCCGACGAGACTAGTCTGACCGGCTATCAATACCGGTCTGACCGACCTGCGTAGAGGAGCAGCAAGGAGCCCCTCCGTGCGCCGCACGTTCAAGTGCGATTCGTGTGTTGGCCCGAAATTGACGTCAACACATTTTGGCGACTCCGCTGGGGAAGAAAATCAGGTTATCATGATCGATTTGTTAAAACCTAGCAATACATCGTCGTATGAGGAACTACTTCAAGAGTACAAGCGAGAGTGCAGATCTGCAGATGAAAGATTATTCCTATCTTGTTTCTGCAAGACAGAACAAGGTATTATTCGAGTGAAGGAGTGGATGCCGCCGTCCACCATCGACACATTGAAAGAGATGCAATCCTCAGGTACTCTATCTAATGATCTATCCGATTTTGTGAATTATTATCTGAATAAAAAGGATACCTCAGATTTAGTTCCTATTGTTCAAAAGTCGGCTGTTGAAAAGTCGACTAATGCTATTATTGATCCTTGCAAATTGCCAAATTATGATATTGTTGGTCAAGAAACCGGCCGTCTCTAGCCGAAATTGTTGATCCAAAATCCCCTAGCGTGAGCATAGAAAGTGTATCTAGTAATTCAATGCTCGGGGGGCAACAAAACAAAGGCAACGGTGCTGGTTGCATTGTAACCGGTCTGACCGGTTCTCAAACCGGTCTAACCGCTTCATCTAGGGTTTCGCAAAATAAATTAAAACCAAAGATATTAAACCTAAAAAAACCCGAGATTGGTGTTTGGAAAACCATTGAATCCAAAGACCGTCATAAGCATCAAAGAGAAAAGCCGAAGTATAACAAGAAACTTCAGGCTAAGTCTCAAAGACAAAAGATTGTCAATGATGCTAGTCGGTCTAAAAATTCTAAACAATCAAAATCTTCTCCTAAAGAGAAGTTCCATAATCGGAATCGGCAATAGAATAATTCTCACAAATCAATGTCGTTTCCACCATATGGATCACCTACACCGATGCCATGGGAGTTTTGTTTTAATATGTCTTATTCTTATTCTTCTTGGTATTATAATTCATATATGCCGTCTCTTCCTAGACATTTGTGTTCAGATTATATTACTTATAGGGAGCCGGTAATTAATAAGCCATCACCTATGCATAATGACCGTTTTGATCAAAAGAATCGGTCCACACAGAAAAATAAGCGCAAGGTGATCAAGCAAGTTTATCGTGTCAAAAAAGATGGACGATTGAATAAAAATTCAGATTTGACACAAGATAAAGAAAAGCCGACCGTTGAAGAAACATCGGCTAGTTCTGTTGCTCAGATTGTCCCTAATAGAAACCATATTTCAAATAATATAGCTGAACAACGCTCAAGTTCGGCTGGGGGGCAAGATAAAAGCAACCATATCAGGACCGGTCAGACCGGTTCGTCAGATCGGTCTGACCGGTCTGAACCTGGGAAGTCTGGTGGTGCAAAAAATAGGATTAAGCCAACCTTTGAGGAGCTTCTGGATAAATACAAGAAAATATCTGTGCAAAAATAAAGCAATCAATTGAAAGGCAAACGAAGCAGGAGTTCTTCACCACCAAGATCAAGAAAGCATCAACGGTCGTCTTATTGGTTTTCGTCATTCATCCCGTCGATGCATGTACCATGGACTGCACAGGTGTGTTTAATTCATGTTTTGGTCATAATCCTTGGCTGCCCTATTATAATTATCAATATGATGCGCCAAGGAACTACGGTTGGCCTCCATGGCCATATCAAGATTTTAATTATTAGATATATTGATGACCTGACCATTGAAGATTATTTTCTGGCACGCAATCTTTGCCAAAAAACAGGGGGGCATATGTTGACGACCAAAATTGGCAGGGCTAGCTGTAATACGAGTAGGTTTAGGATTTCAGGTTTTATCCCATATTGTAACTACTCAGAAGGGGTACGACTTCCCCGGCCTATATAATAAAGGCTAAGGCCGATTGAGAAAAGACATCCAATTGAATCTATCAAAATCTACTTTTTATCGTTTTGTCTTTACTTTTATCTCTTTACCCTTCTCTTCCAACCCTACAATGATGTTCTTCTTTCATCTCCGCGATGTTTGAGGACGCCCTAGCTGGCCTGCCGAGCCTAGGGCAAACCAAGGTGCGCCTGCCCCGACGGGGTCCCTCCCGGGCGGGCGTTCGTTGGTCTCTCGCCGGGCGCCGCCGTCGAGACCGGTCTGACCGGTTACCAATACCGGTCTGACCGACCTGCGTGGAGGAGCAGCAAGGAGCCCCTCCGTGCGCCGCACGTTCAAGTGCGATTTGTGTGTTGGCCCGAAATTGACGTCAACACATACATATGGTCAGCACTCAGCAGCCAAGCACAGGTCATGGAGGATGGGGATTCGTGATCAGATAATGGATCGGTGATGGATCAACCGATGGGCTGAGTCTCCTACAAACAAAGACAAGCATCAATTGTTAGCCCATACCTTTCATCTAGTACCATCCAAAACATCATTGATCTCTGAATTGTTTTCTTCCCTGCACATCTTCTTGCGCCTCGTATCCAATTTAATTACTTGTCCTGTATATTTGGTTTTTTTTCCTTGGTTTCACATTTCCTTCAGTGTCATCCGATTTTAAGGGGAAAATTAGATTCGTACCATTAAAAGATCCAGAGTTTGGAAAAATACCATCGAAAGATTGAGCTTTAGAAAAATACCACTGAAAGTGCTCTGTTGTTGCTTTCTACCATTTCGTGAACTCACGTTTAACAGCAGCCTTCATCCGTCATCTCCCTCTCCCTATGACACATGGGCTCCACTTGTCATCCCTAACCTTGAGCAAGCATGGCAGGAGGTGCTGCTGCCGCTCGGCTGCCGCCTCCTTGGAATCATGGTGTTGCTCCTCTGGCTCTCTTCTCACTCCTGTGTTGCTGTTGGCGCCACCAGTGAACCTCAACAGAACAACGAACAAGGCAATGGTCTAGAGCACGCCGGAGAGCAGAGATGCCGTCGCGGAGTCCACTGCCGTCAGCTCGTCACACCTGGAACCAAGTGCTTCGAGCTTGATTTGGCCAAGGGTGGAGGCGGGGCAAATGCTGCTGGAACCAGCCATCCCTACCGGATCCCGCCAACGAAAGGAACCAGTAGACATGGAAGTGCAAGCTGAGGAGAAAATAAACTAGAGGATGAGCACTAGAACAACAACAATGGAGAAAAACTCGCCTGAATCACCTGAAACCTCCAGGCTCTCGGAGTAGTTGTTGGGCACGACGCGGTGAGGAACGGCTGCCTAGCACCAACGGTGGCTTTGGAGATCAAGAAAAGAAAGTGGTGCCTCGATTTAGGAAAGGGGAACTCGATCCGATAGTTGATGGCTTTACCTGCGTGCGTTGCTGTGAAAAAGATTGGGAGGAGCTGAGGAGCGCGTGAAGGGGAAGAGCACATCGGAGGGGATGATGACGGGAGTAGATGGAAAGGTTGACGGAACGGTAGAAAGCAACAGCAGAGCAACCTTTCAGTGGTATTTTTCTAAAGCCGAATCTTTCGATGGTATTTTTCCAAACTCTGGATCTTTTAATGGTACTGATCAAATTTTCCCGATTTTAAGAGTCCCCTTCACATTTGAAGTCATCTTCTCCGTGTACCGTTGAAGTGGTGAGCATTTTCAATACCTCTTTCACATTATACTCACGGCTCTCAATCCTCGGGTCCTGAGCGGCCTAAATTTTTTTTCGAGGACACGCGGTAGGGCTCCGTATCTTTATATTAAGAAGATAGAAATTGTTTTACATCGCGGGCCTCAATGGTGCATGGTGGGTTTAGGGAACCATTGCTACTCCTCTATGGTCCTCTGCCCGCTGCAAACGGCCAGCGAAGAGCTGCCATATGCTTTGCCCCGGCAGCTGCCCACAGACTACCTTCCTGGAGATGAGGTTGAAGTCCCGAGCGGCTTAATTTCTGAAGGTCATTATCCAAACAATTGCAAATTGGGTGAACTGCAGTCTGAACAGCATGGTCATATGAATGAGCAGAAAAGTCTGATTTCCAATATGGAAGTGATTCAAGCTGTTCGTAGAGGTGCCGGAAATGCAGCTTTCTGATGAACAGAAGATGTTGTTTACTGAACTAGAAGTTGTCAGCTATGACGCAATGGAGGTTTTAGATTAGTACTCCTAGGAAGTTCAACGTCAAGAGGTGATCCCCTTTTCGCATCTATGCGTAAGAACAAAGTTATTGCTCAAATAGTGCTATCCTTTTCCTTCCTCTTCTATTACCTCTTGAGTTCCGTTTCTTTCCAGTACTTGGCATATCTTTTAAAATTCTTCCAAATTTATATATTCTCAATTGACGTGTGGTTCCCATAGTTGTCAAGACCTTACTATTTTTGAAAAAACATCCAATTATCAACGACATCATGATAACAATCAAACACCATATCATGCCAACACTTAACTTTGTTGAACACACGTCTCTCACCAAGCTGAGATCAGCATCAGCTTCTTCGTGAACATGTAAAATAAAATAAAACACTGTGTAGTTAGGAAATAGTTCTGGACTTTAGGCAGAATTATGCGCACTGAATGTTTTTCAATAGCAAATTCATGTTTTCCTGCACCACTTGCTTGATTGTCCTGACCCCTCCAGACATCACACTTTGGTTTCCCCTTTTCTGCAACATAAATTAATCATCAATTAGTGAAAAGATTAAATCAATGAGATCGGTCCCTTGTGTTGAAAATAAGACGTATTTCTACACTTACAAATAGATCAACACAAGGTACCTTGTGTTGCTACTCCAACAGTAGTGCTGCTACTCTTACTCTAACAGCAACCATGTCACTCTGTTTTTCCGGAAAATGTATGGAGACATCCATCAAGAAGCTTCTGTGGACTCCGTAGTAAGCTGTATGATTTTCAAATCAAAAATACATCTGCCAACAAATCTGACCAGGGGGGGGAATAGAAAAGGAACGTTCTATAGTGTGCATCAAGTAGTCTTTTGTTCACACTTCAGAGTGCTTCTTCGAAGCACAGGCCAAAGAAAGGCTTTGATTATAGTTGGGTCTTACTTTTGTAAATGAACTTGTGAGGAAAATCTGCATCCTGACATTCAACGCGGTATACATTGATTTTGCCAAAAAAAAAACACCTTATGCTATTCACACTCCAAACTCGCTTTTTTTTTCTAGGAACTGTCGCCACATTTTTGGAGCTCTTCAGTCAATCTGGGTGACCGGTGGCGCACCCAAATTTCCGAAACATCGCCAGATAGTAGTTCTGAATTACATAATTCATAAACTCATTTAATTTGCTCCACTTATAAAATATCCAGTTGTCTCTGCTTCTGAAAGTTATGATGTGTCCTTTGTACAGTCAACTTGCTCCACTTGTTGTGATGCTTCATCATTGGTTTAGACAACTGGATCTTGTATATATACACATAATGATGTGACCTGAAAAGGATATACATTCAAAATGGAAGCATCCAAGAAAACTAAGGTCTCATTTAGGACCACAGGAATTATTGTAAAATGAAAGAAACCAAACAGCTAAAATAAGAAAGATTGTGAGGATTTGAACAGCATGATATGTGATCAAAGGATTGCACATACAAGTGAAGAGTGCTGAATCCAGTGGGGGTCTCCCCCGTTGTATAGCTTTCAAAAAAAGGAGTGCTGAATCAAACTACTGACATGGAAATTTGTGAAGTAATTGTTGCACTGGTTAGCTACTGCGCTTGAACACCACCACGAAAACACAGATGGGAGAGTTCTCTACATTATGTGACTTCTCTTTTAGGGGATGCATCATGATTTGTGGTATATATACTGTCAGCTGGGTACAATGTTGACATTATTTGCAACTTAGCAGAAAATAGCTGTTTCATTAGCATGCAAATATCCTCAAACTTAAGCATGATGCAGTGCCGCTGGGGCGAAGTACTATCAAGGTTTTTTTTACCGGTAAGAGAAAAAAACCGGAGGTCACCGATAAACACGTTTATCGGATTTATCGGAAATGTATCGGATTTATCGTTTTATTTTTTGACAAAATTTAGAGAAAAAAATCTCAAATTTTACAGAAAGTATGCTAAAATGTTGACAAGCAATCTAAATATGTTTAGGGTTGGGAATGGAATGATAACGTTTAGGTTAAGAGGAGACTGGGTGAGCTGTTTTGGGCCGGGCTGGTTTCCTTTAGGTAAAAATTCAAAATGACCGAAAAATTTGAGCGATAAGTAAAAAAACCGGACCCCGTCGATAACGGCGATAAACGTGTTTATCGGATTTCTCGTTTTTTTCTCGCCGAGAAATTTTTCCTTGAGTACTATGCGGTTAAAATGTACGCGTTTGCGTCGAAGAAATGATAAGCTCGGCCTAGTCTAATAGAAGAAGATGGTGGACCTTATTGTTTTGAGTCGGTGGTAGGTAGGTGTGTTATTGCGTATGCTGTAATTTATTTGCAGTGGACCTTGACAAGTTCCAAGTCTTCTTCGAAGTTTCCTATTTATGAGGTCGATATGCATGTGAAGCCATCTTATCTTGTACCAGCAGTGAGCATTCTTCCATACCATACCTCGTGAGAGCATTATACCTCAAGAACTCAATCTTCCCAATGGGTGATGCTGTACTCTCAGCCTTTCTGCAAGTCCTTTTTCAAACCATTGCAGATTTTGTGAAGGAGGAGCTGCGGTCTGAACATCGTGAGCAAGAGAGGGAAGGCCTGACTTATCATGTGGACATGATTCAGGCTATTCTTAGACAAGCTGAGAAGAAGACACAACTTTCTGGGCCACAGGAATTGTTGTTTTCCATGCTGAAAGATACTAGCTACCATGGAGCCGAGGTATTGGATGAGTACTTCTACGAAGTTCAACGTCGCAAGGTGATCCATTTTGCCGATAAGCGTAACAGCACTGTATATACTAGTTTGAATCCTTCTCGTATAAAGTTTAGGCATGATATGGAAAAGAATATTAAGGGTTTTGCTAAGAGTATTGATCGTATCGAAGGTGTAAAGGAAATGTACCGGGCCTTCCAAGCTGATGAAGGTGGTAGGCTCGATCTGACGACCACCTTTGTTCCTCCAACCGTAGTTTGTGGTAGAGATGATGATCAGGAGCGGATACTAGATATGCTTCTTGAACCCGATGGGAAGCACAATGTTGGGGTCTTGTCAATAGTAGGCGAGGCTTACATCGGGAAGACAACTGTGGCTCATCTAGTCATCAACGATGAGCGTGTTTCAATGCACTTCGATCTGAAGCTGTGGGTTCATGTGTCGCATGAGTTCAATATAGAAAGGATCATTTCATCCATCATAGAATCCATACAGCTCTCTCCATTTCAACCTAACAACCTGACCATCCTCCAGACCCGCCTGGGAGAGGTGCTGCGAGGAAAAAGGTATCTCCTTGTCCTGGATGACTACTGGAGTGAGAACTGGCAGGATTGGGATAATCTCAAAAGTTTATTGTATCGCTTTAGCAAGGGAGGAAGCAAGATCATTGTGACAACTAGGAGTGAATCAGTTGCTCGAGCTCTTAGTACAGTAGCTCAATATAAGTTGAAACATCTACAAGAAAAGGACTGCTGGCTATTATTCTGTCAGTGTGCCCAAGGCGCAGAGGGTCATTCACATAACGATGGAGCTAACCTAGACCGAAGGTATTTCTTGAATCTGATCTAAAACTTTAGTTGTCATGTAATTTTTGATAGAACAAATAAAAATGCAAAAAATCAGCCATTTAGTCTATTTCTCGAAGTGTACCTGATTGTTGCAAAAGTCCAACTGAAACATTATAAGTTATTTAAAAGGCTTTGTTTAGTTGCTGTTCTTTTACATGAAATTAGTAATCCTAAAGAAAAACAGGCTATTATATGAAAGGGTGGTAATTCCCCTTTGATTCTGAAATCGACGACGCCTAATGTATACTCTATGTTATGCCACATCACCTAAAAAATTATAGCACTCTCAAGCCTCAACTCAGTTAGAACATTAACGTTCAGAGCTTTAAAACCAAGACGCGCCTGGATTGGGCACCTCCTAGTGAAATAGTAGAAATTTGGAGCCTCCTTGTTAATCCATGTGAGCTGCACTAGAAGAAAAAAAGTAAATTCTAGATACCGAATGAAAATTAGAAACATTTAGCCATCAACCAGTGGACTCTAATCATCATTGATAATAATAGTTATTAGATCTATTATGTAATTTTTTCAAATATTACTCACACATACTATTACGAAATACTCTAAAGTAACCCCTAAAGTTATATCTTGATTGCCTATCTCTGCCATTATAAAAAAATAGCATACAACAACCCCTAATCTAGCTAAATTACCTACATATGCCATTATAAAAAATATTCTAAAATTCTACATCCACATTCGGGTTTTTCCACTTTTCATCACACCACCATATGTTTCTGACATTTGTTTAGTTGAATCCTTAGTTTGAGGTATGTGTTTAACATAGAAAACGATGTGTATTACTAAATATAAAGTCTATTGCAACTGAATAAAATAAGTGCATATCTATGACTATTATAGTATTATGGTAGAATGTTTAACAAATTAGAGACATTGAGAGCATCTTTTGATTATTAGCTTGTGTCTTTTTTATGAATTCCTCTTCTTATGTCTCTCAAAATTACTAGCTCATATGAGAGCATGGGTTAACAGACTAGTGTGTTCCAAATGGATGTCCTTTTTATTTATCGGAAGAAACATGGCACCTTTTAGAAAACTATAATGGCGAACAAAAAAAACGACGACAACCAAAAAGAATGGAGTGAATTTATTTTTATTTTTTTGCAACACACACAACACAAATCCGGACACTCACATACACGCACGCACACTCACTCCTCTCAATTATTTTCTGTATCATGTGCGATATTATGTTTCAAATGTTACAATATGGCAATGTCTGTTTTGGCAGATTGAGGGAAGAAGTTTTACAGAAATGCAATGGTGTACGTACCTTTCATAGCAGCAAGTTTAGGATATAGCATTTTCTGGCACCAGGAGAACGACAGAAGCAAGTGGGCAGATATTTTGCGGAAGGAATGGGATTCCAGCACAAGTCATTTCAACAGAGCCCGCCGACTGAGCTATGCACAGCTAGACTCTCATCTCAAGCCTTGCTTTGCGTACAGCTCCATTATTCCACAGAAGTTCCAGTTTGAGAAGGAATGGCTTATCCAACATTGGATAGCTCAGGGCTTCATTCAACCTAATCTAAGGACCGGTGAAACAATTGAGGACACTGGAAGATCTTACTTCAGATCTTTAGTTCGCAAATCCTTTTTCCAGAGAGCACATGTTGACTGCAGGGGTGAAGAGCACATTTACAGCTTGTCTGAAATGATGCATGGTCTTGCTTCGCATGTCTCAGGTGCGGACTGCAAATGTTATATGATGGGAAAACCTTACAACCTCCCAGAGAAGGAGAAGGTCCGGCATTTAACTGTAGTCTTCAATAAGGTTGCTGTTGACAACCAAAATTGGCAGTTGCCTATCAGACTAGGGCAACCGGTCAGACCGGTTCTAGGAAGCGGTCAGACCGGTTTTACTGTAGCTGATCTGGCAACAGCCAAACCGGTCTGACCGGTTTCTGTCGTGATGGAGTAGGTTTAGAACTTTAGAGTTTTATCCCATATTGTAAACCAACTCGACGGGGAAGACCATCCCACCCTATAAATATAAAGGGTCATGGCCGATTGAGATCATCTATGGGATCTGTTACTATGGTTAATCTACCAAAACCTAGTGACGTTGATTCTGCTAATATTGTTAAGCCGATTGTTGATGAATTATCGGCTGAGGATCGTCAAGCTTATGAGGCCTTCATGAAGGACCGTGAGGAGAAGGAAGCCCGACGCAAAGCAGCAGCAGATGAAGAGGCCACTCAGTGGTTTTTGTCTCACTTCTCCAAGAATCGGAAGGGCGGCATCTCCAAGGACAAGGAGATCGTCTTCGTTTCAAGCGAAGACGAACGTCATGAAGAAAACGACACTGTGAGTACTACAGCACCACCTGTTACTTTGGAGCAAATTAATCAATTATTAGTCAATGGTCAAAAACAGATGTTTGCTACTGTCCAAAAAATGATTGATAGCTCGTTAGGCAAGCAATCTTTGATCAATGATAGTAATGCTCCTAAGTTTGATGTTGCTAGTACTTCACAAAATCATGTAATGCCTCCTGGATCATCGGCAACACCCACGCCTCAATTTGGCATGCCGATGAATTATTTTGAAGGTCAAACGATTCCAGAACCACACAATGCGGTCAGACCGGTTTTACAAACCGGTCAGACCGGTTCTGGTAGACCGGTTCAAACCGGTCAGACCGGTTCTGGTCCTGTAGTTGCTTATCAATCATCTCCTGAACCAATTGCTAGTATATATCCTGTTCAGGCTGATCCTAGTCGAACAAATGGATTTACTGGTAATTTTGTTCGTCCATATGCAACTACATATTATCCTATACCTCCCCAGAGTTCAGGTTATTCATACGGTACAGTGCCAAACAATGTTTATTCGCAACAAGTACCGTATGTACAGCCGAACCAGGTACCACTTCATACACCGAATACTTCTAGTGTACAAAGGCCAAATGATCCTTATCATGATCAATTGCTTGAAAATTATAAAAGGGATTTGGCCATTATGTTTAAAGAAACTTTCAGTGTAGAACTTAAAGACAAAACTCTAGTGTGTAGAAAACCATATCCTGAGAGTTTTGATGCTATACTATATCCTCACAATTTCAAGGTACCCGAATTTGTTAAATTCACTGGGGAGGATAGTAGAACTACATGGGAGCATGTTAGCCAATTTAATGCACAAATGGGTATTCATGGTAATCTTGATCATTTAAAAATCCGAATGTTCCCTTTGTCATTATCTGGTACTGCTTTCTCATGGTTTTCAGCATTATCCCCTAATTCCATTCATACATGGTCTCAATTAGAGAAAAAAATTCATGAACACTTTTACAATAGTGATAATGAATTGAGACTTTCTCACTTAACATCGGTTAGGCAAAAGAGTGATGAGCCTGTTTCTGAATATATTAGAAGATTTAGAGATACAAAAAACCGATGTTATAGTTTGGTTATTTCTGAAAAGGATCTTGCTGAATTATGTCTTAATGGTTTGAGATCTCATATCAAAGAAAGATTAGAAGGCTATGAGTTTCTAACCATTAATCAAGTGTTGCAAAGAGCTTTGGCTCAAGAAAGCCGAAGTAAGGATTCTAAACCTAAACCCGATCGTTTTGGTGTGCATACCATCAATTATGATTCTTCAGACGAGGTCTGATATGTATGGATCGGAGATGAAGCCGTGCAAAATTTAACCTGTATTGCGTTCATGTTCCTGGCAAACATCAGAGTGATGAAGTGATATATATGTGCAGGGTAGAAACGGATATAAATATAATATACGTAAAAACTTGACTCAATGTCTCAAAAGAATATTTTATGCTTGGTGCCTATTAAGTACTTGTTTCCTTAATTGATACAAAGCTACTTGGTTAGTTACCGCTGATTCCATTGCGTTAACACACGGACTCTCAGCTTCCAAGTGGCCTGCATTCTCCACAAAAGCTTCGTTGATTTGTGGAGCTTTCGTTACCACGTACAATTTATGTAAATCAGAAAGATTAATTTATGGAATTGAAATGCAGATTAAATTCCTCTCAAATAAATCAGTACGCATATATTATTTTTAAAAACTGCTTACAACTAATACTCCATTTTGATGAATTTGACTTTTAAAAATACGATAATTCAGGAATCTCTGGCTAATAAACCGGGGAAAACGGTGCACAACCAGGCAAATACTAACAAAGCCATTAAATCGGAGAAAAAAAGACCACAGTCTGCTGCAAAAAGCCTTACTATGAATATGTAAATGGACGAAAATAACCATATAGGAAGCACTATGGTCCAGGGCAGTAAATAGTAGGAAGCACAATTCCTTTTACTGAACGTAATGTAGAGACATGGAAGGCAGACATGACCCAGTTTAGTTTGGAGGGGCTTATTATAAGCTGCGTAAGCCCGTCATATGGAGAAAGAGATGTTTGGTTCTCTAGGCTCATATTAGTAGAAAGTGAAGTGATTCTTGTGGAACTAATGCGAAATAAGCCTCAAAAGCTGCTATCTAAGGCTTATAGGCTCACGAAGGACTTGTGAAAATAAACCCCTCCTGTTTGGTTATAAAGAGCCTTATTTAGAGGTGAACCAAACAGGCCCATAATTGACATACATAGTCTGAAAAAATAAAAATATAAATGGCTTAATGAGGGGTACGGTGCATTGGATCTTTATTTATCACTGTCCATAATCTGCCTGAAAACGCTCAGCGTAGTTATATTCTGGGGATGGGTGGAGTGTTGACAATATTTCACATAGCAGTTTTTGCCAATCAAGACATGTTTGAGGTGATTTCCTGTGGCAAATTCTTGCACACATTTATAGTTTTGGCTCTGATGACTTGGAATTAAAGATCCCTAATGACATTGGGAAGAGATTTACAAGGCTACGCACTTTAGATTTAAGTAATTTTGGTGTAACTGATCTGCCCGAATCTATTGGAGAAATGAAACATCTTCGGTGCCTCCAGCTTCAAGGCACCAAGATCAAATGCTTACCCAAGTCAATTTGTAAACTCTACTATCTTCAAACACTGGGCCTCAGAAACTGTTATTATCTGGAAGAGTTGCCACATAAATTAAAAAAACTTCGCAAGCTAAGGCATATTGATCTTGCAATGACTCGTGATCCCCTCCACAATGTCTGCAGCTTGACGTATATGCCCAAGGATATAGGGTTGCTGTCTGATCTTCAAACGCTGTCAAGATTCGTCGTAAGTGAGAGGAGTACTGTTAGTGTCCACAGAGGCGGTATAGGGGAATTGGCCGATTTGAACAAACTCCGTGGGAAACTTCTCATTACAAATATGCGTCTTGTAAAGGATGTGCAAGAAGCTGAAAAGGCACAATTGTCTTCCAAGAAATTCCTCCAAAATCGGGAGCTTTCATGGAGCAACAACAGCGCTAATGAAGAAAAAGCTGAGCAAACATCAGAGCACCTAAAGAAATCCACCTTCGTTAAAGGGCTAACTTCCAAGCCCAAGCAGTTGTTGCATAAGCTTGAGCCTTCATGCAGCAGCAGAAACAACGAACAATCTGAGAAAATATTTGAGTACCTAAAGGCACCCAGTGCGATTAAGGAGCTTACCCTTTCAGGTTACCCCGGCATGGCATGCCCTAGCTGGCTAGGTTCTGCAGAGTACAGGAATCTGGTAACAGTGTGCCTCTACGATTTTCAGGGCTGCAGTATTCCTCCTCCCCTAGGGCTGTTACCTAATTTGGAAAGTCTCCACCTCAAAGGTTGGGATAGGTTGGTCTCCATGAATTGCAGCGAATTTTGTGGTAGCAGTTCTAGGAAGAACGAATTACAGGATGCTAGTTTCAAATCTCTGAAGAAACTGCATTTGGAGAGGATGGACAGACTGAAGCGTTGGGATGGGGATGAGAGATGTTGTCTCCCTAGCCTTGTTGAGCTTGTCCTCGAGAATTGCTGCAAGCTGGAACAAGTGACTCACAGTCTCCCTTCACTGACAAAGATAACAGTGGAAGGGTCACCTGATTTTTGCGGCCTTCGGAACTTCCCATCTCTGAAGCACGTGAACGTAAGTGCAAGTGGTGAGTGGATTTGGGGATCATGGCCCTCCCTTTCTTCTCCTATATCCATCACTCTATGCAAGCTGCCGACAGAGCACTTCCCATCAAGGTTTGGAGGGTTCCATACATCCTTGAAGCGCCTTGAGATCAGCCACTGCAAGCAACTGGTGTCTATACCTGACGATTGGCCACCGTGTAATCTGAGCCACTTCTCGGTAAGGCATTGCCCTAAGCTTCGTCAACTGCCAGGGTACATTCAACGCCTGAAACTACTGGAAGACATGGAGATTATTGCTTGTGGGCAGCTTACTCACTTCCCGGAGATGAGTGGTCTCGTTTCACTAACCCGACTGGAGATCTCAGAATGTGGTTCAATTCAGTCGTTGCCAAACGCAGGCTTGCCTAGATCACTGCAGTTCTTAAGCATTAACAGATGCCCTCAGCTTGCGCGGTCCTGCATGAACGCTGGAAGTGCAGATCAAGTCAAGATCAAGAACATATTTTCAGTCTGGATCGACGTACGTGAAGTGTCCGCTTCTGCAGGGCGCTGAGCTGAGTGCTGACAAGCCTCATCACATTGTAGTAGGCCCGGCAAAGCTTCAGGAGTTTGAGAAAGTACATTGAGCTGCGCTTGTTGAATACTACAGAGTACATCGCAGTAATCCTAGCTTGGTACCTTCAGGTGTTTATGGGGTGCATTATTGCTTTTGTAAGAAATATGTCATCATTGTTGTGGTAGGCATGTTGTTTCCGGTCTTTTGGCCTGGTTACGATGAAACTCATGTACATCTATGCAGACTAGCAGAGTACTTGGAGCTGCATTAACGCAAATGTTGTTGTGCCATTTTACGATCCATCAAAAGTTACCAAAATTGTAACGTTGATTTCGGTGGCCAGAAAAGCTGATACAGTAACAATTTGGTACCTCACACGTTATATAGAATCAGTGGTTAAGCCCTGTTGGTTTGGCTTGCCATCAGCCAGCAGTATTTTTCTTTCAGCAAAAACAAAGCACCAGCCAGCAGTATTTTTCTCTCAGCAAGAACCAGAATCAGCCACCAGCTAGCCGAACAGGCCTTCATGTTAAGGCTTTTCCCGAAGGTCCGAGATAATTAGTTTAAAGCTATCATATCATCGGTGCAAGAACTAGGGGTGGATCTATAAATGGGACCCATATCACTCAACCCTCTCTTTCTCTCTCCCTTTCACAGTACATTTAACTATTGTTTATCCTATAGAACCTGTTTCTATATATAGAAGCTGAGTCAAGCTCACAATGTTTAGAAACTAGTTCTATATGAGAGAGAAATTTGCAAGACCATCATAGGACCTGGCATTGGAGAGGCCCTGATTCATCTAGCAGGCTGACTTTTAAAATACTTGTAGGACCCAAGTACATCAATTATTACCATTCTTTCCCATGCAAACGGTTCGTACATGTAACCGTGTTTCTTTGAGTTGGGGAAAAATTTTCCTATCCCTTTGACCAATAATTAAGGGTATTAAATAAAGTCAGTTTACAAAACTAATTTTACAACATTGAACTATTTCGCGAGACCTATCTAATGAGGCCTTTGACCGCACGATTAGAGAATGGTTACTGTAGCATCACTGTAGCAAAACATTGATTAATTAGGCTCATTAGATTCGTCGGGCAAAGTTGCACTCATTCCTAAATGGGTTTTGTAAATAGACTTCATTTAGTACTCCATGCATGCAAGATTTCCTTTGAAATTTTTTTTCCGGAGATGAAAGAAACACGGCCGTACCACCAGTATTTGTCCCATCATCATATTTCTTCTGTTATAAATTATTCTTCACTATTGAATTTTTCACACAATGTTTGACCATTCATCTTATTCAATGATTCATCTACATAAATGAAAAAAACAAGTAATATTTAAAGTATTTCAAATAATAATAAGTCACAAACAAAATAAATAATAGTTGCATAATATTTTGGAATAAAACGAATAGCCAAAAGTAACCATGATAGTAATTCAAAACCGAAGTAGTATATTATTTACTCATCTGAATAACTCCCCTCATTTTATTAGTATTTTAATGGTGCAGCACCTTATCTTTTCATTTCATCAATATGCAGTTAAATCGCCGCTTCTTCAGCTTTTGCCCACTACACCCGACATAGGATTGTTAGGCCAGAAAGACTTTACGACTACTTTCTAATGTAAGAATAACTCCTCTCATTTCATTTCAAAATGTATACAGAGTTACTAGTTTCTCATCGCCGCTCTGAATATTAAAAATTAAATGCTGCAACATCATGTATCACCTCTTGCAACATATAAGAACTTACACAAAACTTACTCCGCCATGTAATTCTTGGATAATAAATCTCCTGCCCGCAATATGTGCATCGTGTTTCATGCAGCATTCACGGATAGGTGCCTAGTACAAAACAAAATTTGTAAACATCAATGTTTCTATTTTTACAACAGCCATAAAAATATATTAAAACATTAAAATCGCAAGCTGCAACACCAAACAAGAATCTCAACCAAATTACCTATTGCAACAATATAAATCATCTCTTCAATATTTCAATCAGTATTTTGCAACATCTTGATATTTAACACATCAAACCCGATGAACAAAATCAAATGATCTATTGAAGCGAACCAAATAAACTGCTGCAACATCTGGAACAATCAGTTTCAACATGCTTAGTTATTAGAGTTATGTGTAGATTTCTCAGTTATTGTGTGTCTAGACGAAGGGGATAAGATTGATGCACCAGAGCCTGAGAGGTCAGACGTCGGTGGCCTCATGGACATGAGTGTGTGTGCTCCATATGAATGGGTGACATCCTCCAAGTCACACAACGTGCTCAAACTCGCCAGACGCCGCTACCTCGAGGTGTTCAACAGCACATGATGCATCATGCTAGGCACTATCTATCTCAAGGGGCTCGACTGCACATGCTCTGGCTCACCGGGATCACCCCGCACATCGCACGTCTCCTCAAGCTCTCCAGGCCTTGCCGCCCACCATGTCGTCCTGCTTGTTCAAGCTTGCCACGCGGGAATAATGCTTGAAATAGAAGTCTAGAAAATGAGTGTATAAGTATGAATGTCACACAATAGATGATAATGAGGAGATGAAGTGGAACCACGTCTGAATTTTAGTTAGGCATCCAATGCTTGAGTTCAAGTATTACTCTCCCATCAAGATGTCATTTACGTGTGACTCTTTTTTATGTTACCTGCTTACTAAAAAGGTGCACCTCACCGTAAGATAATGATCTTATCCACTTGAGTACTCGAGACACACAATAATTACAAACTCCTCGGTGGAGAAACGATGGAATTCTCCATGTGTTGTTTAACTCTAATATCTAAACATGTTAAAATTAGTTATTTCATATATTGCAGCACGTCATTTGCTTTGTTTCAATAGCTCATTTGATTTTTGCATTGAATTTGATGTGATACAAATTGAGATGTCGCAAAATATTGTTTGGAATGTTGTAGAGATGATTTGGGTTGTTGCAATGGGTAATTTGGTTGAGATTGTTTTTGTTTGGTGTTGCAACTTGCGATTTTGTGTTGCAATATGTATCTTTGTTTGTTGTAAAATGTAAACATTAATGTAATAAACTTTGATTTGTATGAGGCACGATATTGCATTAAACATAAATGTGCATGTTGTAGTGGCAATTTATTATTCGAGAAGTAGATTTAGATGTCACGATAATTTTATAGTATGATTTTTTATGTTGCAACATTTAATTTTTAATGTTGTGATGGAGCAACCGATAAGAAATTTTACCTTTAGATGCTAGTAGGTTTAATTATAACAACTACAATTAGTTACTCAAGCAGCTATAAATATAAACTACTATATCATGTATAAAGTAGTTGCATTGCCTTCCTGGCTAACTCATGAAAGATAGATGTAATCAAATTTATTGTGGCTATAGGTTTTTTTGAGATTATATTGTGGCTATAGGTAAACAACTTATTATAAATAAGAACAGAAGAAGACCTTGCCATATGGTTCTATGTTTAAATTATGTGCAGGTGTTTGCTTTTATTTATGTATTATCTCATTGAATTTTTTGCGAGAATAACAAACACTACATGATACTCTGGTCATTTATGTTTATAAGATATAGTCTGATTTGGCATGATTTTATAAATTATACATCCGTCATTTATTTATCTTATATTATATAGTTTATTGTTTAAAATTTATGAAAGAGTATATTTGAAAATTCTACAATTTCAAGTTTATATTATAAATTTAAAATAATTGGCTAAATTATTTGCTAAACATTGTAAAGTTTAAATATAGACATGTGTGCGTTTTATAAACAAAATAGAAAAAGATATATATCAAAATAACAGAAATGCCCAGTAGTTAATTTGAAGGAAAAGTGATTATAATGAAACAAGTGGCTCCGTAAGACCAGTATGAGTACAGCGTTTCATCGCACGGTTACCTAGATCAGAAACTAGATAACTGTACCAGATGAGTTTCATGATAAGGCTAGTCCCAGTGGGGATTTCATTTTTTTTCCAAGAATGCTACATAAGTAAGGAGAATAAATTTATAGATGAAATGGTCCATACAATGCAAAGTTTCATTTTGATGTTTCCTACAGACTTGCTGGAAACTGTGCATACAGAGTTTCATCTAGATGAAACCTATTTCATCTCTCTCCTTATTAACTCCATGCCACATCATCTAAAATGCTGAGTTGGCACAGACTTGTTGGAAACTGTGCATACAGAGTTTCATCTAGATGAAACCTATTTCATCTCTCTCCTTATTAACTCCATGCCACATCATCTAAAATGCTGAGTTGGCATCCTATTTAATGTGCATGAAACCTCATGAAACCTTGCACTGGGACTGGCCTAATAAAACTCCTTTCACATACCATAAAACATTTCTCTCTTTTCTGTCACATCAGCATATTGGTCGTGTTTAGTTCCCCAAACTTCCCAAAAATTCTCTCTCCAAACTTCACTATTCACCTATCACATCAAATCACATCAAATCTCTCTCCTCATGCATGGAGCATCAAACATAGGGTAAATAAAAAAACTAAGTACATAGTTTTAATGTACACGATGAGACGAATCTTTTGAGCCTAGTTAGGTCATGGTAGGACAATGTTTACCACAAACAAACAAAAAATGCTACAGTGCGCTACAATATCCGATGTGACTTTTTCTCTAAATTTTCTCATACACTTTTTGGAACTGAACACAGCCATTATGAAACCTCCAACTGACCTAATGTGTCAGGATTAGACCGTTGGGAGAGAAACGAGCGAGAGACTGCTTGTGGGACGCAGGCCCGCTGCGAACGGCTAACCTCCGTAAGGCTGTTCGCAGTGGGGGACGGTAAATGGAAACGCTACAGTGCTTACCGGATACGCAAGCAAGAAATCAGCTGCAGCGGCGACCTTTAAACCATGCGGCACGGGCTCCAAAGCGAGCGGAAACGGCAAATAGAGCGTGCGTCCCGACCGAACGCTACAAGGCCACGTTGGCGTGGGGTCCGCGCGCCCAACCGCTTCGCGCGCGCTGCGCCGCCCGCCTGGCTCGCCCCCGCCGCACGCTTGCGCTCGTCGCCGAGGTGGCCGCCGTAGACGGGGTCTCCGGCCACCGCAGGATCCGCCGGAGAAGAGTGGATCCGCGCGACGGCAGCCCGGAGACGGCAATGGAGGCCCGGCTCGTCGTCCTCATCGCCACTGGAGGCCGTCGTTCCCCGCTGCTCCCGCCATGGAGGCCCAGCTCGTCGTCCTCATTGCCGCCGTCCGCCCCTGCTGCTTCGCGCCGGCGAGCACCTCCCCACGCGTCGTCCGCTGCGGGACCGCCCATGCTGCTTCGCGCCGGCGAGCGCCTCCCCACGCGTCGTCCGCTGCGGGCCCGCCCGCCTCTCGTCCCTGCGGCTGCCGACCATCGCAGAGGAGCTCTGGCCGGGTGGGCGGGGCCAGCCACCGCGCGGGCCCACTATGGCCGCCGGGCTGCGGGCCCGCCCAAGGCCGCCGGCGCCGCCATGGCCGCCGCTGCGCGCTCGCCTTGGCCGACTGCCCGCGCAGGCCGCCGGCTCCGAGCTCGCCGTCCCCGTC
>OAMR01000378.1:152732-165896 GCA_900205405.1 Echinochloa crus-galli
ATACACATCTAGATGTGTATAAGAGACAGCGGGCGGAGATGGCGAGGATGGGGCGGCGGCGGCGGAGGAGGGCCCGAGGGGGCAGAGCTCGAGGGGGCGGGGAGGGAAGGGGTTCCGGTGTGGAGAGGGTGAGGAAGGAGGGAGGGAGAGAGAGAGTGGGGAGAAAAAGAAAAAGTGAGAGGAAGGAGATGGTAGTTGGGATGGTTGTTTAAAATATAGTATAGTTGGTATGGAGTATGTGATATAAAGTATGACGAGTGCGGAGAAACTCGAACTGTACTGTAAAATCTTGATGATCAGGATGGAATATTCTCTTTTAGAGTATAGAGTAGAGGTTGACGAGTGCGAACAGCCTAAGCGACACGACACAGGACACATTGTGCAGGAAAATAGCGACAAACAAGAGGGGTGAAACGGGATAATCCCCCTCGCTTTCCCCGTCTCCCTCCCGCCCGGCGGCCGACGAGCAGCCGAAAATCTCCCCAGCCACGAATTCGCGCAGGCGGCCATGGGCGGGCACGGCGGCCTGAACATCCTGCCGCAGAAGCGGTGGAACGTCTACAACTTCGACAACCGCGAGAAGGTCCGCAACGACGAGGCCGCCGCCGCCCGGGAGGAGCAGCTCCAGCGCGAGGCCGAGCGCCGCCGCGAGTCGGACCTCCGCCTCGCCGCGCTCCGCCGCAACCGCGGCCTCGTCCAGGAGGAGCCACCCTCTACTACCGCTCCCTCTCCTCCCACCGCCGGAGGTGCCGCGGCGGAGGATCCCGCGGACGCCCTCTCGTCCCCGGCCTCCGACGGGGACCACATCAACCTCTTCTCGGGTAGATCCGGCGCCGCCGCCGACTTCGCCGCGCTCGCCTCGGCCAGCGGCGGGAGGGGCGCAGCGCGTGAGCGGGAGACCGACGCCAACCCTAACCAGAAGAACCCTAAGAAGCGGAAGAAGGAGGAGGAGGTCAGGGCGGTGGGGCCCGACGAGGAGAAGTACAGGCTGGGCTACGGCCTCGCCGGGAAGGGCGTGGCGGTGCCATGGTACATGTCGAGCCCTGCGGCGGCGCCATCTAAGGAGGGGAGGACCAGAGATGCAGGGGAAGGGAGCGGGGGGAAGAGGAGTGGAGGGAAGAAGAGCATCGAGGAGCTGAGGGAGGAGAGGAGGAAGAGGGAGGCCAAGGAGAAGGAGCGTGAGCGCGCTGTGCTGGTTGCTGCGGGGAGGAAGGAGAGGCAGGCTGACCGGGGGCGCCATTCGAGGTAGCGTCATGGTGGAAATTTGTTCTGATGATTTCAGTTTGCATGATTACTGTTTTTGTGTCCCATCAATGCAGATGGGCTCGGTGATATGAGGATTTTCATGGTATAATGCGCGAGAATACAAAGGATGTTTATTGAAGGTAAAATATTGAAATGCCCAATGATGTTCTAATTTGCGACAACATAGATGGCTGATTGGTGATGACTTTTGACTTGGTCCTTCTTCTTCTTTCCTTTGATCATGTGGCTTTGTGCAAACATGAGCATACTTCTGATTTGATTTATTAGTTCTATTTGCTTCCTCCATATGTGCTAATTTGCTTGTCATATTGAATCCATCCAATTTTTTTGTGATGATTAATCAAAGATATTCTGATAGTGTTTGTTTTAGGAAGATGCTATAGGCTCCAGATTCCATAACACATATATGTTCATGGTATTGCTGAAAAGTAGACATTGCTACTGGTAGCAGATTGTGAACAGTATTTTCTTATTCTTATTTGAATATTTGCATCTTGGATGGGAATAGCATGTTGTTTGTTGTGGCTCATAATTATTGAGTATCTTGTGCTTGCAACAATATGATTTTCCGTGTTGGAGCTAGAACTTTACTTGAATTTCTTACTGATAGTTTGTTTGTACCGAAGTTCTCTAGAATGTTGCTGGTGCTTGAATGATCCTTTCAAACTATCGGTTTATTCATTTATTCTAGTTACTCTTTTTAAGTAAATGGCTTATTTTTGTGACTGATATTTCTCTTATGCAGGATCAGCCATTGAACTGGAGATGGCCTGACTACCTTTATCAAGTAGAATGCAGATGATTGCATGTGGCAGCAAGAATTACACTGTTTATTTACCAAGCAAAGGATACTCATGAGCAGTTCAACTGTTCAAGAGCATCTTGGTCAGTAACAAGATTGTATTCTTTGTTAGAAATCATTGAATCGATTAATGTGGGATTTTCTTTTATAAAATACTCTGGGCAATGTACCGAAAATGCAGTGAAGCTAGCAGGCAGCAGCTCCTGCAACACTAGTGATGTTTGCTTGTAAAGCTATTTACATTTCCTGATGTACAGACTTGATTTGTGACCTTTTCAGAAATTATGTCAATGCCAGATAATTTCAACTTGCTTAGTACTGTTAAGAGCACATAAAACATCTCTGCAAGTTGTGTTGCATCCTACTTTTATGATTGTTAGTTTGTGCGCAATTAGCTGCTGACTTCATGGTGCATAGCCATAAGGCCAGCATCAAGGTTAAGAGTCAAGACTGAAGAGTTAGTTACCTGAGAAGTCTTGGTTAAGCACTTGAGTTGATAATTTGTTTTGAAATATGATTCTGGCGAATTTGAGTAGACCTATGGTATTATTTGAACAAAGATGTGTTTTTTAGCGACAGGGTCATACTAAAAAAGTTTAAACCAATCCACATTCTGATTGAGTGTATGAAGATGGATTTATTGAATGCGTAGTTTGGATTGTTTTTGCTTTGATCCTGTGTCCTTGTGCGAACATTAGTAACTCCTGATTCAACTTTAGCTCTGCTTATTAGTATGCTGCTCCTAACTACCCTAATCATGTGGATAGTGTTTCTGGAAAGCTGCCTGTAAGGCTTTCCTTTTCCTTCATTATTGTGTGTTGTTTTGTGCTAGTTTACTCTTGTCACGTTGAACCCATCAGAATTTTGTGTGTGGTAATTAACTGGGAATATTATTGAAATATTTATTTTAGGAAGGTGATAATCTCTATATTCCATGGCATCCATTGGTTGATGGTTTTCCTAAAAATATTGCATACTTTCTTGCTATAATTGAAAAACCAGCACCAGCAACCAGCCAGCCGAACCTGGCTGGTGGCTGTGCTGGTTTTTGCTGAGAGAAAAACACTGCTGGCTGGTGCTGTTGGTTTTTGCTGAGAGAAGAGCACTGCTGGCTGGTGGCTGATAAGCCAAGCGAACAGGGCGAGTGGGAGTGACTGGTTCTGTATTGTGGTTCAGAAATATTAAGCATCTTATGCTTACAACAGTATGCTCTATTATCCAGTTGGTAGTTGGCGTTAAAACTGAATTTTTTGCTGCTACTTGCTACTTCAATCATCTGCTGAACAATTAGTAATGTTTGTGCGTCTACTACTCTGGCTTGTTTGTATGTATGGCTGACCTTTCTCCTCAGAAAGGGAATGAGAAACTGAAGCCTGAGACAGCACACGATGCATGTGGTGGCAAAGAGTTTGTATGATATTTACAGTAGGGGCCTACGACGGCTTGTAAGCAACTCAAGAATATCCTCATCAGTGGCTAAGATTGTTCCAAATTTGTTAGAAATCAATTTATGTGTGGAATCTTCATTTTAAACTGCAGACACATTGTCCAATGTACTAAGAATTTAGCGAGCTAGCAGCTCGTGTAACACAAATTGTCATGGTTTTCCTGATGTGCAGACTTTGCTTGTGAAATTCTGAATTATTATCAATGTCAAATAGCTGCAACTTGTTGAGTGTTTTTTACCCATCATTAGACCACTACGTGCATCCTAAACCTAAAGTATTCACAAGCTGTGCTGTGCCCCACTGGGCTTCATGGTCAAGAGCCAAAACTGAAGAACCATGGATCACTTCGCAATAAATCTTACAGTCAAGCTGCAGCTTTTTTTATCATGACTAGTTCGATTGGACCAGCATATGACAGTATTTGGACAAGAAAAATCACCCACTCATTTGTCACAATATGGTCACACTCAAAAGTGGTAACAATCAATCCACAATTTAGGTGATATAAATTGAAGGGATGATACAGAAATCAGACACAATAAGAGCAATCACTTTTCCAGTGATTGGTAAAAATACATCATTGATAGCACTAGATGCCATTACACAACCCACTATTGTCAATTTGACGCTCGCGCTGTTGCACGGCTCGGTAGCATTGGCAGCTGGCTCACGAATCTAAGAATCACACGATGTCACCTTTTATTTACCATAACAAGTACCCGATTAGACTATGGAATTCTCATTTTTTTACAAGATAACCCAGAATGATGCACAGGAGCCCAATGGCTATTAAGAGAATGAGTGAGAAGCTGCCTTGCTGTTTACTGGCTTCGCGCCTTACAAGTTCCTGCATGTCACAATGACAGACATAGCCATCTTCAAGTGAGTTCAACAAAATTCATAGCAGCTATAGATATAAGAAATTCAGAATTCAGTATAATATTTCTTCCATGGGAAACCTTAAACAAATTTACAACCTATTAGGGTGAAAGACTTCTTATTGTTATGAAGTCTGATCTGAAAATCTGGAAACCATTAGCTTCTTCCTTAGCACAGAAAAAATTGTTTTGAGTAACAAAAATTAGTTATTATTCATTGTTAAGATGAATTAGTTGAGATTGTCTATTACTACACGAATATTAACAAGTTAGTTTGATTCATTTTTTTTCTTTTTGGATAAAACTCGCCCCAATCTTCAGTCGTAATCTTGAAAAGCTAACCTTAGGTTTCCACATTGGATCTCTGAGACCCCAGCAAAGTGTCCAATGCATATCAACAAGTGTTCAATGCCTATTAACAACTCCAATGGTTAATAGTCTAGAATGGTTCCTTGATTGTGTTCAAGTCCAAATATAGCTCCTTTGGCCAGTAATATTTATATTTTGATATACATGGGTGTCCCTCAAAGAATCCCTTACCAAGAGAAGTAATAGTTGAACACACTAAAGTAAACAGATGTTGGTATGCAGCTGCAGCTACGCCACTTGAAGCCCTTTTGAAGAGACCTCCTAGGAGAATGGTTATGTCTAGAGGCTGTTGTCAGGTACATCAGCCTGCTACTTAAGGAGCTAATGGCAACCCATGAAAAAGCACATGATTTCAACCAAATACTCACCAATTCATCTCGAAGCTTTCTATTTTGCTCCAGTGCAGAATTCTTTTCTTCAGTCAGTTTTGCAATTATAGCTGACAGCTGGAATGAGAGAAAACAAGTGTATATTCAGCTCAGAAATAACTACACAAGAAATCTCAAATATATCAAATTTACATCAAACGAAAAACTGATTCCTGGAAGAATCACTAGTAAAATACTCAGCACACACTAAACTAAAAGAGCACCATGTTACCAATATCAATCACATGATTTGCATCTAATTACAGTCAAGCAAAGTAACAAGATTAACACGAGAAATGTTTTTAAGTGGCTATCTATGTGCAATGAAAAACTTCAATGTAGATAATTCCAATAGAAATCAATAGAAACAGAATTCATAAAACTAGCTCGGGAGACCTGCTATTACATCCCCCCATCCTTTCAGAGTAACAAAATTCAAAGAAGGAATAGAGTCAGTAAGGGCATAACTGATTTCTCCTTTTTATCTCTCATGTTGTCAAATGAACATTCTACCTAGATGTATGGAAAAACCTTCAGTATTCACAGTCCACGCAGAATACAAGCTCACCTGATTGGATTGTTCAGCAGGTCCCGCATATGTTTTTGTTTCCTAGTATTGAGACAGATGCAACCGAAATTTTAATAATCATGGCAAAAAATATAAACTGTACAACAAAGAATATGCACAAATCACATACCAGAGAAGGTCCTGCACCCTTCAGAAACTCCTCGCTCTTCACAATTCGCCCAATCGGTGATCCCACCTCCTGAAAAGATATTAGGAAAAATCATCAGTTCATTTTCTTAGAAACCTGCAGCTATAAAGTCATTGGACAGAAAAAAACATTCAGCACACTTGGTATCCCCACCTCGGCCGATCTCAAAGAAGCAGAGCCACTCGAGAGCTCTGAAGTACTCCTTCCGTTATCCCCAATCCGCTGCATAGGCACTAAAATCCTCTCTAAACCATCGTGCTCCTCTGCAATCTCTGATTGTGGTTCAGGTGGCATCACATAAGCAACCTTCAGTTTCACCTCCTCAACCACATTATGCCTGTCTTTCACGAACTGGGAAGCAGGCACCAAACCACCGATTTAGTACCAAACTGATGGCCATAAATCAAACTAAAAAGAATATGTCCTACTACTACCATTTTCGAGGTTATGTCCTTGGCTGACAAACCGTCACCGACGACCACGCTCTGCACCAAGAATTTGTCCTTGCACTGCAAATCCGGAGGCACCACCTTCTGCGCTTGCATCGTAACTACAGGAGCGCAGAATGCATCAAAATTTTTTAAAAAATTGGATGTTCACCAGCAAAACTAACAAAAGAAGGCTCCCAAATTGAGCCGTTTCTTGAATTGTAGCCAACGAGTCTAGTAACAGCAACACGTTACCTACAACTGTGCAGGAGGATCGTGGGGGCACGACGCCATTGTTTGGCCGCACGCAGTACTTCCTGGGGCTCGTCGTCTTGACCTACTACCCACTCAAATCACAAGGGCACCAAGAAAAGCATTAGAGAACAAAAAAAAATTACTCATGAAGCCACCCGCAATTCCACAAATAAATTCCCTAGGGTTTTACACCGCAATCAACAGGTAAACCACCTTAAAGGCGACGGTGCGGTCGGTCCTGTTGGCGAGCCGCAGGGGGCAGGAGATCTGCTTGTCGAGCACGACTGCGCATCACAAGAAATCGCGAAAGAATCAGCTGAAAAATTCAGGGAAAGAAGCTGGAAAGAATCCGAGATGAGAGAAGACAGGGAGGGAGGGAGGGATGAGACCCACTAGGAGCAGGGAGCTTACACGGGAACTGAAGCTCCAGAGGGTCGACGTCGAGGAGGTCGCAGGAGGCGGCCATGGCTGCTGTTGCTGCTGCAGTTGTCGCGAGGTGGGGGAGAACGGAGAACGAAGTGGTGGGAAAAGTGGGCTTTGAGGTCAGTTGCTGGGGCCGTGGGTTCGCTTTTGTTTTTGCCTGAAAACTAATTCTTGGAAGTTTTATGTTTGGTTTGGTTTGACTTTATATTTTTCTGAAAAAAATGGATTTGTCTTGATAGTGATGTTTCTGATCTGCCCGGCCTGCGGAGGTGTAGCCAGGTAAATTCAGGTTTTTATTTTTCCACATCGCTAGAAATCTATGTCATAAGGAGACAAATATTATATGGATCACAACTATGTTTGACAAGGTGGAAACATAGTTTTACTAGTAGAAAACTTTTCCCAAAATAGATAAAAACAAGTGGATTCAAATTTTGTTACAGGGATCAAGGCCTTACTCTACACCTTTTGTGTTAATATTACAATAAATTTCAAAAAAAATATTTATATATGAGGGACAAGGTACGAAATTCTCCTCACTGCGTACCAAGGCCTAACTCACCGTTTCTCCATACTCAATACTCTTTTATCAAATACAAAAGGTACTGACTTAAAATTTTTGGGGACCAATGCCTTGATTGACTTATCTGCACTTATATATTAGGACGCCTATATGTGTTAAAATCATATGAAAACTTTTGTTTGTACATATGGTGAACCATTGCGAAGTATCATCACTAGGCAAGTTAACAGCTCCATTGTTTGAAATTACAAGTTTCATTTAGTTTTCTTAGGACAAACATTTGACTAATAGTTACTTTGTTAATACATAATTTGTGTGACATAAAATTGATTTTATTAGATTTGTACTACCTCAGTTCCAGATTATTATTCGTTGTTAACTTTTTTCCGTAAATTTCATTGTTCATCTTATTCAAAAACTAGTCTAAACATACGTAATAATAAATTATACTTAAATTATCTTTAACAATAAAGTAAGTCACAAATAAAAATAAAAGATACTTGATACTTGTATAATTTTTTTAGTAAGACGAATGGTCAAACATTGTGGAAAAAAGTCAATAACGAATAGTTATTTAGAACTGAGGGAGTACTTCCTTGTGATTATAATCCTGTACCATATAAATGAAATGTTAATAATGTAATCATTGATCAAAGTATTTTCCTAATGAAGTTTAATATGCCTTGTAAAAAATAGTTGGAGCAAATAGTTTGCAAATAAACTATGCACAAGGTTTTACTATTTAAACATATTTACACAGCCATTATTCATTTTATATGATATTCTCACATCACAAGATTTCTCTTTTTTCTAGTTTCCTGAACTCATTTTCCATCTTTCCACTTTAGTTTGACTTATGAATGAAGTTTCTTTGTTCGAATTTACTGTGGATGGTAAAGGTAGTAGTGGTTAGTTCGTTTTAATGGTGTGATTATGAAAGATGCTTATGTGACTTTCAAAATTTCTGCATTGAGTGGTCTATATTTGTCACCTACCAAACGTGCACTTCGGTATTCCACAACGTGCGTCTACTTATAGAACCGCCACCCTTAAACATGAGCTTGTTTTAAATGTATCTGACCCTCTTTGACAAATACTACTACTTTTAAAACCTTTTGTTTCTAAATACAATATCTAACTTAAATATTTTTTTCTTCAAAACGATCATATATATGTAACTTGAAAATACGACGAATGCATATTTCTTTTATCGTATTCCGTATTTTCCACATGCATGTTTGACACCCAACAATGCTTAGAGCAGCCATGACATTTGACATATGGTCATGGCTTCATGGAAGTGATGGAAGCAAATCTCTTCTGCGTATTTTAGATAGGGGAATGTACATGTACCCACAAGCATAAAATATGGACGATTTGAGATGGACATACTCTAGTACTCTACGAACGACAAGTTCGTAATTTTGTATGATTCCAAGTCGGATATTAGAATAAAAGAAGGCTAACTTTTACTCATCAGCAGGGAAGCATATACTCTCGTTGTTGCACTGTCATTGTCGTCCAAGTTGGCATCGCATTTTTTTCACAATAAATACAAATGTGTTCGTACGTCCTCTCAAGGAGGAAGAAAAGATAACCGGGTGTTGATACATGATACATGATCAATTTGTATCTAGCCATTTAGGTGCAATGCAGATGGGTTTTGTCAAACGATGATGTATAAGTCAAGGGAGCACTTTCCAGTTTCCAGTGCTTAGGACAATTTCATTAAAACCTTCTAATTATAATCCTGCATGTTCTTTTCATGTTGCCTCGCAGTCACGTTTGGGTACAGTGTCTCGCCTATACGGCCGAAATATACCCAAAAATCAACAGATGGAGAAGAGAGGAGGCCCATCATTGGCCCAGCTGACCTGAATCCTGGACCCCTCTGGCCCTCTATACCTCATCAAATCCAATTGGCAAACCAGACCAAATTTATTTTCTCCACATGGATGACTAGACAGCCCAAGCACGCATTCTCTTATTTTGTTTTTAAGAAAAAAAACTTTTCCAGCACAACACATCCGCATATTGAAGAATTGGTGTCTGTTGCTATATAATTTTTCTTCAACGATTTAAGCTTTTGGAGGAGGTAATAAGAAGTGGAGCCAGAAATGGACCAAAAACTGGGCTGGATCAGTATGGCTTTTGAGATGGATAATGTGTGTGCTTACCTTTCCCAATCCAATATACTCACAAAAAAATTAATCCTTATTTCTAGTGACAGCTCTTGGCTTGGGATCCGCCCGTGTGGTGTTAGGACGAGAACTTGCATTGTTGGTGTTCCAAACTCAATCATATGCAACCAATTCCCAGCCGATGCACTGATATTTTGCCACTACATCGTGTGAGTTTAGGCACGACATCACGCATTCACGCTAGGTCGTTAGCACTAGATTGACCAACCTACCTCCAACCCTAAGTCCTAATAACACCATTGCGACCACGATTGCGTTCTGTATGATGCTACCCCGTTGGCCCTTGCATTTAAACGGCTGCTGCTTCAGGAGCAGTGCACCGGAGTGAGCGAAGGGCTGGCGGGGAAGAAGACGCGTGCGCGCGCGCCGACCCCGATGGATGCATTGAACGGCCGGCGAGCATTGAACGAGCGGCGCCGTGTCTCTGGGGTCCGGGCCGGGCGCGCATGCGGGGTGGGGCGGGGGCGCATCTTGCATTGATCTGATAGGTTTTTGTTGTTGAGCAGAGCAGTGGTTGTGTGCTTGTAGAACGCAACAGTGGGGGGGCGTTGAGTGAGTTGCCCGGGTGGATTGCCATACACGGCGAGCTACGCCACAGGCCTAGTACAGTAGTAGTTTAGGAGGGAGTACAAGTGTGGGAATGGTTCTGGTCCAGCAATGAGCAATCCAGATCTGTGGGAATGGTTGGGTACACCTACAACTTTTTAGAGCTCCTTAATTCAGGCTACGACCTTTTTGAACAAAGTTCAGGCTACAACCTACAAGTTCAATTTGGAGCGATTACTAGTCTCGGTTCGTTTTGGTCACGCGTGCACTTCTTGATGGCTCTGCTGGAATGGTATATGTTTGAAAAGTTTGGTGAAACAGGATCAACAATGTGAAAGAATGTCTCTCTGCTGCTGTTGGTAACTTGGTACTAAGATGAAGGACACAAGATCGTAGTAAAGTAATGCACCAAAACTGTAACAAAGAGAGATTTTTCTTTCTTTCTTCTAATTTTTGCAGATATATGTAACAAAGAACGTTCCACGCTACTAAATGGCCTAGAGACATCAAGTGTGGCCACATCATGTGCAATGATGAGTGATGGGCCAACTGAAGAACAGGTTCTGCATTGTTCGTCATGCGTCATAGTCAAAAATCACACGGGCAGATTGGTCCGGAGAAAATTAAATTTTGTTGAAGGTTTCGCCCAGACATAATGTTCGGTAACATGCAAAGTGTTCTGCACGAGCTTTTTTTACAAGAACTTTCAAATAGTTAACCAAACTTGATGCTGCTTCTGATCTTTTAATTTTCTTCCTATACATGTTCTCACACCACCTCATCCCAACAGGTCCGTGCACAAGAACTCACACGCGAGATAAGTGAACTGAAAAACCTGGAACAGATGCTAAACTATATTAACAACAACCCTCGCATCTCCTCTTCTTTGCAACTTCTCAAATCGCTCTGAAGTCTGCTACTACTACTACTAACTACATCTACCATTTTCTTTTTTGCGATCGAGTTACTTCATTCATCGATCTGTCCACTAGAACCCTCCTAAGCTTTCCTTCTTCTCTCCCGCTCCCACATTATCACTGCTGCTGCTGCTCTCCCTGGTGACCCTGATGTAGCAGAAGATGACGATGATCAGCGCGGCCGCGAAGCCGGCGAGGATCACCTCCCCGCCGGCCTCGGAGCGGTCGGGCCTGCCGCCTGACCCGACCTGCGCGGCATCCCCCGGCCCCGCCACCACGGCGCCCGGCCAGGCCGGCGGCTCGGCGATGCCCCGCAGCGGCCTGGCGGCCACGGCAACCTCGCCGTGCAGCGCAGCGCCAAGGAGCACCAGGAGGAGAAGCAGCCGGGCCAATGGCAAGAAGCTGCAGCTGCGACTAGCCATCGTACCGTTGCGCGAAGCTGTCTGCAACCCTCTCCTAGTCTCCTCTCTCAATCTTTGCTCAATCTTTGCGTGAAGGGTGGTGGAGGGGGGTGGGGTGGGTATATATGGGCAGGGAGCTGAGCTGAGGGAGTGAGGTGGAAGAGGCAGGAAGCAAGGCGGACCGTGGTCTCGCGCCTGGCTGGCACATGAGAACCGAGGCCGAGGGAGGGAGATGGTGAGATGGACTCCATGGGATTCTTCTGCCCTTGTGATGATGCGACGCTGCTGCGCTCAGCGCTCTCCCCTGCTTGTTTGGCTGGTTGGTTTGGTTGAAGGGGACCGGGGAGGAGGTCGTGATCGGGGGAGATAGGCTCGGGGAGGGCTGGACCTGGACGCTGTGTCCTCCCGCCCGATTGCAGTTGGGGTAGAGAGAGCATGGGCATGGCTGTGTGATATATCTTTACCACTCTTCGTCTTCCTGTCCTGTGCCTTTACCTGGAGTGGTTATGCGTCCTCATGGTGGCAGCTGAGCTTGGTGACTTGGTGAGGTAGTAGTGGGCTTGTACTTATAAACTTTTTCTTGAAACGTATTTTACAAAATAAGCTTAGGTGCACAGCGTATGCAATGCAGCGTAAACTTCTCATGTGTGCACTATATATGCAATGCGGTAAAATCCTTAATCCTAGCTAGAAGCATCAAACCTCTTTTCTACCCGCTACAAACAACCATGAACCATACATGGATCGATGCATGTGTGAGGATGCCGTGGAGAATGTTTGTTCCAGCCACTACACGTATCAAACTGCGCTAAAACAAAACCACGTGCTGCTCATCTGAGACACGGAGACAAACAAAGAGCAAAGCCCAAGCTCGCATGCCGCATCGTAGTCGTAGTACTAGAAGAGAAAACGATCTGTCCGGTGAAGGTTCATACGGGCCCGTCTTTGCACATACCGCAACAGTGGAGCCGTTGTCCCGTTGCAGCAGAATAGCATATGCATGCATGCTGCTACATCTGCACGTCTGCACCACCACCACTCCACCAGCATTCCCGGGGGTGCGTGGGGCCCGCGTTTGACCGGTGTCAGCGTCAGAGCGGCTGCGTCTTTTATTTCCCGGCGGCCGGCACGGCGTGCTGCCTGTGGCGTAGCTGGATCCCTCCTCCTCCTCCTGGGTGTGCTAGCTGACCTCTCGCAGTCGCGGGTCGGGAGCAAGAACCAAGAAGCGCTGAAGCAGCCACGTGCGCCGCGGCCCGGTCACGAGACGCGTTCCGGAATAGCTGGCAGAGTACAAAGCTCACAGGGGTTTAGTTCTACTTCTACGCTTAGAGGTGTTTGGTTTCAGCACTAAAGTTTTATAGCCCCGTCACATCGAAGGAAAGAATGCTAATTAAAAGTATTAAATATAGATTAATTATAAAATGCATTACATAAACGAGGACTAATTTACAATATGAATCTATTAAGCCTAAGTAGTCCATGATTAGATAATATAATGCTACAGTAATAATTTGATAATTATGTACTAATTATATGTTAATTATGCTTGTTAGGTTCGTCTCGCGGAGTAGATACGACTTATGCAATTAGTTTTATAATTAGTTTATGTTTAATACTATTAAT
>OAMR01000378.1:211811-225417 GCA_900205405.1 Echinochloa crus-galli
ATCTCTTCTACTTCTGCAGCAAGGCTGGGGTTGTGTAAAATTACTTTTTCCGTCTACGTCACTAGAAAACGTATTCCTGGGACGTAAGCTGATGATGTGCATCCTTACGACGTTGGCACCCGTTCGTGTGCTACAACATGTTTAATTGCCAGCCCAGTCTGGCCCAATGATACAGAACCACAGCGCGATGGATCATTATGGGCTAGCATTCATGGGCTGGGCTAAGCTCACGAAACGAAACCCACACGAGTCGCAGTGCCACATGTGACATGTGCTAAAAAAAAACGAGTCGCAGTGCCACACACCGACTGGTGGCCCCGGAAGTTTCACACCGCGTGACACCGGCCGGTCCGCGGGGTCGGCGAATGAATTACCAACCCGCACAACGGGGCCGGGCCGGGGAACAAATCACCGAACCGACCAGGTGCTCGCGCACGCCCATGCCCATCCAGCATCCAGCTTCTTCCCCGCCGCGAGACGGGCAGACGGCGAGAGACACCGTTCGCCGGAGCTCCGCGTCCGCGTCCGTCGTCTCATCGGTATGCGTCTCCCGGACGATGGAGCTGGCTCGCCGGAGAAGAGACACAGGCGGGAGTCGGCAAGGGAGTAAGGGACAAACCACAACCAGGTTTCTGAACTACGGATCGTACGAGCAGAAGGCTGATTTGCTGTAGTAAAACCAAAATCCATCGCCCGTCCGTTCGACCGTGCCCCGGGGGTAATAATTCTGGGTCGGCCCCCATTGTGGCGTCGGGGCCTTGTGGGGCGCCGCAACGGGGCCCATGCACGTGAACCAGCTAGCTGTCCCGGTCGCCCCCCGCGCCCCAGCGCATGCACCGACCCGATCGAGCCAATGGCGCGGCCCCCATCACCCGCGCGCGTGGGCGGACCGAGCCCGAACCGACCGGCGCGCGCTCTTGGCTCGGCTCTCTCGATCAGGTGGTGGCCGTTCGCTGGCGCGCCTCGGCGGCCCTCGGACGACGGCGGGCGCGACGCCGACGCGGGCCGCGCGCCGCGCGAGTTCGGCGCGTGTGGCGAGTGCACTGTGCCCCCGAGCAACATGGGCCGGCGATGTGTTTTAATACTTGCCGTTGCAACGTTTTAAGATGAATGGGCGTACTGCAGCAGCGTAGTACACACTCTAGACTGTTTTTTCTGGCACTGTTGCGTGCGCGTATTGATCTGCGCCCATGTTGCCCGTGTCAGACTGCACGTTGCATTGCGCTCCGTCGCAACGCGCTCGATACATTCTTGGACTAGGAGTACCCCTCTCAACTTGCAGGTAGGCGGCGGCCAAAAAAAGCCGGCATGCTGCCGCCGGGGCCTGCCGGCTGCGCTGTCCATCTTATCCATACGGGAAATGGTAATAACTGAATCACGCCACCAAACCGCCAGCAAATCTCGCAATGGATGATGATCCGCTGCGACAAAAGCCTCACTGCAGATCCGAGGCGCGCCGCAGAAACGAGCACCAAACTCCAAACCCACGCAAAACCCCGCCGCGCCCGCGCCGCGCGGTAGCGGGAGGAACCGTCCGAGTGTCCGACGCGACGCCACGCCAGGCCGGCCGGTCCCGATCCCAATCCTGCCTGCCACCCTGTGACCCATCGATTGCTTTGCCCCCACCGCCACGCACCAGGCCACCACTGGGCACACTGGCTGACTCGCCATCGCCGCAGTGCACCACTGCAAGTGAATCCGCTTCGCATCTCCGCCTTGCTTTCCCCGCCACTCTCTTCTCCCCCCTGCCCCGTCCGGCCCGTCCGCCTCGCGCTCTCGTTTCCCAAGGCGAGGAAGCTCGAGACCTTCGCGATGCTGCGGCGGCTTCTCGCGCTGGCGGCGGCCCTGCTGCTGCTGCTGCTGGCGCTGCGGCCGGCGCTGGCCACCGACCCCTACGCCTTCTTCGACTGGGACGTCTCCTACGTCACCGCGGCGCCGCTCGGCGTCAAGCAGCAGGCAAGCATTCCCGTTCCCGGGCTTCAATTCCGAGATTTCCCTTCCACATTCTTAAGCCAGAGTGTATGTGCTGACGAGACGGTGGAAACAAACTGCGCTGCCGGTAGGTGATAGGCATCAACGGCAAGTTCCCGGGCCCCGTCGTGAACGTCACCACCAACTGGAACGTCGTCGTCAACGTGCTCAACGACCTCGACGAGCCGCTTCTCATCACCTGGTGAGCACGCACGCACGGCATGCTCCTGGCTTCAACAAATTACTGAGCACGCACGAACGGCATGCTCCTGGCTTCAACAAATCCCCACGCCGCCGCGCGCATGCAAGCGAATACGTCACTGGCTCACACGGTGTGTGAATTTGGGATGCAGGAACGGGATCCAGCACCGGAAGAACTGCTGGCAGGACGGGGTGCTGGGCACCAACTGCCCCATCCCCTCCGGCTGGAACTGGACGTACGAGTTCCAGGTCAAGGACCAGATCGGCAGCTTCTTCTACTTCCCCTCCACCGGCCTGCAGCGCGCCGCCGGCGGCTTCGGCGGCGTCGTCGTCAACAACCGCGACGTCATCGCCGTGCCCTTCGGCCGCCCCGACGGCGACATCACCATCCTCATCGGCGACTGGTACAACAAGAACCACACGGTATATATAGTCTCACTTCACTCTTTTAACAGCGACAATGAACTGGCATTAGCAATGACTGGCTCAGTGCCATCGTTTTAGTTTGATGGTTTTGCCTCAGACGATTTAATTTGGAGAAGTGAGTGGTTTCACTCTGGATGAACTGCATAACTGCATTGCAGGACCTGAGGAAGATGCTAGACAAAGGGAAGGACCTGGGGATGCCGGACGGCGTGCTGATAAACGGCAAGGGCCCGTACCGGTACAACGACAGCCTTGTGCCGGCCGGTATCGAGTACGAGACCTTCAATGTGCATCCGGGTAATTGATTCAGCAAGCCCCTCGTCTTAGCTTTGTACTTTAGTACCATTATCTCTGCATTAATCCGTAAAACTGACTGACTGGCAACTGGAGGAGCACTAGAGCAGGTTGCGTCGCTTTTGTGCAGATAGAGCATTGTTTTTCTCCTAGGACAAGAATCATGAGTTCATGACACCCTGTTTCATGGTACTACTTCCCTGGTAAAATAAAGGTTTGGTCATTCACCTAGTCTGTAGAGTGTTAAGGTGGGGATATTTAACTTTTTACCATCATACCGAATAGCCACTCTCCAAATAGCATCCTTACAAACGGCAATACAATTTTAGCACAAGAGTGATCAAAACGATACAATTTTACCACATTTCGTCACGTGGCACTACACATCAGCTGATCAGCGTGGCAAGGGAAGAGAAAAAGACGATCTTGCACCCGGCGCCTCTTCCTTCCCCCGCTGGCGTCCAGGCTCGCTCCCACGCTCTGTTCCGCCCGATGCTTCCACCCGGCAAGCATCCCGGCGGAATGTCCTCCCACTGCACGGCGTCGAGGTCGAACACAACGCCTTCCTTGGCTCCCCATCCACGGAGGCTGACCATGCAGACCTTCCCGCCGGAGCAGACCGCCTCCGCGGTGTCGAGGATGAACCAGCAGTTCCGCATCGGCATATAACAGGCATAAAGTTCAACGGGCCAATCAAAGTCGCGTCAAATTCCCGTGCAAATTCATGAATGAAAAATCCCGCAGCACAAAAGTTCTTGGTCGCTTCGATCCATCCTACGAAGGGAGGAGGCGCCGCGGCCGCCAGAAGCCCAGCGGCGGCGCCGTTCGCGGAGGCGACGCCGGCGCTGACGGCGGGGGCAGCGTGCTGCACGGGCTGGCCCGCAGGCGCCCCCGGAGAAGTGGGTGAAGCCCAGGGCGGCGGGGCGGATGCGGGGTCCCAGACCGCGCCGGACCGGGCGTCGCTGGCGTCGTACCCGGCGTCGACGGCCCCCGCCACGAACACGCACCCGCGGGTGCCCCCGACAGCGCACCACCGACGCGGCACGAACGGGAACCGCGGGCCGAGCCGCCACCGCAGCGCCGGTGCAGAGGAAGTGTTGGACACGACGGGCGGGGCAGGGCCGAGCTGAGGGACGCCGTGGAGCCGGCGACGAGGACGAGGCTGCCGGAGGGGAAGGACGGGTGCCAGAGCCTCGGCGGCGACGGGAGCGGCGCGAGGCAGAGCTTCGCGAGGTGGTCGGGGAAGGCCCGGGAGCAGGCGCTGCTTCTTCTGCTGCTGGCGCTGGTGGTGGTGGTGCCGCCGGTGCGGCGGGGACGGCTCCGACTCCCCGTCGCGATTTCGTCCATGGGGTTGCGGCCGCGGTGCGGTGGCACTTCTTGGGCTCGGCAGCTCCGGTGAGTGGTGGTGGTGGACAGGCAGGCCAGCGCCGGCACGACAGGGTACAAGGCAGCCGCCGCCGCGTCCTCTGCTCTGCTTCTCCGCCGCAATTCCTGAAACGCGGGAGAGCAAAAGGCGCCAGGGGCAGCCCGTCCTTTTCCCTTCGCTTCCAGGCTGGCCAGCTGATCTGGACTGCCACGCGGCAAAATGTGGTAAAATTGTATCGTTCTGATCACTCAGATGCTAAAATTGTATTGGCGTTTGTAAGGATGCTATTTGAAGAGTGGCCATCCGGTATAATGGTAAAAAGTTAAATATCCCGTTAAGGTGTGTTAACTTCAGAGTTTTTTTTTTCGGGTGAACTTCAGAGTTTTCTTCCCGACTTCCGGTCGTCTTGTGCTGCAGTTCTTGCTGTCACTGCAATCAGTTAGAACTAACAGGACAGAGACTGCTAAAATCAGCCACACCATCCCCAGTGACTGTATTTGGTTAGAAGTAAGATGTCGTTAGGCTGTAAAGTACTGAATGCTGCAAAAAACGAACCTCTAAAAACTTTAGAATTTCCCTAGTACTCTACTGATAACTTTCTTGGTAAAATAGGGGTTGGTCATTCACCTTTAGCTTGTAGAGTGTTAAGGTTAACTTTAGAATTTTCATAGCAATAACTTCAGCCGTCTGGTGCTGGAGTACTCTGATTTTGTTAGCATCTGTGCTGTTAGTTCTGAACCGATCACTATACAGGTCAATCATATCAGAACTGCAGAACCCACACCGTCTTTACTGTAGTCTTAATAATTCAGGGATAGTAATGCTTGGTCGGAAGTAAGAGGTCGTTGGATGGCAGAGTGCTGACATGCTGCCACAAAAATGCACCAAAATTTTTTACCTCCCTTCAACCATTGCATCAGTCAACTTACTGCACAAAAGGTTGATTCATTCAGGCAACGACGCCACTGAATATAGTTCGGTTGTCATCATGCCATGCAATAGCTTCCGGTTGATAATTCACCAACAGGAAACTGAAACGTACACAGCACACTGAAGAAGGATGTGCCCAACGCCCAAGTACTGTATACTGACAGTAAATATAGTTTGTAGAATGTAATATAGCTTCCAGCTGATAGATCGACAACGGGAAACTGAAAAGGTACACAGCAGCTGCAACTGAATAAGGATGGCCCGGGCTAACTGTATACTGACATTTCTGCATTTCTTTCATTTGTTCCTGAATGTGTCGGTAGAGTTTACTCTCTGTGCGGTCAGGATTCTTGTCACAGCTCGCAAACTCTTGTACCGACAACAAGGCGCTTTCCTGAGTTGCTCCTCCTACTGCACAATTTTGCGTTTCAAACATCACCATCCCTGGAATGAATCTGTTTCTCAAAAGCAGCAATGCTTATATGTTGCCATTACCACATGTTGACTTGTCGACCATGATGATATGAGAGCTGTCTGATAAAAGCACAATTCATCAGTAATGCTTGGTCGGAAGTAAGAGGTCGTTGGATGGCAGAGTGTTGACATGCTGCCACAACAATGCACCGATTTTTTTTTTCCGAAACAATCGCATCAGTCAAGTTACTGCACAAAAGGTTGATTCATTCAGGATTCAGGCAACTGAAACTGAAGAAGGATGGCCCGGACTAACTGTGTACTGACATTTCTGCATTTCATTCATTTGTTCCTGAATGAATCGGTAGAGTTTACTCTCTGTGCGGTCAGGATTCTTGTCACAGCTCACAGACTCATCTTGTACCGACAGCAAGGCGTTTTCCTGAGTTGCTCCTCCTACTGCACAATTCTGCATTTGAAACATCAGTACACCACCATCCCTGGAATGAATCTGTTTCTCAACAGCAGCAATGCTTATGTTGCCATTGCCACTACAAATTGGCAACCATTTTCACATGTTGACTTGTCGACCATGATCATATGAGAGAGCTGTCTGACAAAGCATAATTCATCAGTAACATAATGCTGCCACTTACAATGGCCGGCCTATTGGTGGTGCAGGCAGGACGTACCGCATCCGGGTGCACAACGTGGGGACGTCGACGAGCCTCAACTTCCGCATCCAGGGCCACAACATGCTCCTCGTCGAGACGGAGGGCTCCTACACGACGCAGCAGAACTACACCAACCTGGACATCCACGTGGGCCAGTCCTACTCCTTCCTCGTCACCGCCGACCAGAACGCCAGCTCCGACTACTACGTGGTGGCCAGCGCCCGGCAGGTGAACGAGTCCCTGTGGCGCCGCGTCACCGGCGTCGCCGTGCTCCGCTACTCCAACTCCGGCGGGCCCGCCTCCGGCCCGCTCCCCGACCCGCCCCAGGACCAGGACGACCGGAGCTTCTCCATGAACCAGGCCCGGTCCGTCCGGTGGAACCTGAGCGCCGGCGCGGCCCGGCCCAACCCGCAGGGCTCGTTCCGGTACTCCTCCATCAACGTGACCCAGGCGTACCTGCTGCGGAGCACGGCGCCCGTGGCCATCGGCGGGCGCCGCCGCGCCGCGCTGAACGGGCTCTCGTACGCGCCGCCGGAGACGCCGCTGCGGCTGGCGGACGCGTACGGGGTGGAGGGCGTGTACACGCTGGACTTCCCGGAGCGGCCGCTCGAGGGCGCGCCGCGGATGGCCAGGTCCCTCATCAACGGCACCTACCGCGGCTTCATGGAGCTCATCTTCCAGAACAACGACACCCGGATGCAGAGCTACCACATGGACGGATACGCCTTCTTCGTCGTCGGGTAATAACCGATCGTTTGATCGACACAGATCACCATTATACTATACCGTGTTCTTGCTGATCTTGGTTGGGTAGATAGAGATGCTAAGGCGTGTGCGCGTGTTCTTCGCTGGAATATATGCAGGATGGACTACGGGGAGTGGACGGAGGACAGCAGGGGCACGTACAACAAGGGCGACGGCGTGGCGAGGAGCACGATACAGGTGTACCCGGGCGCGTGGGCGGCGGTGCTGGTGTCGCTGGACAACGTGGGCATCTGGAACGTGCGGTCGGAGAACCTGGACTCGTGGTACCTGGGGCAGGAGGTCTACGTCAGGGTCGTCAACCCGGAGGACACCAGCAACAAGACCGAGATGGCCATCCCCGACAACGCCCTCTACTGCGGCCAGCTCCACAAGTACCAGAAGTATGGCCCTGCCCTGCCCCGCAGATCACCAGCTTCTTCTTCTTCAGCTTCCTGCATGTTATGTGTTTGCTGACGCTCTGCATGTGTTTGTTCTTTGATTATTCCAATTTTGTTTCAGGGAGCAAACCCCTCATCACAAGATGGGGATGTCCGCTGCGGCGCGGCGCTCGTGGTCCGCGGCGAGCCGGCTGGCTTGGGCGCTGCTCCTGGCCGGATCCTTCGTGCTCGTGCTCGCCCCGTAGAGCGTTACTTCTCTGGCGAGGTGGCTCCGTTTATGTAGGTTTGTTTTAGGATCAGATTCAGAGGTGTAGGCCATGCCATTTTCCCTGTCGATATGAGAACTGCTCATGTGCCAGTGCTGGGCAGCGCCCGATTGATTGCTTGCCCATGGTCGAATTGTGATTTGTTTATTCGTTTGTCTGTCCACCAGGATAAATTCCGGTAGCATCTTATTTCAATTGTGTGCCTTTGTCTTGATTAGCTTTCTTCTTTTTCGTCTCAAAACGGGGATCTGTTCCTGTTCAGGTGCAGCGGGACAATCAAGACACAGAGTTCAGAAACAGGATTAGATGAACACTGTAGAAGTGACAGCATCATTGGTCATGCAACAAGGCACTAATCACACGGCCTGTTGTTTACAGTGCCTAGCTGGGCCAGAACAAACCGCATCATTATTGGCAGCAGTCGTTTCGTACGGCGTCTTTGCCCCGGCCAACAAATTACGGACCGGATAAGTGCAGCACATGCCCTGCCCTTGCAGAATATCTGAATCTGGGGAGGAGGATTCAGTGACCTGCCTCCTGCAAGTCACGGTGAAACTTACGCAAAACGACAAAAATACAGCACTGTAGCGAGCAATGTTTGGTACTGTAGCACAGATACTGTAGGAGGTCTGCTGTTTCTCGTTACTGTTTGGTACTGTAGCATCGGTACTGTTCATGAACATCCATGCGTTGATCTCAGAGTGGACGGTTCGCAAGAGGGGGTAAGGCACCGCTACAGTACTCGGTGACTTGCCTGTGGGGTCCAAGCAGGCAAATTTTCCCGGCCTTTTTACTGTACTGTGGCGCTTTTCTGCGGTCGGACTGTGACTGCCGAGGCAACAAATTTGACTGGCCAGACGGATCCTATTTTGACGTTAGGGTACCCCCACTTCACTCGTCTCGTCTGGGCGCACACCTCACAGGCGCTGAGACGCAGGCCGCCGCATAACAAAACACGGTGTCACAGTAACGGCCCGCGTCTGTCTTTTCCCTGTTCGGGTTTGTCTCTCTCCTGGTGGTAAACCGTGAAATGCCTGGGTTTGAGACAGATTCAGGAATCAGGTAGGACTGTAGGAGTCGTACCAGTGAGTATACGGAACCAAATAAGAAATGCGTTCACTCTTATTTTAGTGGACAAGAAATTTGAATATGCCCGAATACGGAACGTATATTGTACTTACGTTTTTTTTTTGTCAGAGAAGACGATGCTACAACTAATACGGCGGATCAAATGTGTGCATTTTAAGGCCGCAAGTTTCGTGGACCCAAACGAGAACAAACAAGTAAAAGGAGGCTCATCACGTAGTCCATTCGCAGGGCCCATTGGTTGCATACAGCCCAGTTCACCTAACAAAAACGAACAAGCAAAAATGTGTTCCATCGTTGGTTCAAAAAAAAAAGGTTGGATCAAAAAAATGTGTTCCATCCGCTTGTTTTGCTACAAGATTCAGGTTCCCTGCGACCCTGCCCGTACACCAATGCCCCGTTAGTTGGAACATCAACTATCTGAAATTCTAGTCTAAAAAAAATCTGAAACTCCTATGTGTCCAAACAGATGAAGTTTATTTAACGTACTTATCCCAATTCTTTTGTGTTTGTCGTTACTTCATCTTCAGCACCATAGAAAACACCCTTCGCTCTGCACTCTGCAGGCCTGCCTTAAACAAGACATGCCCAGGTCAAAGGGTTTGGTTTTCTATCCACGGTCTTCCAAGTTCTGCAAGCCTGCAACGGCTCGTTCCGGCACCTTTAATTATGGCCGTCACTGAGATGATAGTACTAATTAACTTGCTAAAGTAATCCACCTACCAAAAAGTCATAAGAACACACGACACACAAAAAGGAGAGCGAGCAGTGCATATCTGATCGACCCCTACCTAACAATGATTGATTTTCACAGGTGTGGATTGCGATGATGCCAACCACTCCCCACTGGTGATGCTCTATCAGTTTAAGGCTTCTGCAATGAGGCGGCACGTTTGGAGATCTGGAGCGAGCAACTGATGAGGTTCTAGAGAGAGAGAGGGGAGTGCGCTGCCCATTTGCAGAGAGAGACAAAAGAATGCTAATTATTCAAAAAAAAAAAGAATCCTCACGGCAGCCACTGCTGCTGAGAAGGATGTGGCACCTATGCTGGTGTCATTTTGCACAAATCCTGAAGAATCATTAGTGTTTTGGGGGGATGGGATTTGGAGGGAGAAACTGCGCTCTCGATATGCAGGCCGGGACAATTAGAAATTTAGAACGGAAGAATCTTCTTCATTGCTCACGAGGATGATGTGGCACCTATGCTAATGCTGTCTTTTTTTTTGAAGGTAATGCTAACGCTAGTGTAAATGTGTCATCATCTTCCATTCCACTTGCATACCATCATTTCTCCGAAGAAAAAGAGAAAAATGAACGGAACAGGAATGTTTAATTTTTCTTCGTCTGTCAAGATCGGCCGCAACATTTCTCTACGCAATTATCAAGATTAGGCATATGAGAAGAAGTGAAGAACAAAATGCGTTCTTGCATAAGAAACAGGTGTCTGTGCCATCCCCCTCCCCCCCTACTGATTACTGAAGACTGAAGTAGCAGCAGCGTCACCTCGCGGTGGCCCAAAGCAAGGAAGCTAGATCCAAGCTCACAGAAAGAGCTCCATAACTGTGGCCTGTAACACTCTGTGTGTGTGAGTCGCTTTCATCGACTAACAACCCAGGCCGCCACGCACCTCCCAGAATCCGTGCCCGTGACAGTTGAATCCTTTCGAGCGCAACAAAACAAAACCATCCCCTTCAGACCAGGCAAGTGGACGAACTTAAAGAACGCCCAAGCTGCTGGGGTAGCCTCCAAGCGTTGAACTGGTAGAGAATGACGCGTGGGGTCAGCGAGGCAGTTAGGTACGCTGCTGGCCTGCTGCTCTGGCCACCGCGTGGGTGCTGATTCTGGGCTCTGGCCTTCTACAGCTCGCTCATTCAGATGCGGCAGCAACTCACCTTTTTGAGAAAAGTGCCCGGCTAGATAGTCAACGGATCATTGACCATCTATGCAGTGAGGCAGCAATTCGAGTTTCACATTGGTTTGATATGAGGACTGCAGGAGCCCTAACTTGTAAGGAGATCTCACACCATGAGATGAGATTCAGCTCTACTCAAAGTTTAAAAAGAATTTATAGGATAATTATGTGTATGTATATGTGAACATTTGCGCATATTGTGTATTCATTTTTATATTTAAAATTATGAATGAAAATGTGTAACAACATTTAAGCAGTTCTACGAAAAAGTTGCACCGCTAAATAAAAAAAATCTTGAGTGTAGTGATCAACGATACCCATAACCTTTTTCGCAGAACAAGCATATTTATTTATACTATACTTTTGAAAATGATCTAAACCAAAATTCCTCCTTTCCGTTAAAAAAAAGAGTGATGCCTCGCTCGGTCAACACATCCTTATTATAGTGTTCAGCCTCTTCAAGATTTGATGTGCAGAAATACACCGAGCATTGCGGTTTGATTTCTCATTTCTCAGTGATTCAGAAAAGTCCACGCATCCTCATAGAGTCATAGGAGCCCTTCATATATTAGGCATGAACCGAACCTTCATTTCCTCATTTCTTTCCTTTTCTAAAATAATAAAAATTTCAAGAAAGACGCCAATTTTGCAAACATTCCAAACTTCAGGTTCTGAAATGTCTTCTACCAGTGTTTATCTACGTGGTCGGTCCCACGGACCCACACACCTCTTCCATGGCAAAACAGGGTCCTTCACGAGCATACTCCGTAGTGCGTAGGAGCTGCAGAACGGAGTAGAACGGTCGAAGCATCTTTTTCCCCGAACACCTACCCTGCCTCCACGCAGAAATTCATTCACCTCTTCCATTCCACCCCCTTCTCTTCTCGCGACGGAGACAGCCTTGCTTCTTTTGCTCCCGTGCCTCCAGCTCCCCGTCCCAGATCCCCCACTCCTCGCTCACTTCCACCCTCCACCGCCCCAACCCCTCGCCGCCCCACCGCTCCGCCCCACCCCGCACCACCCACATCCACGCTCCCGCAATTCGCGGCGGCGACCCCCCCGCCCCGCCCGGCGGCGGAGACAACGAGTGGGCCGAGCGCGCGGCGGCGGGCGCAGCCATGCTCCACAAGTTCGCGCTCGCGTTCAAGACCAAGACCATCGAGTTCTTCGCCGAGGAGGAGGAGGACGAGGACGCCGACCGTTTCGCGCGCTCCCCGCTGCCGGGGTCGGATGGGGTCCTGGCGGGGCAGCGGGTGGTGGTGCTGAAGCCCGACCCGCTGAACCCTAACCCTAGCGCGGACGGGGCCGGGCAGGCGGTGTCCGGGCAGGAGGCGGCCGTGGCGGCGGCGCTCGCGACGGCCTCGTCGTTCCAGGCGGCGTACCTGCACCTGCAGTTGACTCATACCAATTCGGTGCCACAACTGACACCACAGAGTTGGAAGGAATCGAGTTGGCAATCCGTAGGAATGAGTCATTGCAGCAATTCATCGAGCACTCAGATGCAGACCCCATGGAGCTCATGAATTCAATCCCGGACTGTGAGTTTGCCCAATTTTGCGATCGCAAGTACAAACAGCTGATCCATCCTGGCATTGAGTCCTCCCTGTTTGGGAATTCAGAGTGTGGAACATTGCCGGTGATGAGTGTGGCTGGACCACTCTACGAGCTGTTTGTTTCAATGGCAAGCTCAATATGGACACTCCACAGGTTAGCTTGGGCATATGACCCGGCAGTCGGCATATTCCAGGTCGGCAGGGGCACAGAGTTCTCAACGGTGTACATGGAGAACATTGTCCGGTCGAAGGGGTTTTCAGGGAGCAGGGAGCTTAGGAAGCAGCCAGTGCGACCGAAGGTTGGGTTCACGGTTGTGCCAGGCTTCCGTCTTGGAGGGACAGTGATCCAATGTAGGGTGTATCTAGATCATGGGAAGAGGGAAGAAGACATTATAGATTCAATTTGAGATGATGTGAAACTATATAGTCAAAAAGGAAACTGTACATTCGGAAACAAAAGGAGGCTGTGTAAAGGCGATGAAGAACAGTGTAAGAAAATAACCTTCGCAGGATCAAAGCCGCTGCTCAATGATGAGTATAAAGAAAGCTATTTATCTTTTTGTTTTAGTTTTTTTGGTTCGGTTGAAAGGAGGGGCTGTCTTAGTGTTGTACAAAGGCCATCAGAGAGCTTTGTGTTCTAACAGGGTCGAAGAGTTATTATCTAATCTTCGGCAACTTATGTGTGTAATTCATTTTCATCTGTAACTGTATATTTATGAGTATGTGCTCGCCAATATCTATACTATTTAGTAAACCAGACACTGATTTGTCTCACTGAATGCTATTTTGCCATTGTTTCTGTTTCCAGTTGTTTGGTCGATTTAGAACTGTAGGATAATCCTGCTTGTCATTCAATATTGCTGCTCGTCTGCTCCTCTATGCAACTGCCGTTACATAAATGTGTTCTTCTTTCCAGGACATGCTAAATGCCTGAAAATCATTTCGGGTCGAGAAGTCAGTCAGGTTCAGATGGCACACTCATATTCTGCCTCACGCTTGGCGCCTTCTCGAACTTCATAAAGGGATTCAGGCTTCATTCAGGCGACACTCGCTTTCCTTCCACCCGCAAGAAAGGATTAGATCCCATAGGTGTGATTTCAGTCTTCCTTTTACCGTATCTTCCGTCCGGTTCTTCCTGAAAGCCAGTTCAATCGCGCCGTACAATCATCAACGCTCTCGGATCTAATTTTTCCACGCCGCACCCTTTTCCATTGAAGAAAAGGTTTCGTACTCGTGCAGCTACTCGTCATTGATTCCCTGTGGCACCCATCCTTGACTCTGCACAGCTGTCTGGGCACTGGGCTGGGCTACCATCACCACTGACCCAGGGATCCCTCATGGACAGCCAAACTTACTGCATCTTTTTTTTTT
>OAMR01000378.1:228684-242927 GCA_900205405.1 Echinochloa crus-galli
TCTCTTATACACATCTAGATGTGTATAAGAGACTTCGCGCGCTCCCCGCTGCCGGGGTCGGATGGGGTCCTGGCGGGGCAGCGGGTGGTGGTGCTGAAGCCCGACCCGCTGAACCCTAACCCTAGCGCGGACGGGGCCGGGCAGGCGGTGTCCGGGCAGGAGGCGGCCGTGGCGGCGGCGCTCGCGACGGCCTCGTCGTTCCAGGCGGCGTACCTGCACCTGCAGGCGGCCCACGCGCCGTTCCTGCCGGAGGCGGCGGCGGCCGCGGACGCCGCCGCGGTGTCCCACCTCCGGCGGCTGTCGGAGCTCAAGAGGATCGCGTGGGGCGGGCCGGCGGACCCGCCCGGGGCGGACGGGGACGGGACGACCCTCACGGCGCACCTCGAGGCGCAGGTGCGCGAGAACCAGGCGCTGCTGCGGTCCTTCGACGCCGTGGTCAACCGCCTCCAGGCCGCGCTCGACGCCAAGGACGCCGCGGCCGCCGCGCTGCGGCTGGACCTCGAGGCGCTGGACGACTCCAACGCGCGGCTCTCGGCCCGCCTCGACCGAGCGCTCGCGCCGCAGCCGGGCGGTGACGCCGTCGGCGCCATGCTCTCTGCGGGCGTCTTCGACTCCGTCCTCCGCGACGCGCTCCGCGTCGCCCACCGATTCGCCCGCGCGCTCGCCGAGGTCCTCCGGTGCGCTGGGTGGGACCTGGCCGCGGCTGCGGCAGCTGCCTACCCCGGTGTCTCCTACTCCAAGGCCGGCCACTGCCGCTACGCGCTGCTCTCCCGCGTCTGCCTCTCCATGTTCGACGGATTTGACTCATACCAATTCGGTGCCACAACTGACACCACAGAGTTGGAAGGAATCGAGTTGGCAATCCGTAGGAATGAGTCATTGCAGCAATTCATCGAGCACTCAGATGCAGACCCCATGGAGCTCATGAATTCAATCCCGGACTGTGAGTTTGCCCAATTTTGCGATCGCAAGTACAAACAGCTGATCCATCCTGGCATTGAGTCCTCCCTGTTTGGGAATTCAGAGTGTGGAACATTGCCGGTGATGAGTGTGGCTGGGCCACTATACGAGCTGTTTGTTTCAATGGCAAGCTCAATATGGACGCTCCACAGGTTAGCTTGGGCATATGACCCGGCAGTCGGCATATTCCAGGTCGGCAGGGGCACAGAGTTCTCAACGGTGTACATGGAGAACATTGTCCGGTCGAAGGGGTTTTCAGGGAGCAGGGAGCTTAGGAAGCAGCCAGTGCGACCGAAGGTTGGGTTCACGGTTGTGCCAGGCTTCCGTCTTGGAGGGACAGTGATCCAATGTAGGGTGTATCTAGATCATGGGAAGAGGGAAGAAGACATTATAGATTCAATTTGAGATGATGTGAAACTATATAGTCAAAAAGGAAACTGTACATTCGGAAACAAAAGGAGGCTGTGTAAAGGCGATGAAGAACAGTGTAAGAAAATAACCTTCGCAGGATCAAAGCCGCTGCTCAATGATGAGTATAAAGAAAGCTATTTATCTTTTTGTTTTAGTTTTTTTGGTTCGGTTGAAAGGAGGGGCTGTCGTAGTGTTGTACAAAGGCCATCAGAGAGCTTTGTGTTCTAACAGGGTCGAAGAGTTATTATCTAATCTTCGGTAACTTATGTGTGTAATTCATTTTCATCTGTAACTGTATATTTATGAGTATGTGCTCGCCAATATCTATACTATTTAGTAAACCAGACACTGATTTGTCTCACCGAATGCTATCTTGCCATTGTTTCTGTTTCCAGATTGTTTCCAGTTGTTTGGTCATTCAATATTGCTGCTCGTCTGCTCCTCTATGCAACTGCCGTTACATAAATGTGTTCTTCTTTCCAGGACATGCTAAATGCCTGAAAATCATTTCGGGTCGAGAAGTCAGTCAGGTTCAGATGGCACACTCATATTCTGCCTCACGCTTGGCGCCTTGTCGAACTTCAGAAAGGGATTCAGTCTTCATTCTGGCGACACTCGCTTTCCTTCCACCCGCAAGAAAGGATTAGATCCCATAGGTGTGATTTCAGTCTTCCTTTTACCGTATCTTCCGTCCGGTTCTTCCTGAAAGCCAGTTCAATCGCGCCGTACAATCATCAACGCTCTCGGATCTAATTTTTCCACGCCGCGCCCTTTTCCATTGAAGAAAAGGTTTCGTACTCGTGCAGCTACTCGTCATTGATTCCCTGTGGCACCCATCCTTGACTCTGCACAGCTGTCTGGGCACTGGGCTGGGCTACCATCACCACTGACCCAGGGATCCCTCATGGACAGCCAAACTTACTGCATCTTTTTTTTTTGAAAGACCAAACTTACTGCATCTGGTCACCTGCATAATATATTAGCAGCAAACTGCAATGTTCTTTGCTTGATACTAGTTGATACCACATGACATGAGTACACCTGTTCTGCTCTTGCGACAACATGGTCGCCTGCTGAACTTTGAGAACCTCCGCTTCAGGTCTGGCAGTTCAGAAACATGTTTGGAATTAGGCGAACGAAAATTCAGGTTCTTGCCGGAACTGAAATATGTCTCATCGATTTCTTTTTCTTTTTTCTTTTTTATCTCGGAATGAGGGATGGTTCTTGGGCCATGATTAAAAGGAGCATAGCTGGCTCTGTAGAATGGTCTGAGGTCTGAAACACGGTGGTACACGGTGTGGGGGCTGGTATGTTCGTTGCTTCGGCTTTAGTCCAGGTCCAGCAGCCGGGCGCTGCAGCCTCTGATGCTCTGTCCCCGTGTGCCAAGCTTAACCCTTTTGGGTTTTGTGACCTCGCGCGATAAGAAATGGTTTGCCGGATGCCCCGATTCCAGTCGTGCTCGCTCCGCGCCATACAGCGCAGCGCGTGCCCGTTATTCCTTGAGTTCGCTTTACTCCCGTGCGATCTTGCCGCCCAAGGCGAGCATATTTCTGTGATGGTGGTCGCCTGCTGCTGCAAGAGTCGTGGACGCCGCAGCACGGCAGCTGGCAGGCTTCTGCTTCTGGCTCTTCAGACGCCTGGTGATAGCTAATCACGCCCGAAGTTGACAGCAGAATACAAGTTTATTCCAGGTTTCCTGGAATTTTCATGCTGATTCACTAAGACGAAGAGGTCATTTGTTACCGTTGACACTTGCGGCACAGATAAGATGAAACGAAAAACACAGAACCTGCATATATAGCTGAGCACGATTTACACCGGAAAAAATAAGGGAGTATCTATATGTCATCTGGGTGATTTTCTTTTCAGTTGTCAATCACTTTTTTGACCAATAAAACAGTGACACGTTAATGCTAAATACAAAAGGAAAAACTGAGTGATACATCAAGATTTTACAACAGGAAAAGCAGCGAACTTAAGATATCAACAAACTGAGTGAGAACAAGAGAAGAAAAACACCCAAAATAATAATTTGCTTTATTGGGCTGGCGCATGAGATCCATGGTCATTTAGTGACTGACCCTCGCCACCAGCAGTCAATGAAACAAAGACGTAACTTTCACATGCGAGAGTATAATAATTGAAGATCTTGCCAATGTAACTCATGCCACAAACTTTCATCTTTGATGCACAGGTACATATATCGCAAGAGTACTGAATTCAAATTTGACGCCAATACCAAATTTAGATCACAACTTTGAGGGGCATGTAACAATTTCATGCCAGAGTCTAAAAAACAATTTCATGCCTGAAAGTTTTTTGGTTATTCAGAATGCTTCAGTAGATTGTGTCCAGTTGTATATTATTTTTTACTAAAAAATGGAAAAAATGGCTCCTAAAATCATAAACATAGCATGCACATTAAGATCTCGATGTTTCATACACTGGAAGTTTTATGATTATAGCTTTGTAAAAAAAAAGAAGCAAGATGGTAATTTTCTAGGCATTTTCTGAATTTAACATGCACATGCTTCTTTGTTTCATCTCCGAGCAGTATGAAAATGGATATTGCGATTATTTTTTGTTAAGCTCATTGAACTAGTAGACAGATAAGAACTTGACAAGAAGGGAAATGATATAGACTGAATATCTTTCAGTTTCTCTGTGAGTTTCAGAGCTCAAACTGAAGTTCAATTGATCGAAGATGCAAATGGAAGTTTAATCACGTAGCATTATAAATTTCAAAAATACTAACTCTTGAATGGCAAAGGTTGTAAAGAAACTGGATCACTAGTTTATAAATATCACTAAATCCCTAGAGAATGATTTAAGATCTGTGACATAAAAACTTTGCTGAAGAGAACATGATTAAGTATCATTTGTCGATCTTCATTTTCTAGAACCTGCTCATTATCGCAATAAACTCTGAAATTATTTTGGATTTAATCAGAACAATTTAAAATATTGAATGGTTCTTAACGCTGAGCAATTCAGTCATGCTTGCTCACATTAGCTACTCAGGTGCCCCTTTGGCAATCACTGAAACACAAGGTACTTAAAAAAGAACACTGCAAACTAATCGGCAAGAAACACGAGACATTTAAAATGAACACTGCAAACTGATCAACAAGAAACATGAAACACTTAAAATTAACGCCGCAGATTGATCGACAAGAAAGGATGAACAACAACCCAACAAACAAGAGATTCCATGCCTAAACTGAATAATAAAAAAGAACTATTGAAAGAAACCAGAATGATTGAACTAAAAAAAGAATGAGGGAGATGAGAAAATATCTTATCACTAGAATGGACGTTTATTGCCAATGACAATGCTATCTGTTGAATGTAATATGGGTGACAGAATCGTAATAGACGTTACAGGATACAAGATATGGTCTTAGAAAAATTCCTTGGTTTGCTCTACCACTAAAACTACTGAAAATGAAAAAGAACTTGATTTTCTTGACATATCTGCTTGAACAATCTGTGTGTCTCCCACTATCTGACACAATATAGTTCACCTATTTTCTGAGTTGGACACTGCCAAACAGGACACAGAAGATATACAGAGAGAGCATCTATTCTGTAGTCGAAGATCAAATTTGCAACAAGGTTTAAATATCCTAAAAGATAAAAGAAATAAAGAATTAAAGACAGATAAATCGAGCCCTGCGTGCATCCAGGGTAGACATTATTGAAGTAATCGAAACGGAATCGAGCCACAGCAAATGGAACACACCTGAATGTGCGAGTGAGTATGCTGCACAGAAGGCGAAAGATTGAAGAACATGAATCGCCATGATCCTGCTAGTGGCGCCATTATTCAGCAAATCGCTCCCCCCACACGCCGTCTCTCCCCGCCGCCCACTGCCAAGGACAGCACCATTTCTGTGAGAAATCACCCGTCCCCACCAAATCTCTCGTGAGGAAAAGGAGTTCAATCACCAAAAAGCATACACTACAAAACAAAACAACGGGCGAATGAAAACTGATGGGCCAACAAATGAAACATAAAACAGCCCATGAAACAGAAAACACATAATCGTTACCACCGAATTGTGCGCGGATCTTAAACAATCACAGCCACACAGAACCGAGGGAGAAAGAAACGAGAAAACAATCGGGTGATTTATAGAAATTCCGAAAAATAAAAGGATTAAATGATCAGATTGTGACGTCAATCGTCTCCAGCCTCCAAAAACAGCAGGCCTGTTAAACTGACACCACAAACCATGTAGAGTCGTGATCTTATCTGAGCATCACCATCTCTGTAGCTTATATCTTCAAGCTAGCAATCAAGAAAAAGTTAAACGGAAAAGAACCAGATATAGATAACAAACAGCTTCCATGCATAGCACACAGAAAAACTTTCATTTAAGACATGAACAATCTAATGAGCTCTGCAATCAGGAAAACTTTGGTGCTACAACTGTTACTGGATCTGCAGGCTTCCATTCATGATCGGGAAGTACAACAAAGACTAACTGTGTAAAGGTCAGAGCAGCAGATCCCCCAAACACTGCATGGACGTCACAGCAAAGACTCACCAGAATATTTTGGAGATTGCACCTCTAATTCTTGATGTAGAAGACTACTAGCAAAACTAATCATATTCTGCACGAATATAGAATATAATCGAAAGGTGCATTAGATGACCTGGCAACAAGGGACCACTGAAAATGACACAAGTACTAACAGTGCTAATGCTTTTCTTTCTACACAAAACAATAACGCCTGTTCCCATACAAGATTACTTATGGAAAATGAATAAATTCTAAAGGAACACACTATAGACCTTTTTAAAGTTCAATCCACCCCTAACTTTAGTAAGTAAAGAGTCTTTATGTATTCCATGGCAAAAGGAGAACTACTGGTCAGAGTAGTCACTGCATTACTAGGACTAACTAACTGCCTGAGGCAGAAGATTATGCTCCTATATAAATACGAACATTTCAGAGTTTCATGAAACATTGCAAAACAGACTATGTGCAGTGAGAACATATAATACTGCAAATTGAAAAATCATAGTTTTGAATAATAACAACAAGAACCCGAAGATTCATGCACAAATCCTTCAGTAAGAAACTTAGTGCCTTCAAAATCCATGCTATAATTGTTAAATTTCCATGGATGTTCCATACTTCCCCTTCTAATCATTCCTTTGCAGAAGGCCAGCAGCAGTTGCCACAGTCTCGAATAATGCTTGCCATGTCCTCTGATATGAGATAGTGTCAAGCTTAACTCCCTTGCTCAACATTTGGCTGAACAGAGTTAATGCATCATATAACCTCCCAGACTTACAGTAGCCATTAATTAGAATGTTATAAGTGACACCATCGGGTTTCAAGCCAATGGAGACCATAGCATCCATGAGTTTCATAGCTTCGTCCATTCTGTCAGCTAAGCAATACCCATGCATTATTGTATTATACGAAACAACATCAGGGTCCAAACCGTGCTGCCGGGAAATACCACGATCCAGCATGTCACGAAACACGCCATAAGCTTTGGCCACCTTGCCCTCTTTGAAGAAACCATCAATGACTGAGTTGTAAGTCACAACATTAGGGGAAATACCACGATCCAGCATGTCACGAAACACGTCATAAGCTTTGTCCACCTTGCCCTCTTACGATGCGCGAGGGTGCCGGGTGGCACATGGGCCAAGACGCATCCCTTACATGTTAAGCCCATCTCAGTACGTGGGCTTTAACTTGGATCCGTAGCACCGCCCGCACGCGCACGGCAGGCCCGCCCAACAAACAACAAAGGAACAGTGCGGCTCAGGTGCATTTGGGCGAGAAACACGGTCACCCCGCCCCGCGCGCGCCTGGCGCGCCTCTGCGCGGCGGCACGACCGCCACGGGACGTCGCGCGGCGCAGGCCATGTGCGTTGCCGCCGCCGGCCGGTGGAAGATCGCGAGTCCGTCCGTAACCCACATGGTGGACTCCAAGCCAATACGTACGACGCGTTCCTTCCTACACATCGCGGCTCTGCATGGACGCGTGCCCGTGACCAAAAAGGCGGTCTGGGTCTGCCTCTCTGCTGGATGGGCCAGCTTTCCAAACCAGTGAGTGACGCCGATCCGTCATGTCCACCAAAGAATTGCCACGCACCGGCCGGGTCGCTGGCCGGCGGCTACACTCCAAACATAGTGGTGTCCAGACACCAGATACCCCGCCACGCCCTCGCGCACCCCCGGCGCTTTCCCCTGTTCGCAAATTCCCCTCGTCAAACCGAACAGTGGCCCTCGTGTTAGAATTGGAAATGAATTTGAAAGTATGATGTCACTTCGTAACCATTGCGTCACTGTAGCATTTCGTTTGTATTTGTGAAAAATTGTCTAACAATTGATTAATTAGGTTCAAAATGTTCGTCTCGCAGAGCACAACAAAACTGTGTAATTAGTTTTTGATTTTATCTACATTTAGTACTCCATGCATGTTATGACATTTTGATGTGATGAGGAATCTTCTTTTTACATAGTAAATTTGGGAGTGAAATTTAGTAAACAAGGCCTGTAACGGCCCAATCGCCCGCCTGCCCGCGCACCAGCGCGCCGCCCAGCCAGCGTCCGCGCGCGACGGCCCTAGCCTCGCACCGGCCACGGCGAGTCGGCGACGATGGTTATTTTACGCTAAGCTACGCAATGCAACCAAATTAATTTAAGACATGGCTGTGCTCGGTGTCAGAGGTCAGGGCATTCGTGTCCAGTCCATCCGTATGCTGTAGTACGTGCAGGAGTGTGCCGCGGCCGGGACTCCAGCCTCAGCTCCTGCTGTTGGTTGGTCCAGAGGGGCGCAAAGAGACGACAATGCAAGAGGCCAGAGCGGTGGTCGATGCTACCATCCAATGCAACCACTGGTACCGACTGGAGCGGCCGGCGTCACTGCATATGCATGCTCGCACTGCAGGGGCAGAGGCCAGCAGGCCGGGACGGGGCCGGGCGCGTTTGAATTCCAGCGCCAGGTTCAGCAGCAAGCAAGCGAACAAAGTGAGGAGAGACTAGAGCAAGGAGCCAAGGACCGGCGGTCTTGGGGGCGGCAGGAGGATTCCAGACAAGGCGAGCCCGTGGCTGCCCTGGCCTCCCTTTACTCGACAGGCGGCGACGAACGGAAACAAAAGGGCAAATTAAAAGAAGTGGAGGGGAGAAAAAGACACAGTAAAGAGCGCAGGGTATGTAAAGCTAAGCTAACGACTGGTACACTGGTGCTGGTACAGTGAGCAGCTACAGCAGTAGCACCGGCTAAACATACGGGAAAGAAAAAGAAAAAAAAGGCAAAAAAAAGGACATCAGTTGATCAACGTCAAAATAGACTAACCGTTAAATGATCAAGCTCGATCGATCAACCAGCATTATAGGTGCGTGATTCGAAACAGCGAGCTGAGGGCAACATTAATTAACAAAGGAAGATCGAGTAAGCCCTAGATATATAGCTTGATAGTAGTAGTTCATAGGAGCCAGTAGTTAAAAAAGGAGAGTAGTAGTCTCTCGGCAGCTACTGTACGTAGGTAACAGTAGCAACTTGCTATCTAAGCTCGAGTAATCAGTATGGAGCAACCCCCATGTTGGCCGCCGCCGCCGCAGCCGCGGCTGCCGCCGCGTAGAGCCCATCCTTGAGAAGCACGTCCTTTCTCTGGTGATCCTGGTAAAGAGCCAAAAGCACAATATAGACAGTTAGTTTATATTAAAATGGTCCACCTTTATTCGTTCACAACAAGCTAGGAAATGCTTGCTCTCCCTACTACTATATTTCACACCATTTACATTTAGATGATCTTTTAAGTTAAATGCTCATCAATCTCATAGAAATAAAACTATACATTTTGAACATGCATTGTTCTCCAATATATTCTTTTACCAAAAATGTGATTTATGAAATCCAATAGATTTATCATGAAAGTATATATGTTTCTTACAAGCATATAAAAGTAATTAATTTCATGTTTCCTAACTAAATATTCAAAATGTATTGATAGCCAAAGTCTCAAAAGTTTGACTAGGTCTTATCCAAAATGCCAAGTATGTATTTGTGAACTGAGGAGAGTGAGGGGATATATAATTATTAGAAAACCAACCTACTTATGTCTATACAGGGAAAATGAGTTTTTGCATGCATGTCTCAATTTAGGAACAAAACCATACTTCCACAGATTTCTAAAGCTAAGCCAATATGCAAAGACTCATGCAATACCTATAACAGAACAAAGACAGCTAAGAATAAAAAGAAAAGCCAAGTTTGAATTTATGAGAGTAGTGTTTTAGACTACCAAAACTAAGATTTGTAGATTCCATTGCCAAAAGATGGTGATGAAAGGCTGTGGTTTCATTACAATTGCCAAATTCTGTAACCACCCAAGTTGAACCAGATGCTTCACCCACATTCGAGTTTTTAAGCTCGATTTATCTAAGAAGAAAAATCAGGGGACAACTCTCGCTGATAGTACTATACACTGGTTGATGGTTTTTGAGAGCTCTGCAAACCTGTCTTTTTATTTCATGTCCTAGAATGTGCGAAGTGAATCTTTTTAATGTGTTTACAACAATTATTCAAATTAGCAACACAAAAACTATAATGCTAGTTTTGTTATCGAATATATTACTTTCGCAATAATATACATTTACTCCTAGATATTACCTTTGATAACATAAATTTAAATTTCTAAGTAAGTTTCAATGTTGCATCCAAAAATCATGAAACTAATAGAATGCTACTGTATAATATCATTTCTGTCCTTTTTTTTATCAGAGCATGTGGGAGATCTGCACCCATCTCCATTTTGTGAGAAAGCTAACCCATATATATAAAAACATGATTTTTCTTTTATTTTGAACTTTGAAGAAGGGGGAAATTATATTAGCCGTTATGTACTGTTTTTCTTGATAAACCAGTATACATTGACAAATAAGCAGGGTTTGATGATTTATCACCTGAGGTAGCAGGCTTGTCTTCTTGAGCCCCTGGTGGTGATCTGGCATGAGTCCAAAGTGGATATGCGGAAAGGACGTTTATTGCCAATGACAATGCTATCTGTTGAATGTAATATGGGTGACAGAATCGTAATAGACGTTACAGGAGATATGGTCTTAGAAAAATTCATTGGTTTGCTCTACCACTAAAACTACTAAAAATGAAAAAGAATTTCATTTTCTTGACATATCTGCTTGAACAATCTGTATGTCTCCCACTATCTGACACAATATAGTTCACCTATTTTCTGAGTTGGACACTGCCAAACAGGACACAGAAGATATAGAGAGAGAGAGCATCTATTCTGTAGTCAAAGATCAAATTTGCAACGAGGAAGATATAGATAACAAGCAGCTTCCATGCGTAGCACACAGAAAATCTTTCATTTAAGACATGAACAATCTAACGAGCTCTGCAATCAGGACAACTTTGGTGCTACAACTGTTACTGGATCTGCAGGCTTCCATTCATGATCAGGAAGTACAACAAAGATCAACTGTGTAAAGGTCAGAGCAGCAGATCCCCCAAACACTGCATGGACGTCACAGCAAAGACTCACCAGAATATGCAGGAGATTGCACCTCTAATTCTTGATGTAGAAGACTACTAGCAAAACTAATCATATTCTGCACGAATATAGAATATAATCGAAAGGTGCATTAGATGACCTGGCAACAAGGGACCACTGAAAATGACACAAGTACTAACAGTGCTAATGCTTTTCTTTCTACACAAAACAATAACGCCTGTTCCCATACAAGATTACTTATGGAAAATGAATAAATTCTAAAGGAACACACTATAGACCTTTTTAAAGTTCAATCCACCCCTAACTTTAGTAAGTAAAGAGTCTTTATGTATTCCATGGCAAAAGGAGAACTGCTGGTCAGAGTAGTCACTGCATTACTAGGACTAACAGTTAAAAACTAATTGCACAGTTTTGTTGTACCTTGAATTCCAGCGGCTGGTTCAGCAGCAAGCGAACAAAGAAAGGGAGGAGAGAGCAAGGAGCCAAGGACCGGCGGTCTTGGGGGCGGCAGGAGGATTCCAGACAAGGCGAGCCCGTGGCTGCCCTGGCCTCCCTTTACTCGACAGGCGGCGACGAACGGAAACAAAAGGGTAAATTAAAAGAAGTGGAGGGGAGAAAAAGACGCAGTAAAGAGCGCAGGGTAAAGCTAAGCTAACGACTGGTACACTGGTGCTAGTACAGTAGTGAGCAGCTACAGCAGTAGCACCAGCTAAACAGACGGGAAAGAAAAAGAAAAAAAAGGAGAGTTGATCAACGCCAAAATAGACTAACCGTTAAATGACCAAGCTTTGATCGATCAACCAGCAGCATTATAGGTGCGCGATTCGAAACAGCGAGCTGAGGGCAACATTAACAAAGAAAGATCGAGTAAGCCCTGCTAGATTTATAGCCTGATAGTAGTAGTTCATAGGAGCCAGTAGTTAAAAAGGAGAGTAGTCTCTCGGCAGCTACGTAGGTAACAGTAGCAACTTGCTATCTAAGCTCGAGTAATCAGTATGGAGCAACCCCCATGTTGGCCGCCGCCGCCGCAGCCGCGGCTGCCGCCGCGTAGAGCCCATCCTTGAGAAGCACGTCCTTTCTCTGGTGATCCTGGTAAAGAGCCAAAAGCACAATATAGACAGTTAGTTTATATTAAAATGGTCCACCTTTATTCGTTCACAACAAGCTAGGAAATGCTTGCTCTCCCTACTACTATATTTCACACCATTTACATTTAGATGATCTTTTAAGTTAAATGCTCATCAATCTCATAGAAATAAAACTATACATTTTGAACATGCATTGTTCTCCAATATATTCTTTTACCAAAAATGTGATTTATGAAATCCAATAGATTTATCATGAAAGTATATATGTTTCTTACAAGCATATAAAAGTAATTAATTTCATGTTTCCTAACTAAATATTCAAAATGTATTGATAGCCAAAGTCTCAAAAGTTTGACTAGGTCTTATCCAAAATGCCAAGTATGTATTTGTGAACTGAGGAGAGTGAGGGGATATATAATTATTAGAAAACCAACCTACTTATGTCTATACAGGGAAAATGAGTTTTTGCATGCATGTCTCAATTTAGGAACAAAACCATACTTCCACAGATTTCTAAAGCTAAGCCAATATGCAAAGACTCATGCAATACCTATAACAGAACAAAGACAGCTAAGAATAAAAAGAAAAGCCAAGTTTGAATTTATGAGAGTAGTGTTTTAGACTACCAAAACTAAGATTTGTAGATTCCATTGCCAAAAGATGGTGATGAAAGGCTGTGGTTTCATTACAATTGCCAAATTCTGTAACCACCCAAGTTGAACCAGATGCTTCACCCACATTCGAGTTTTTAAGCTCGATTTATCTAAGAAGAAAAATCAGGGGACAACTCTCGCTGATAGTACTATACACTGGTTGATGGTTTTTGAGAGCTCTGCAAACCTGTCTTTTTATTTCATGTCCTAGAATGTGCGAAGTGAATCTTTTTAATGTGTTTACAACAATTATTCAAATTAGCAACACAAAAACTATAATGCTAGTTTTGTTATCGAATATATTACTTTCGCAATAATATACATTTACTCCTAGATATTACCTTTGATAACATAAATTTAAATTTCTAAGTAAGTTTCAATGTTGCATCCAAAAATCATGAAACTAATAGAATGCTACTGTATAATATCATTTCTGTCCTTTTTTTTATCAGAGCATGTGGGAGATCTGCACCCATCTCCATTTTGTGAGAAAGCTAACCCATATATATAAAAACATGATTTTTCTTTTATTTTGAACTTTGAAGAAGGGGGAAATTATATTAGCCGTTATGTACTGTTTTTCTTGATAAACCAGTATACATTGACAAATAAGCAGGGTTTGATGATTTATCACCTGAGGTAGCAGGCTTGTCTTCTTGAGCCCCTGGTGGTGATCTGGCATGAGTCCAAAGTGGATATGCGGAAAGTGCGCCCACTGCCAATGACAATGCTATCTGTTGAATGTAATATGGGTGACAGAATCGTAATAGACGTTACAGGAGATATGGTCTTAGAAAAATTCATTGGTTTGCTCTACCACTAAAACTACTAAAAATGAAAAAGAATTTCATTTTCTTGACATATCTGCTTGAACAATCTGTATGTCTCCCACTATCTGACACAATATAGTTCACCTATTTTCTGAGTTGGACACTGCCAAACAGGACACAGAAGATATAGAGAGAGAGAGCATCTATTCTGTAGTCAAAGATCAAATTTGCAACGAGGAAGATATAGATAACAAGCAGCTTCCATGCGTAGCACACAGAAAATCTTTCATTTAAGACATGAACAATCTAACGAGCTCTGCAATCAGGACAACTTTGGTGCTACAACTGTTACTGGATCTGCAGGCTTCCATTCATGATCAGGAAGTACAACAAAGATCAACTGTGTAAAGGTCAGAGCAGCAGATCCCCCAAACACTGCATGGACGTCACAGCAAAGACTCACCAGAATATGCAGGAGATTGCACCTCTAATTCTTGATGTAGAAGACTACTAGCAAAACTAATCATATTCTGCACGAATATAGAATATAATCGAAAGGTGCATTAGATGACCTGGCAACAAGGGACCACTGAAAATGACACAAGTACTAACAGTGCTAATGCTTTTCTTTCTACACAAAACAATAACGCCTGTTCCCATACAAGATTACTTATGGAAAATGAATAAATTCTAAAGGAACACACTATAGACCTTTTTAAAGTTCAATCCACCCCTAACTTTAGTAAGTAAAGAGTCTTTATGTATTCCATGGCAAAAGGAGAACTGCTGGTCAGAGTAGTCACTGCATTACTAGGACTAACAGTTAAAAACTAATTGCACAGTTTTGTTGTACCTT
>OAMR01000378.1:243677-254740 GCA_900205405.1 Echinochloa crus-galli
AAGGTACAACAAAACTGTGCAATTAGTTTTTAACTGTTAGTCCTAGTAATGCAGTGACTACTCTGACCAGCAGTTCTCCTTTTGCCATGGAATACATAAAGACTCTTTACTTACTAAAGTTAGGGGTGGATTGAACTTTAAAAAGGTCTATAGTGTGTTCCTTTAGAATTTATTCATTTTCCATAAGTAATCTTGTATGGGAACAGGCGTTATTGTTTTGTGTAGAAAGAAAAGCATTAGCACTGTTAGTACTTGTGTCATTTTCAGTGGTCCCTTGTTGCCAGGTCATCTAATGCACCTTTCGATTATATTCTATATTCGTGCAGAATATGATTAGTTTTGCTAGTAGTCTTCTACATCAAGAATTAGAGGTGCAATCTCCTGCATATTCTGGTGAGTCTTTGCTGTGACGTCCATGCAGTGTTTGGGGGATCTGCTGCTCTGACCTTTACACAGTTGATCTTTGTTGTACTTCCTGATCATGAATGGAAGCCTGCAGATCCAGTAACAGTTGTAGCACCAAAGTTGTCCTGATTGCAGAGCTCGTTAGATTGTTCATGTCTTAAATGAAAGATTTTCTGTGTGCTACGCATGGAAGCTGCTTGTTATCTATATCTTCCTCGTTGCAAATTTGATCTTTGACTACAGAATAGATGCTCTCTCTCTCTATATCTTCTGTGTCCTGTTTGGCAGTGTCCAACTCAGAAAATAGGTGAACTATATTGTGTCAGATAGTGGGAGACATACAGATTGTTCAAGCAGATATGTCAAGAAAATGAAATTCTTTTTCATTTTTAGTAGTTTTAGTGGTAGAGCAAACCAATGAATTTTTCTAAGACCATATCTCCTGTAACGTCTATTACGATTCTGTCACCCATATTACATTCAACAGATAGCATTGTCATTGGCAATAAACGTCCTTTCCGCATATCCACTTTGGACTCATGCCAGATCACCACCAGGGGCTCAAGAAGACAAGCCTGCTACCTCAGGTGATAAATCATCAAACCCTGCTTATTTGTCAATGTATACTGGTTTATCAAGAAAAACAGTACATAACGGCTAATATAATATCATTTCTGTCCTTTTTTTTATCAGAGCATGTGGGAGATCTGCACCCATCTCCATTTTGTGAGAAAGCTAACCCATATATATAAAAACATGATTTTTCTTTTATTTTGAACTTTGAAGAAGGGGGAAATTATATTAGCCGTTATGTACTGTTTTTCTTGATAAACCAGTATACATTGACAAATAAGCAGGGTTTGATGATTTATCACCTGAGGTAGCAGGCTTGTCTTCTTGAGCCCCTGGTGGTGATCTGGCATGAGTCCAAAGTGGATATGCGGAAAGTGCGCCCACTGCGGCAACAACGAAACCACCACACCAAAACTAGGATTCAGAAAGGGGATGCATGGAACCGTATCATGCGATTTTGAAAGATCGGGAAGTCCTAGGAATGCACACTTGCACGTACAGTAGCTGGACGAGCAAACCCTAGTAGGTTTGTTGGATAAGACCACACATATATATAAATTAACTAAATAGTAAGAAGAGAAAGATCTAGGCGAGGGGATGGAGAGAGGAGGCGATGAGGAAACCACACTGACGTTCTTGGCCGCCGCGCTGAAGGCCTCCCTGTGCGAGATGTCGGGATTGCCAGCCTTGATGCGTTGGATTTCGTCCCTGCAATCGCATTCCCCGGCCCCGAGGGAGAGCCAGAAAAAGAAAAGGGAAAAGGGAGACGTCAGATCGATGCATATGATCAGCAGCTTGCAGCTAACGACACGACGCTCCCATTATTTGCCATCACCCATGCATCATTTGCATGCCGTGTGTCTCATTAACGAGTACACTGCGAGCACGTACTCCCCTTTCTCTTTCATCTTTCTCTCTCTATCTATCTCTTGCGTGTGTAGAAAGAGATAGAGAGATAGAGAGGGAGAGGGAGAGGGAGCGCAAAAACAAGCAGGTCTCTCTCTAACCCCTGCAAAAGCGCTTGCTGCCTCTCTGCACCCCGTCCCCGGCCCCGGCCGGCCCAGGACAACCGGCCGGCCGGCTGCTGCCACCGAGCTAGGCAGCGGCATTGCCGTGACCGGGAGAACCACCACCGGTCGTGACTACTCACTGTAACGCACAGCGTGAAAATTGTAGCAGCGTTTTTAATTTACTGGCACTCACTTGATGAAGCGGTTGTACGCCGACGGCACGCGCTGCCTCTTCTCCGGCGCTGCAAAAGAGACACGAGGGCACAAATGAAACCTGTTAGCCAACACAGTCATGCCATGCCGCACGGGACGCGACCAGCGGCGCTCTCACTGCTCTCGCTCGCCTGCTCGGCATGTACACTGGAGCGCGCTCCCGGCGCGCCACTGGCCATCAGCTGGCCGGCGGGTAGCGCGCCGTGGCGGCATCCATGCCACCACTGCTCGCTGGTTCTCACAGTGAAAAGAGCTTGAGAACGAAACAAAGAGATGCGCCGCTCGCTCGCTCGCTCTTGGACACTAGTCGTACGAGCCAGCGCGCGGTGTGGGCGACTGGGCGTCGTCGTCATGTACAACACCTAGATAGGCGCATGTGTCGCGACCCGATGCGACCACTAGCCCAGGCCGGCCATCTGGTCGTACGTGTGCTCACGCACTGATCTGGTCAGCCAGAAGAGCATGGAGGAGCTAGAAGATGAGCTCAACGGTTTCACACACAGACACACACCTTCGCCGCTGTTGGCGAAGATGATATGGCCGGCCAGGCTGATCATGTGTTCGATCGATATCAAGAAACCCAAACCGGCCGTCGAGCAAAACTGGGGCAATCGATGGCGAAGGAACATTTGGCGACGTGCATGGAAGCTTAGGTGATGTGAACACTTACGTCTGTTAACGACAGGGTTAGCGCGCGGCGACGGCTCCTTCGCCGCCTTCCCCGACGTGGGCGGCTGCGGCGGAGGCGGCGCCGCCGCCACGTTCCTGCCGCCGCCGGGGATCAGGCCGCCGAGCCCGTGCTGCTCCAGCAGCTGCAGGCTCGGGTTCGCGCTCGATATCTCATCCTGCATGCACGCAAGATTAGGCATGCGATATGTATATGAGATCGGAGCGGGCGAGCGAGCTCCGGGGTATTTTGAAGCTCGCGATCGAAGAGGCGGCGCGGTGTACCAGGAGGGATTGGTGGGGAGGGTTGGGCGCGAGGTTGAGGGCGTGGGGGAAGTGGTGGAACTGGCCGCTGTTGACCGAGGTGGCCGGCGGCGGCGGCGGCGGCGCCGTGGTGATGGTGGTGGTGGTGCTGTCGGTGACGTCAGCTGGCGCGGCGGCGGTGTTGGTCGGCGTGCCCGGGAAGAGGAGGCCCCTCATGTTGACGGTGAGCAGGCTGCTGCAGTGGCCGCACCGCACCGTCACCGTCTTGAACAGGCTGCTCGTCGGCACGCTCACCTGCACCCACACGCAGGCATCAGGCCGGCTTGCAAAAATCTTTGAGATTTTAAAGAACATGGACGGGGAGGAGCTGCATGTATTATATATGTGGAAAGAGAGGGAGAGATCGAGAGGAGGAGCTAGGGGTTCGGTCACGGACGACGAGGACGGTGTCGCAGAAGTGGCAGTGCACGTAGCAGAGCTGCTCGGAGGCCGGCGCCGCCGCGGCCACCGGCGTGAGCTGGTGCAGCGGCGGAAGGTTCTCCACCAGCAGCGGCGGCGGCGGCTGCGGGGACGGCGGGAACACGGCGGCGGCGGAGGCCGCGGAGGACGAGGACGAGGACGACGACATGCCGGCCGGCCGACAACCACCGACCGATCGCTGCTTTTCTCTCCCCTTCAGGTACGTGCAGTGGTGCAACCAACAGGCAGAGCACGCGAAGCAACAGGGCTACTGGCTCCCTGCGTGCCCCCGGTCGATTTGACGCGGCAACGAACGGGACGATGAGCTGATGAGAGGTGGTGGTGGCCGGAGGAGGTGTACGTGAGTGGAAAGGCGGCACGCGATTGCTGGCGAGCTACCTGATTGATGGATAGATGGACTGCTGCTTTAGTAGTCGTAGCATATCTCTCTCATCTCGCTAGCTCCTCTCCCCCTCTCCCTCTCTCTCTCTCCTCCTTGCCTGTGTGATTTGATGGGAGTGTGATTTGATGGTTTGGGGTGAGGTGAGGTGACTGATGTGTGATGCAATGGAACCTAGTATGTATTGGATCTGTTGTTGCTGCGGCTGCTGCTGCGATTTGGGAACTAATAGAGAGAGAAAATAAGAGAGAGGGGAGGAGATGGGATGAGAGAGAGAGAGGGTGCCTTGGCTTGGTTGGTGAGGAGAGGGGGGCCGGCCGGGGGAGAGAGATATAGGCAGAGGGCAGACTGCGCGAGGGTGGGGGGTGTTTTGGGAAGTTCTGGTCAACAATGAGGGAGGGACAGTGGCAGCCGCAGTTGTGGCTAGGTACCGAGCTAGACGACGGGGGTTGTGGGGCCTTTTCTCTCACTTCTGCCACGCCATACATGCCATGAGAAGCTGAGAGCCAGGCTCTAGATCAAGGAAGATGCATGGCAAAGACAAAGAGGAGTTATTTTCATGTACTAGTATACTGCTATATGTCTATGCGCGCTCATGTGCATGCACTGTTTTTGTGGTTTACCGTGAATGAGAAACTGTATTATTAAAATGAGGTCTTTGCCCTATTCTTGTAGGAGAATAAAGAGTGTATTCACTATTGGTCACTCTAGTTTCCTTCCAAGTCAAATCTCTCTAATTTTGTTCTAGTTTATAGAAAATAAGTAAGAAAATTATATGAATTTGCATAGTACTAACAAATAATGCACTATTGATATATATATTTCAAGGTGGATTTAATTAACCCTAATTTAATATGTTGACTTAAATACTGCTTTTTAATAAATCCGGTCAAAGTTATATATGTTGACTTAAAGATAAATATAACTAAAATGACAAAAAAATTGCAACGTATACCTATATACTTATCACCGGGCACACGCAAACTACCAGATTCCGGCATGGTTTTAAATAGCGGGCTAAGACATTTAGCGGCAGGGCTGTCATTATGATGTTTAGCGGGCTAAATGCCGTAGCGGCTGCCCTTTCCAGCAGCTATTTAGAACCTTGGATTCTGGTAGTGTAGGATACACGCATATTTGACCGGTTAGTGTGTGAGGATCGTGTTGCTGTTGCGCAGATAGTCCCAGGGCTGCCGACGACCGGTCAAGTATTTTTGCGTACGTGGATGGTTAATACCGAATCAGTTGATGAAAGGCTATGCACAGTGTACGTCGACCTTACATTGATAGCTAGGCATTCACATATGTGATACACAAAGATGTACGTGTGGGCGAAAATCTGTAGGGATGCTAGCTAGCTCGTAGACAAGTAACACAGGTTAATTACCAATGTCACCACCTATTTTCAATGGCAAGCATAGTACATATAGACAGTTACGCGCCATCCCTGGGACCGCCCTGGTGAACATTCCCCATGATGGTCCATGCATATATGTCAATATATATCATCAAAATTAAGGACAAGCTGGCGCTGGATTATGCACATATGTTGAGGGGAGTAAAATAGACTCTTTTCTTAAGAACTAAATTTGTGTCCTACCACTAAAATGCTGGTGAAGGAAGACGAAGCCGGAGAAGTTAAGCATGCATGAGAGAGAATAATATATATGGGGGGAAGCCAAGGAAGAATAGTGTGATGAAGTAGCAAGCTCTCCTACGGCAGCAAAATGAGCTGATGGTAAATCAAAAGGGATAAGAGAAAGGTTAATTGTATCATCAGTATGGAAAGTAAACATATGTGCTAGTACAACCTAGGGTAGCTACACCAGCTAGGACGACTCAGGCTTACAGTTCCCTACGAATTCATATGTACCCCACCAAAGCATAATGCTTCTATGGCCGGTACTCACCACTAGCTAGACTCCAAAAGGAAGAGCACGTATATCTTTCATGAACAATAAAAGGCGTTGCAAAACATATTTATGAAAACACTATACTGTATAGTGTACTCCTACCTTCTTTTCCTAGCTTGCATTGTGTAAGCTATGGCGGTATTTATGATGTTGTCGACTTTGACCACTAGTGCAATTCTCTCCAACATAAACAAAGATTATTGGAGATATTACGAAAGAGTGTGGAATTTTTTTGTTGCATATATTTAGTTGATTTTCGGTAATGACCAACTGTCTGTTTTAGAGGCCACCTGAAAATATAGCAATACTAAACATATTTAGAGATATTACGAAAGAGTGTGGAATTTTTTTGTTTTTGAGTTGCATGTGAAATTTTAATAATGACAAATCTAAACTGATATTTATTTGTTGTTGGATTTCTGGGGAAACAAACTCACCGAGCACATAAACAAGTTCAACCACTTCGTGAACCAATTGGAAAATAAATAAGAATTTCATAAAGAATATAATTAGCTCTAGTGCTGACAACCTATTCGTTCTAAGCCTGCCAAAAAAGGTACCATCTGCTGCCACTAGATTGTTTTTGAGATATGTCCTCTAATCAGGTTGATTGGATTAGTTTGAGCTAATAGAAAGACACTAAAGAAGTTCTAGCCCATTCAAATAGCTCTTTTTTTTAGAAACACCAGTACACACGCTCACGCACACGCACACCCACCCTAATGAATACACATACGTGAACCCTATCCCATGAGCACATCCGAGAGACTGGACCGGTAGATCCAATCTTGACATTCACAAAGACATCGCAGAAGCCTCGCTGTCGACAGCTATCACTGAAAGAATATCGCCAGTTAAATCTAGGAAAATGTGACACCAATGCCGAGTCGACGACTCAAATCATGGTGGACAGGTTCCACCACATGAAACCTTACCAACTAACCTACGATCAGTTCACCCAAATAACTTAATAGTGTCATTTTCAACTATCCACCCACCCACCTCATAAAAGCTATAAGCTTGCTATCCAACTATGATAGCCTTGTGCTGAGCTAGGAGGATCCAAACGGATCCTCACAGTACCCTCATCATTCTAAAAATCAATAAATTCATTGTGTACGTCCTAGAGATGAAATTGGATGTTGTTAGCTTCTAATTGAATGTTCCCAGCAGGAGCATTCTTCTATTATCCAACTTTAGTTGAGATTAAAAAGTTATTATGCCCTTCAGTGGATTTGTCCAAAAGTAGGGGTGGGCACTTTGAACCCGAAAACCGAACCGAACCGAACCCGAATTACCCGAATTGTCGGTCTATTCGGGTTTCGGGTTTCGGGTTCGGTCCAGATAATTTTATAATTGAAAGTTCGGGTTCAGTTTCGGTTCCTATGGTCTATAACCCGAGTAGACCGAATAACCCGAAATTCAATATATTTACGTATTTTGGTTTAGACTATGAATGTTACACCTTTGTGTTTTACCTTTGACAAAAAAATGTAACACCTTTGTGTTTTAAACTATTTTAAACTTTTTTTCACAAAATTGTTAGGTACTTGCTTCTATTGAGTAGTCCTTAAATCCATAGACTTGAAATGAGTTGGGAATTTGAATTTCTACCATAAAATTTTGAGAGGTGACAAGGATATTTATGAAAATTTGGGTAATTCGGTGGACCGAATAGACCGAACCGAAATAATCGGTCTATTCGGGTTCGGTTCTTATTTTACTTTTTAAAACTTCGGTCCTCACTTTTTCAAAATCTGAAATGACCGAAACCGAATAGACCGAACCGAAATGACCGAATAGACCTAATGCCCACCCCTATCCAAAAGGCCAGTCAATATCATAGTCATTTGCCCATTTGCACAGATTGCATGGCATAATGCCGTTAGTTCAAGATGTGTCTAGTAGAATACTAGTGGCTCTATTTTAACTACACTATGCACCAAAACAGAACAAGACTCTCCGCCAATTCTCTTTTTCAAACCTTGCTGAACCTCCACGATTGTAAAGCTTTGGCTGCTCCAAGTCCTTGATGAAAATTCAGGTGGGGATGCTCTCCCCCGTTGACCCTAGAAAAACATAATAAGACATTCGGGTTATCTGGCACATTTCTCGGACCGAAATTGGCATGGATTTTAGTCAACGATGAGGACATGTGAATGGCGTACATGAGAGTTTTAAGTGCTAGGAGGTTAGCAAATAGCAATAATGTGGGATTCTGCTGAGGTGTAATCGACTCCTAGGCTTAGAGGAAGGGACCGCGTGGAGCAGGGAGGGCTCAATGGAGTTGACGGGTGCTGGGGCGGCACAACAAGGAAAAAAGAATCCCAGTGGCGCGGCCGCAAGGTCACACAAAGCGCCCGGTGGCAAACAGTGAAAAGCGGTGCAGCTTGCCATTGCCAACAGCTATGGCAACGGGAGCGGATCTCGTGGCGTCCTCGTCGATGGAGATTAGCAGCAAGCGTGAAAAATGAATGGGAAAAATAAAGTACTTGCTCGAGGAGGAGGAAGCAATAATCTGGATCATGTTTTTTCTTCCGCGCGGTTGCAAGTCGTCAACCGAGGAAGAAAAAAAGAAAAGAAAAAAACAGTTTGATGATGTGTAGCATCTCCGGATGATCTCAACTCGAAAGTCCAAGACGGCACGTACTTATCTCTGATCCCAAAAGAGCCCAACAAAACTGAAAAAGCTACAACAACGCCTTACATATTCTCTCCAACTAATTAATCCATCCATCTCATACAATTCACGCGCACACATGCACGTTGCAATCAGACAAGTGCATTCCATGTACTTGCCCCCATCAATTTTTTTTTTGAGGAGACTTGCCCCCATCAATTAACTTTAACCGAAATCTCGATGGATCGGCGGTGCGTGGGCTCGCTCAAGATCAGGCCGGGCCGTCGCTGTCGTCGTCTTCACGCGCCGTACCCCTCGCTGGAGAGGACCCCATCACATATTCCTCGCCCTCCACCACGGGATCGATACCCCCCTACGCCGTAGCCGCACTGTAGCGCTACACATGCAGGCCGGGCTAGGCAAGGCGCGCGCAGTACCCCCGCCCGGCCCGGCCCCCGCGCGCTGATGCCTGACCATTCACACCAGGCCAGGCCAGCCACGCCACGCTCGCCGCGCCAGGGAAAGCAGCTAGCGGCCGGCGGGCCTCTCGCCGCGCGCGCGGCATCCGTGTGGCCGTGTGGGGGATATATCCATCGATCTCCCGGCCTCCCCGGCCGGCCGCCGCGAGCTCGATCGGCGATCACGATCAGAGTCAGAATTCAGATCGAAGCGCTGGCCCCGTCGCCTGCCGCGCCACACACACACACACACTGTTAACACTGTAATAGCTGACCGAGAGGGCCGGCCGGCCGGCGCCGCTCGACGCCGGCCGTGCCGCGCCGCGCCGCGCGAGTTGCCCCTTCGCTATAGCTTTGCGCTGCTAGCTATCTGAAAAGGGGACGGTGCGCCGTACGAGCGGCGACGGCGACAGAGCCGGATCCATGACGTATACGAACGTGCATGGAGAGGTGAGCTGCGCTCACCTTTCCACGGTTTTCCACGGCCATGTGCGCGCGTCGCTGTGTGTACGTATGGACCTGGGAGCAAGCACTGGCAGGCAAGGCAAGGCGATGGAAGCTGCAGGCATCACCGCATCAGGCAGGGGTCAGGGGCTGTCTCGAGGCGAGGTTGCCCAAAGGAGCCGGCAACCGGTCGACCAGGTGTAGTGTAGGTGGTGGAGAAGGGCGGCCGGCGGCCGGGCGCGGAGCTGAGGAGAGGAGCTCCCGGCCTAGCTCTCGCGATCGAGTACGTGCAGTGCCGGGACCCACACGCCGCGGCGGTGGATCCATCGGTGGGATGATGACGATAATGACTATCTGACGGCATGGTCGTTTTCGTCCCGCGCGCACGGAGGAAGGCTATAGGCCCGGGCCACCACCGGTCACCAGATGTTGCGTGTTGCCCACCACTCCACCACATGTTGCTCCATGTTGTTGCTAAAGCTAGGCAAGGGGAAAAAATCTTGGTCTAGCCTAAGCCTAGGCACCGTGTGCTAAGGTTTCATTTGAATCCAACCGGCCAGCCTCAAACTCTTCGCGAAACATCGTCATCGCCTTAACCTTGGATAGTTGGATGTGTGCAGTGTTTAGAAAAAACACGTGGATGTTGGTTGGATTTTTTTTTCTTATGTTGCAAGTGGGGATATGATATAGATCTCCCCTTCGCTCTCACTAGCACGGTAGCACCATCTATATGCAAAGCACATGAATGAGCCTGGCCACACGTCACTATAGTCTGACCAATATTCTTCTACATTTTCTTTATCGAAGCATCTACGTAATTATTTTAGTCACTTTAGAATTTATACAGAAAGATATAAGTACTGATTGTAACAAATAAGGCCCATTACATTCATCATTAATTATATTTCTTTACAATACATCATCTATTTGCTGTCATGTCTGTAAATTTGTTTAAATTTGAAAGAATATGTGTTAGGACAAAAACAGAATATCTTATTTTTTGAGACGCAAGGAGGGCTGTGTTTAGTTCCCCATCCCATCACCAAAATTCCCAAAATTCTCTCTCCAAACATCACTATCCACCTATCACATCAAATCTCTCTCCTCATACATGGAACACTAAACGTGGGTAAATAAAAAAAACTAATTGCATGGTTTTATGTACACGACGAGACGAATCTTTTGAGCATAGTTAGGTCATGATAGGACAATGTTTACCACAAACAAACGAAAGGTGCTACAGTACGCTACAGTGTCCGATGTGACATTTTCACCAAACTTCAAATTCTCTTTTCACGAACTAAACAGGGCCTTTGAGACTGCTACTGTGTGTGTGCAATAAGTGTTCATGGGTATACTCTTCTTACATTACTTGATTTTTCAGGTCTACAAGCTAAAATTTCTTCTGGTGGTTTTATAAATATTTAGGATAGTGAACTTACAATTTGTAAGCAAGATTGAACAGTGTACTCTTTATAAAACCACCAGAAGAAATTTTAGCTTGTAGACCTGAAAAATCAAGTAATGTAAGAAGAGTATACCCATGAACACTTATTGCACACACACAGTAGCAGTCTCAAAGGCCCTGTTTAGTTCGTGAAAAGAGAATTTGAAGTTTGGTGAAAATGTCACATCGGA
>OAMR01000378.1:274463-320140 GCA_900205405.1 Echinochloa crus-galli
AGTGTCTGAGAGGGGGTTCCCTGTTCAAGTGGACCGCGGGTTCGATTATGAAAAACGACAGGGGGTTATGCATAAAAGTGCCTCTTCTTTCTCGTGGAACAGTGCCGGGGGGGGGGAGAGCGACGGCGGCGGCGCTGTCCGTCCAATTCGCCGGCGAGTGGGCGGCGGCGGTGGACGGGAACAGGGGGAAAAGGAAGAGGGGAGCATGGCGAGTCCACAGGTGCTCTTACCACGGCCGGAAATGGGGTGAGGTGTCCGGCCCACGAGAGCAGGCGGCGGCGGCGGCAATGGAGGTGATGGCGGCGGCGTTGCGGCGGTGGAGGGGCTCAATTGGAGGGCGGGTGAGCTGCAGGGTGGTGCGGTGAGGTTGTGAGTGGGCTCAGCTTGGGCGGGGGTGCGCCGTGGTGGTCTGCCCACGTGAGCCAGTGAGCGGCGGCGATTATGGAGCGGCGGCGGCGCTGTGGTCGAGGGGAAAGGGGCAGTGGCTGATGTGCGAGCTGGTGGGGGTGAAGGAGAGGGCGACGTGCCCTTTTATAGGAGTGGAGGGGGTCTGAGGAGGCGGGCCGACGAGGGGGCTCGGCGGGCGGTAGGAGCGGCCGGCGGCGGAGTTAATGGTGGCCGGGGCCCGGTTGGTGGCACGGGGAGCGAGGTGGAGCTGTGGCGGAGCAGTGCGCGTGCGTACGGCGGCGCTGCCGTGCTTGGCGACGAGACAGCAGCGGGTCCGGGCGGTCGGAGCGGCGGTGGTCGGGGTGGCGTGCTCGCGAGCGCGGCGGTCGGCGGTGCGCGCAGTGCGGTGGCGTGCACGCTGGGCAGAGTGGTTCAGCGGCAGCGGCTCGGGTGGGCGGCGATGTCGGAGGTGGGCAGCACAAGGACGACGAGCACGGGGCCGGGACGGCTTGCGTGTGCGCGCGGGGAGAGAGAGACGGGAGGGCGGAGCGGCAATGGCCGGCGTTCGGCGGGTGACTGGGCGGCGAGCGCGGCGAGCGTGCGGAGCAGTGGTGTCAGCGCTTGGCGTGCGCGTGGGGAGCTCGGCCTGGCGTGCGCGTGTGGCGGTGAGGTACGGCTGCGGCAGCGCGGCGGCGGTGGGCGGCACGGCACTGGCGTCCGGCCGGAGCGGGGAAGAGTGTGTGCGTGACCGAGCCGAGGTGGCGTGCATGCGCGAGTATTGGGTACGGCGGTCGGAGCGGCGGTGGCCGTGGCCGGCGATGGTGGCGGTGGGACCACGGTGTAGGGCGGCACGGCGGAGATAGCGTGCGAGGTGAGGGAGCGGGGGGGGGAACAGTCGACGGCGTGCACGGCGGCGATGGCGCGACTGCGGGCGGCGTAGCCGGTCGGGGAAGTGGGGCCGGTGGCGAGCAGAGCGGAGGGGTGGTGGGGCCGGCCGGGTACGGGTGGTCGGTGAGGGCGGAGTGGGGCAGGGCAGGGCGGCCGCGGCGGTGTCGGGGAGGAGGAGCAGAGGAAACAGAGGAGGGAGGGAAAGAGAGGGGAGAAGGGAAAAAGAAGAAAAGAGAAAAAGAAAAGAAGGGAAAAAGGAAGAGGGAGAGAGGGAAAGAAAGGGGAGGGGACGGCGGGAATCGCGGCGGAAGGACGTCGGGCGTCGGAGCTGGTCGGCCAGCGAGAGACGGACCCGGCGGTCGACCCGAGAACGGGCGACGCGGGATGGGACGGAAAGATGGCAGTGATAGCGAGGGGAACAGGAAAAAGGGGGCGGTGATAACAAGGCGGGAGGGGATTTGGCGGAAAGGGAGCTCGGGCGGAGAAAAGATTTTAAAAAAAAACTTTTACCGGTGCATTAATTAGGTAAATTTCCCAGAGATTAAACGCGGGCGTTACATTGAGCTTCCATATACTCAAGCTATATATATGATTATAACTCATGATTTCATGAATAAAACGCAACATTTGCAAACTGGAGGGCGAGCATATCGACGTCGCCCCGGCCTGCCCCTTGCCTGCGTACGTTTCAGCAAGCGCTTCTTTTCTTAAAAATAAAACGATGCTTCTCCATTTCGGCATTCTTGCCATTGTCCATGTAGTATATCCACTGCAGACCACCTTTGACGCATGGCCCATGGTGTATCCCACTGGGAATTCCTTTTGTGTGGAAACTAAAACAGTAGCGCTCCTCGCTACTAGCTAGCCCATCAATGCATCTACCAGTGTAGAATACTCTATTGCCAATTATAATGTTCATTAGCATGCATCGCGCGTGGAGATTGAGCATCATGTCCTCGGACATATATAAGCTATATCTATATGGTTTGGAAAGTTTGATGTGGTACTAGGGGTGGTAAAGGGCCCTCACTTTTGTACTAGAAATTTTAAGGATCGGGCCGGATTAGGGCCGGGCCAAAATAATACTTTTTTGAACTAAATTTTGTTAGGACCAAGTTAGATTGTGAAGGAACAAACGGGCCACGATCCATTACCACCCCTAGGTACTACATGCACAACAGGGATGTAGACGCTACTCTAATATGCCCGATTTAATAATGACCTAGCTGATAATGCTGACAGAAGCTTATAGAAGCTGAGAAGCAGAACCTGCTTTAAGATTCGTTAACAGGGTTGGCTCTGACAAATTGGTTATATTGTCTTGGCGAGCACTTCTACACGTGTACAAAATGTTTCACAGCAGATCTCAGGATCCACTTGTTGGAATCACTTGGATGATAGGCTCACAACATCCTCCGGATGATCTAAAACTAAAATGCATAATTATATTCAAATATAGTGGCAATTAATCGTAGCATTTCTCTTGCCTATATACTGTATGCCTTAGGTCCAATCTGTCTGCTAGACATCCTAAAACACTCCCTAAACTCTGATAATTCAAACTCAAACAAAGATGTTGATAACGTGCATATATGGAACGGAGATGGAATATTGCTCGTTCTTTAGCCACTGGAATAGTCTTTGATTCTTGGAGTATTTGCTCTTAGAGTCTTAGGACCGTACGTCGTCCTCTGCGATGCGAGTCACGTACGGTCCCTATAAACCGTTGAGGCAAAGTGACGGTCACATTCACGATCCCCCAAGATGGGGACCAATATCCCAGTTTCGAGGCCTGCAAAGGGCTTTATTTTTCTTTCCTTCCTCTGAAAAGAAATCAAGGTGTCACAGTCACAGTGTCACGTTTGCCTGCGACCTCTCCTCCCCTTCTTGTTTGGGCTTGGCAGGTGGTGATGGGACACCTGCCGATGTGGCCGGCCGACCCCCCGGTACGGACGGATTGCAACTGATGATTGCTAGCCGGACACGCTGCTAATTCCCCCTTTCCAATCACGTCATCTCGGAGCAAATCTTCAACCGGATTACGACAGATTGTTATCGTAAGGTGGTGCTGGGCTCCACGAGCATACATTATTAGTACTATCGGAGCAGAGCAGCACAGTGCTACCGGTGGGAATATTGAAGAGGTTAACGGAGATGTGTAAGCATGGAGAGCATGCATCAGAAACCGACCCCAAACCTGCTTTCAGTCTGCCCCCCTCGTGACACATGGCCGGGGGTTGGATCACGATGGTTTCGCCCTGTTTTCTTGCGAAACCACGGCGCCTTGCTCAGGTTGGCAAGGCCCCGGTTGGCAATGGCATCGAGCGATCAAACAGCACTGCAGCCGGCGGGAGGTTGAGAGAAAGAGAGAGAGAGAGAGAGAGCACAGGAGGGTGACTTGCACGCGATCCAGCGGCCGGGTGACTGCGCAGGCGCAGCGGGGCTTGTCACGCCGGCCGGCCGGGTGCGGGCATTTACTGGCATTGCTCGGACCAAGAAAGGCTGGCAGCGGCCGGCCAGGCAGGCGGCCAGGCGAGAGAGAGCCCCGGGTTGGGTTGGGGTGTTGGCCGGGCGCGGAGCCGAAATCTAACAAGAGCCCACATGGAACCCGCCCATTCCTCCCCGTGCCTTTCCTATTTTATCTCTCTCTGCTCCCTTTCTTTCTCTGTGCGTGTCCGCCGGCGTCTCTCTCTCTGCATTAACTCCGTTGAAGCGACCGAGGAGGAGGAGGAGGAGGACGGGAGGCCTCTGCGGCGGCAGGCACTGACTGACTGCCATTGAGGCATTCACGCCGCGCGCAGCCATGATGCCGGCGCGCGCCGATACCCTCCCGCCTCCCGGCGTAAAGGTGCCGCGCACCGCGCACGTAGGCGTGCGTGCGTACGCGTACCGGGGCGTCACGAATGCGTTGCGTGGAATTGTTGGGACTTGACCGTTGAATCGAGTAGAGTCTGGGCGCCGGCGCGCCTTCGTGGCGCCCGTGAGAAGCCAAGCTGTTGTGCTCCATCCATGAAGTGAAGTGACAGTAAAAAATGGATAGGTATTGTGTCGTTCCATGAGTTGTTATTGTTAACGATCTGCTGCCGCTGACCTGCTCGGTGTCAGAAACTTATCGAGGGGGGTATGGCACCGGGATGCGCCGAGTGCAGACACACGGGAGCAAACACGAGCAACTGCCCGCGTATGTAGCCCCATGCTCGCCGTCGCAGCATCTAAAGTCCGGCGTCTTAGTACGGATCCGGTTTCGATTGTAGAATAGAATTTCCACGCCACGAGAGCATGTTCGTTCGTGTAAAGATTCTAAACGGCGTTCCGCTGTACGTAGGTCTCACAGGCCACAATAGCACGAGCCCGTACGCGCGGAGGCAAAGCACAAGTTTTTCGTGTTTTGGCTTGTCCAATACAAACAGCGGATAAGTTAATCGCAAGGAATTGGCCATGTAACTTAATTGCAATGTATATGCTGTGACCAAGAAAATGAAACTTAATTGCAATGTTGCTTTACAAGAGAGATTTGACATCTGGGCAGGAATTGGCTCCAAATTTGATTCCTAGCTATGCATATCATAATCTTCATCCGTCTTGTCCTCAACTCCTACGATTTTTCTCTTTCCAGGAAGAACTATATGACGCTTTGGCTCGTCTTGTGATGGGTCCAATTGCTTACCCCCACCTTTCTTATCCGCCCCTTTCTTCGGTCTGCTAGCCATGTCCTTCACATAAAAAACTTGTGTGACAGCTTTGGCCAGGACGAACGGTTCGTCTAGAAAGCCAATCTTGCTTAGGTCCACTAACGTCATTCCATAGTCCACTTCAACTTTAACACCTCCTCCAGTCAGCTTCACCCATTGGCACTTGAACAGTGGGATCTTCAAAGGTCCGTACTCTAGTTCCCATATCTCCTCTATGACTCCATAGTATGAGTTTGTATTGCCATTGGTGTCTGTCGCATCGATCCGGACACCACTGTTTTGGTTGGTGCTTTTCTTGTCCTGGGCTCTTGTGTAAAATGTATACCCATTGATGTCGTATCCTTGGAATGTCAAGATCGTGCTCGATGGACCTCTAGCTACAAAAGCTAGCTGCGCATCAATGCCCTCGACACCCATAAGACGTCTTCGCAACCAATCGGCGAAAGTACTATTGTGCAGACGCTGAATGAAGGCCGCAGACTTTGTTGAGTTTTCATCCTTGAGAATCTGCATGTGCTCCTCGATGTACGGAGCAACTAAGGTTGATTGTTGCAAAACTGTGAGGTGCGCTTTACGAAATGTCTCAACGTCCTTGATCACCATCGATCTTCTCCCTAGTGTGCCCTTTCCACCAAGTCTCCCCTCGTGATGGGATTCGGGCACACCAATCGGCATAAGATCGTCGACAAAGTCAACACAGAATTCAATGACCTCTTCTGTTTCGTATCCCTTAGCAATGCATCCTTCTGGACGAGAACGATTACGGACATACTTCTTTAGGACAACGAAGAACCTCTCAAATGGGAACATGTTCAAACGGGCCACGATCCATTACCACCCCTAGGTACTACATGCACAACAGGGATGTAGACGCTACTCTAATATGCCCGATTTAATAATGACCTAGCTGATAATGCTGACAGAAGCTTATAGAAGCTGAGAAGCAGAACCTGCTTTAAGATTCGTTAACAGGGTTGGCTCTGACAAATTGGTTATATTGTCTTGGCGAGCACTTCTACACGTGTACAAAATGTTTCACAGCAGATCTCAGGATCCACTTGTTGGAATCACTTGGATGATAGGCTCACAACATCCTCCGGATGATCTAAAACTAAAATGCATAATTATATTCAAATATAGTGGCAATTAATCGTAGCATTTCTCTTGCCTATATACTGTATGCCTTAGGTCCAATCTGTCTGCTAGACATCCTAAAACACTCCCTAAACTCTGATAATTCAAACTCAAACAAAGATGTTGATAACGTGCATATATGGAACGGAGATGGAATATTGCTCGTTCTTTAGCCACTGGAATAGTCTTTGATTCTTGGAGTATTTGCTCTTAGAGTCTTAGGACCGTACGTCGTCCTCTGCGATGCGAGTCACGTACGGTCCCTATAAACCGTTGAGGCAAAGTGACGGTCACATTCACGATCCCCCAAGATGGGGACCAATATCCCAGTTTCGAGGCCTGCAAAGGGCTTTATTTTTCTTTCCTTCCTCTGAAAAGAAATCAAGGTGTCACAGTCACAGTGTCACGTTTGCCTGCGACCTCTCCTCCCCTTCTTGTTTGGGCTTGGCAGGTGGTGATGGGACACCTGCCGATGTGGCCGGCCGACCCCCCGGTACGGACGGATTGCAACTGATGATTGCTAGCCGGACACGCTGCTAATTCCCCCTTTCCAATCACGTCATCTCGGAGCAAATCTTCAACCGGATTACGACAGATTGTTATCGTAAGGTGGTGCTGGGCTCCACGAGCATACATTATTAGTACTATCGGAGCAGAGCAGCACAGTGCTACCGGTGGGAATATTGAAGAGGTTAACGGAGATGTGTAAGCATGGAGAGCATGCATCAGAAACCGACCCCAAACCTGCTTTCAGTCTGCCCCCCTCGTGACACATGGCCGGGGGTTGGATCACGATGGTTTCGCCCTGTTTTCTTGCGAAACCACGGCGCCTTGCTCAGGTTGGCAAGGCCCCGGTTGGCAATGGCATCGAGCGATCAAACAGCACTGCAGCCGGCGGGAGGTTGAGAGAAAGAGAGAGAGAGAGAGAGAGCACAGGAGGGTGACTTGCACGCGATCCAGCGGCCGGGTGACTGCGCAGGCGCAGCGGGGCTTGTCACGCCGGCCGGCCGGGTGCGGGCATTTACTGGCATTGCTCGGACCAAGAAAGGCTGGCAGCGGCCGGCCAGGCAGGCGGCCAGGCGAGAGAGAGCCCCGGGTTGGGTTGGGGTGTTGGCCGGGCGCGGAGCCGAAATCTAACAAGAGCCCACATGGAACCCGCCCATTCCTCCCCGTGCCTTTCCTATTTTATCTCTCTCTGCTCCCTTTCTTTCTCTGTGCGTGTCCGCCGGCGTCTCTCTCTCTGCATTAACTCCGTTGAAGCGACCGAGGAGGAGGAGGAGGAGGACGGGAGGCCTCTGCGGCGGCAGGCACTGACTGACTGCCATTGAGGCATTCACGCCGCGCGCAGCCATGATGCCGGCGCGCGCCGATACCCTCCCGCCTCCCGGCGTAAAGGTGCCGCGCACCGCGCACGTAGGCGTGCGTGCGTACGCGTACCGGGGCGTCACGAATGCGTTGCGTGGAATTGTTGGGACTTGACCGTTGAATCGAGTAGAGTCTGGGCGCCGGCGCGCCTTCGTGGCGCCCGTGAGAAGCCAAGCTGTTGTGCTCCATCCATGAAGTGAAGTGACAGTAAAAAATGGATAGGTATTGTGTCGTTCCATGAGTTGTTATTGTTAACGATCTGCTGCCGCTGACCTGCTCGGTGTCAGAAACTTATCGAGGGGGGTATGGCACCGGGATGCGCCGAGTGCAGACACACGGGAGCAAACACGAGCAACTGCCCGCGTATGTAGCCCCATGCTCGCCGTCGCAGCATCTAAAGTCCGGCGTCTTAGTACGGATCCGGTTTCGATTGTAGAATAGAATTTCCACGCCACGAGAGCATGTTCGTTCGTGTAAAGATTCTAAACGGCGTTCCGCTGTACGTAGGTCTCACAGGCCACAATAGCACGAGCCCGTACGCGCGGAGGCAAAGCACAAGTTTTTCGTGTTTTGGCTTGTCCAATACAAACAGCGGATAAGTTAATCGCAAGGAATTGGCCATGTAACTTAATTGCAATGTATGCTGTGACCAAGAAAATCAAACTTAATTGCAATGTTGCTTTACAAGAGAGATTTGACATCTGGGCAGGAATTGGCTCCAAATTTGATTCCTATACCAACATTAAATGATGATGGTGATGTCGATAAATGGTGGATTAATTCCCTCGTGCCAATAGCAACCAAGAATAGAAGATCAGTTGTATTAGTATTTTGTATACTGCATAGCATGATTGGAAGGAGATGAATAGAAGAGTTTTTGAAGACAAGAGCCTACGGCCTAAGGCCATTCTCAATGGCCATTTCATAATCATGTTTCCAAGAATACCACATAAGCAAAAGTTTATTTAATTTATAGTTGAAATACCCCCCTCTCAATGCAAAGTTTCATTATTTGTTGTTTCCAAAACTATATGTAAGACACAGACTCTCTTGGAAATAATTTACACAGAATTTCACCACCATGAAACTCAATTCATCTCTCTTCATTTATTCTTTGCCACATCAACAAAAAAGCTGACATGGCATTGTATTTAATGCTGATGAAACCCTCACTGAGAATGGTCTAAGTGTTTAGCTTCAAAGATGACGTCAAACTACCACCCTTGTCTTGTGGCTCCCCAAATTTGTGTTGGAGCATCTAGTCTATTATGCTAGAGCAACTCCAACAATAGTCTCCCTCCAAATGCTAAATGGAAGCTGCCACTACTTTTTGAGGGCCACAAAATTTGCTACGATTATATCAATATCCCTTGTAAATAGAGGGCGCTCTATAAACCTCTCAGGAATAGCAAGTGGATAAGTGGAGTTGGATACCTCCTCAAATTAGAAGGCAAAGTAGAGGGCCTACTGAAATTTAATTTTTTTTGTTTGGCCCTCAAAACTTAGGAAAGTGGCATTTAGAGGTTCGGCCAGAGTTGCTCTTAGAGACAAAAGTTAATTTTATATATGTCATATCGTAATATTGTGCTACATAACTCTATGAAAAGTTAATTTTATATGTCATATCGTAATATTATGCTAGATAACTCTATGCTATATATCTTCTTGAATGAATGGAAGCGCTCCTGCTAAAGTTTGAAAAAGAAACAATAGCAAGAGCGGGTATAAACGCTACATATAAGGTACCGCCTAAATTCTAGGTCCTCTTAGTCCTCTGGAACTTGACTCCTATAGCATTTTTATACCAGGCTGCTGTTTATACCTGGTAGCGGTTCAATTACTAGCACATTGTAGAAATTTTTATTTGGAATTTTGCTATCTTATTGCCTTATTTGGACGTACAACTTGTATGGTTGTTTTTTAGCACACACTGAACAGCCAGGTAATCTCTCCCCCAGCAGTTAGCACTTCTGGAAAGTATGGGCTCCTTCAGAAGTATATGGGCTACTAGAACATGGGCTCACGGACTCAAGCCTTTTTGGGCCGCGAATATAACGACTCTGCGCCCGGTTAAAACAAGGAAAACAACGACCAGAATCCAAAAGCACCCACCCGCTCAAGTCTCATCAAACGATTTTCGCATTGTTAATCCACTGGTTCCGATACTGCATCAGTATGATTCCAGTTGTTACAGCAAACACACAGTAAATGAAACAAACAAGTCAAAAAATAAACAGCTTACAAATGAACAATCGAATACAAAACCCAAAAGGCTTGCAAGAGTTGGTATCTTCTACTTTAACAGGGCACCCGAAATCCACTGTGCAGCTGAAAATGATGTGAATGTTTGGAAAGACAGCTTTAGCGTTGAGCTGAAATAACATACCACACCAACGCTATTACCCTTCAATTCTTTGCACTTGTAGCTCAGTGAAATTGGCAGTCACCTTTCTCATATGATTCACCTTCCTCGGAGGCTCCAGGTTCTTTGCTGATAGGCCCCTCTTGATAGTTGTCTGCCATCTTACCGTGCAGGTCTTTCTGATTGTACCCATACTCATGTCACTTTGAGCCCTCAGTTTTATGGCCATGACCATCTTAATCAGAACCATAAGCATCATGACTTCTGCGTTGCTCATTGTAGTCATTATCCTGACCGTAGCCAGCCATATTTCTTTCATGCCTGAGCTCACCGTTGCCATATGCACCCATCTTATGCAAGTGACCTCGATCTTGATGGCCTGCACGCTCATAATCTTTGATGTGGTCCCTGCCATGGTCACGATGGAGGTTATGTGAGCGTTTCAGTTTCCTCTCTCCATCATAGTCACGACTATGATCCTTGTGCTTATCTCTATCATGACGGCTGCGACGGTCACGCCCACAATCTCTTTCCCTGGCCCTCTCGCGGTCCTTGTCTAGTGCCCTATCACGGTCTCTAAAGCTGTGCCTCTCTTTTCTAGATTCACGATCACGCGGCCGGTTATGTGAAGGCTCATGGGTTCTTTCATCTTGGCTCCTTTCATGTACTCTCTCACGAGATTTCTCCCAATTCCTGCAGTAAATGAAATATGGAAAATAAACTTAATATAAACACCAAAGTAAGGCATCCGTCCCATAATTTTCAATGATAAGTTTATTGTTTACCTATCTGCATGACGATCATCCCTCCTAGGCCTCTCTGATCCGGGTCGCTCAACAAGCTGTTGCTCCCTGGTAACAAAAAACATAGAGGTGTCAAAATAGTAACAAGGAGATACGACATATTCCTAAATAACAATACCAAGCTTCAATGAACCACATGATACAAAATCCCCTTTAGAGCAATAAGCATATATTAGATAAATCGAGGGTGAACAGAATACCAGAAATGTACAAAACTTTGGGAGCAATGAACCTATCTTTCAAAATGGTTTGTTTACCCTGTCCTTAGCATAGCTAAAATTATTGACTTTTTCAAGCGATCAACTAGAGAGAGTTAAAATACCTATCAGCACGATTGTGATCAGCACCTTCACCACCGATCCTGGTTGATCCAACTCCCCCACCTAGTCTCCTGGGTCGCCAATTTGGAACAGTTCTTCCACGCTCAACATCAACTAGTATCCTCTTGTTGTCTAATTTTCTCCCATCTGCTTGCTTGTATGCATCTGGTAACAACCATATTCAGGGAGGAAATGATGAGACATCAAGCACATGAAAGCATTACGCGCAGATAATTTACTATCAAAGACTTACTTTTCATGTCCCGAGTGTGGGCATATTCAACAAATGCATATCCTCTGGGTTTTTCAGTTTCCTTGTCAGTCACAAGACGTACCTGCAAAGCTCCAAGATCATAATTAGGGGTTTTGTAAAGAGAACTGTATTGAACTTTAGAATATGAAGCTATGCCACTAGTTAAAACTAAAATAGCTTGTTTGTTTTAACAAATTGTATCAGTCTATCTTGCACAGTAGAAAGGCATAAGGCCTAACTAGCCGTGCCAACCTTGCATGAATCCAGTACAACATCAACACAGCCGGAGGAAAAAACTGAAGTCTAGATTGGTGCATATTGGAAAATAAATTGCCATCCCCTTACCAGGGAACTTAACTAAAGGAAATAAAGTAAACAGCACTATACCAGTTTGTCCTCCAAATTGCAAATAATTTGTTCAACCTTTGTGATCAAAGACAAACGAGAAGTTACAGGAAATAAGTGATAAATATCAATCAAGTGATGGGTAGGTATTCCTTACACACAGGAAAAATGGAAGAATATCAAACTCTAGGAGTTGGGAGATGCCATTAGCATCATATTTTGATGTTGTTTCCTCCATGAGAAGCAGAAGATTGCAGGACCAGTGGCTTTAACAGCTCATATGAATAACCATAAACACTATACTCACCATCAGACCTACGCAATAATTAACTCATAGACTGTGGAAACTCCCTGCCTGCAGATAAGCTGCTTTAAGAAATAAAGTGATATATGCTTATGTCATTGTCACCATTCTTCAAGCTTGTTTGCTTGACTGGGAGAGGCATAACCTAATCATAAAAACAACTCTACCTTGCTGGCTTTGACAGAGGAATGACTTACACTGTTCCTTTAGAAATATCTCACCAGCAATAAGATACTAGAACATGTACACATCTGCATACAAATTACCTTTGGGTGGTTCTCCCACTAAAATCTTCTGGACCTCAAATTTTTTACTAGTAATGTACACATTAAAATGTTTAACCAAACATCCGGTGCAAGGGACTAATTAATTAATGCCGGCGAAAACCACCTAAACTAGATAGTAAAAATTACTACTTCATTATTGGATCACCCATGTGTATCAGAATCTTTGTAGAATGTTCAGTTCAATTATAAAATAGAGGCAAACTGTATTAAAATCTAACCCTCCCAAACTGAGTCATGCCTATAAATGCCATCGAGTAAAGTACAAATGTATATGTCCTCCCACACATGCATCAGATCTCTGAACATATTATTTCTTATCAATACTATTTTGCTAAAAAAGTTTCACACAGAGCGACTCTCCCATCTTTTTTCTTAGAAAAAGATACTAGAAAGGATTTTTTTTTTCAAATGCATGAAAAACAATACAAATAGCGAAGGACAGCTGACTTTAGAGAATCTTTAGCAAGGAAGATTCCTAATTCTCTATGGTGTGATCAACAGAATATAAGACAGAAATCCTTATAGCATCTTGTCATGAGAACTAGACAACTAGTGAAGCGACATCCAATTGACTACTATTTGTTCAGCGTTCACCCACGTTTGTAACTGACAGAATAATTAAACCTTACCAAAGATGAATAACTTCACCTGCACTGGGATTTACCACATATACTTACCCTTTTAATAGGCCCATAAGCTTCAAACTCCTTTTTAATGCTATGCTCTGATGTCTCGTAGTTCTGCAAAAATCAAGGAAAGTCAATGAGCCTCAAGCAATATGTTGCAAAACAGTGCTGCTTTCAGAGGAATTAAAATTGCCCGAATGATTTGTCGTATCTACTTACAAGTCTTGCAACAAAGAGTGTTTTGTATGGATCTCCAGTGGCATTGGGGTCACTCTGTGGATCATCTGCAAAGATTTTTTAAAAAAGGATTTATCATAGTGGTGACGATACTATAGCTATGGTCTATTAGCTGAAACAAAAGGATTGTGTGGCTTGAGGACGAACTTACACTTCTGAAGCTCTTCAGCAACTTTAGCTGCACCTTGTTCAAGCTTAAGCTTGCAGATTCTTGCCTTCTTTGCAGCCTGTACACAGCAGAAACATATATTACTCAGACCAGAGATATAACAGGAAAAATGTACAGAAATTCACAAAGATCAAACAGGAAATCAGATAAAGTATAGGCATAGGTTACCTAGTTGAGTATCATTCACAAGGTGCAACGTGTTTGTTTCAACATTTATAAAAGGGCCCAAAATTGACAAGGTAGTTGTTTGAATAAAAGGATGCATCCTCCAAGTGGAAACATTTGAATAGTTTGTTTTATTCCACTGGAGCAATCTCACCCAAGCAGCAAGCAGGCACAAGTATCGTGAACTGTACCCCTACTCATGCAGATTAACGGTGCAATTTAATCCTGGCTACACAACTTGAAAACCTCCTCAGAGACACAGCCAAATTTTGAAAAAGAGAAATTATTCTAGCATAGTATAACATATAATATCATCATGAGCATATACTATTTGATAAACACAACAATAAAACCACATTAGGATACTGGCACCCCAATATTTAGCACAGATTGCAATCACAATGGCCAAATGCGTACCCTAGTCTCGCCCTTGGTGAAAGGATGCACATACTCGGGATCCCCAGGCTCAGCAAACTGCGACACAAACTGCGCAATCCCTGCAACCAAAAAACAAAGTCGGATTAGCATCTCTCCCTGAAACAAGCGAGCCAGGGGAACCCGGTCGGTGAATTACCAGTATAAGCCTGCAACTTGGGCTTCTCGATGGGCGGCTTGTACTCCAGTTGTGGCCGCGGCTCGAACAGCTTCAGCAGGTTCGACGTGAGCCCCGTCGGGTGGCCCTGCGCCACCTGCAATGGAACCAAATCTCAGACCGAATCGAATCAAACGGACGAGGCGAAAAAGAGCAAGGTTAGGGTTTATGGGCGGCGGCGGCGGAGGCGGAGGCTTACGTGCTTGAGATGGAGGACGTTGGCGCGGCTCTGTCCCTTCGTACGAGACTGCACGCCGGCGTCCGGGTTCCGCATCATCGCGTTGCTGTAGTCGCCCATGGCGGCGACGGCAGCGGCAAGAGATTTGCGAAAAGTTGATGCGGTCGAAACTTCGAAGCGTCGAGGAGAAAAGTTGATGCGGTGGGGCCTCTCCGTATACAAATGTTGGTTGACGATTATTCCTCGTTTTGGGGTTGCTATAGGAAGATACTGTATTGGATTATTTAAATCTGAAGAATTTCGAGTGTATAGTAGACATAATAATACCAGTATTAGCTAGTATCGCTCAACGCCTCTAAAGTTGTATATAAAAAGTTTACAATAACTTCGGATTCAATCCATGCCAAATAAAATAAACATAGTGTTAACAATTTTATAGAAGTAGTTGTAAAATAGGTTGTTGTGTGCTGCCATGAACAAAACCATTTAAACAATAACGAGGAGTCTACAGTGACAAAACCTTCTATGGTGTAATGCAACATGTATTATTATGTTACTAGTAGTGTGGCACATGCGGCACGCACGTGTTTAAAAGAGATGACATGTCTTGAAAAATTATTAGTATAGATACACATGATCAATTGTAAGTATTGACACGTTAAAGTGTCTTGTCCACTTCTCTAAAAAGAAGACGCCTTGTTCAACAGAGAACACTTTCAGCTAAATGTAGTCAATGATGAATTTTGTCCAACCCTCAGTTGAAGCTGCTCATTGTACTGGTGTCCAACTGTCCATAATGTTTTTCTTAGCTAAAAAAAATAGCATGGTTAATTGGAGACCATCGTCAATCATAGCTGCAGTCACTTAATTATTAAAGAACATTGATTTTAGCAAGAGATGAACCATACAGGACCGGTCCTGTAGTGGTGGCATCCGGGGCGGCCGCCTCGGGCCCCAAATTTCTGGGGCCCCCGGCCATGTATACATCTCTTATATAGAGTATACATTAAGGTTTAAGCATTGCTACTATATTGTTAAAAATCAATTTCAAGTTGAAAACAAGGGATAAAATCAGTACAATGTGAAATAAACAAGCAACAACTAGCTCTGGTCTTTGATCGATTGGTCCTTTTCTCCTTCCATATATCAACTGCTTTATTATAAACTGTGGGATATTTATACTTAAGAGGGCCCCTGATTTGAGTTTTGCCCTGGAACCCTCAAAACTCAGGGCCGGCCCTGGAACCATGTATTGATGAATCACGCAAAGACATGATGAATCAAACAAAGACATGATTATTATCTTTGCACTGTTTGTTTCAGATTATAATTCACCTAGATTCTACAATCTAGATTATAATTCAAGGGTAGCCTTGCCTGGCCTTGGTGTGAGTGAGTGCCGCGGAGCTCCAGCCGGGTGCGTCAGCGACCTCCCTCCTACCCACTCTCGTCTCCATTGATGGTGCAGCATCTTGTCTCTGGTGACGGTGGTCCAAATCACCGGAATCTGGAGGGACACAAGATAGAAGGGGGAGATTTTTACTCTTTGGTGGGAAAGAAGATGGGTGGAGAAGAGAAACACCACGAGTCACTGATTAATCGACCCCACTTGTAGGTGGTCATACATGAAGAAAATAGGTTGAGCATTGTTGCAATGCTGCTGGAGAAGACAATATTAGAATACTCAAAATTTTCTCATTCCTTTACCTAAAAGCGTTATTAGGTCTTAAATTATAGCAATGTTGCTCGAGATGCTCTAATAGAAGCAAGAAGATTCAATTGTTTCTTCTCGAACACTTAGGATTTAGATTAGGGAAAACCTTGATTAGGCCTTCTCCAATGGCTAGCTCTTGGGCTAGCTCATAAATTTTTTTAATTCATGAATAGTGCAAAAAGTTATGAGCTATCTCATACATACATTTTAAAATTATGTGAGGATGACGTGTGGGGTCATTCATGTTATGAGCTATGTGCTAAGAGCTAGATCATTAAAGGAGTTGTCTTTTAAAGTGCTTAGAGCTAGCGTGCTATCTCAACCATTGGAGAAGGCCTTACACAGGAACACCTCCCGTACACTTCGATTTTAGCATACCAACACATGTTGTAACAGACAAAAAGAAGCGATGAAAACACATCACAACCTAACCATTCTAGGGACAGTTAAGAGGGAGAGCCCTCTCGAACCCCAGCCATATCTAAACCTCCTCAGCAAACACAAGGATATTTGCAATGTTTGACGCAGCACTGTGAAAGACGTGTATGGTTACCATAATTCAAAAGAGCGCAAGCTTCTCTTGAGCCCCATCCACACAACACATTCGAGCCCAAGGGCGAATCTAGCGGTGGGGCGGGGGGCTCCAGCCCCCCTTACCCTCTTGTAACCCATGGAGCGCCCCCCAACAGGAAGAAAGAAGAAGGAAGGAGGAGGAAGAAGAGGAGGGGAAGGAGCAACGCCCCCCCCCCCCCCCCTGTCCGAGCCATAGCAAGCACAAGGATATTTACAAACGTTTACTTCCACTGAGTCCAAGCTACAAGGGAGATGACGAAACAAACTTCAGTCCACTAATTTCAATGATTCGATTCTGTTGCAAGTACGGTACAGTGACGATTCATTCATGGGTTGTGTCCTGTAAGGGCTGTAAACATCACGCTAGTTCCAAAACATCTAATGTCAACTGGAAAAAAATGAACCGATATCTTTTTTTCATCAAATCAAATGTACTCCAGAAGTAATATGCAGTTACTATGGTGCTCAGCATTTCTAAGAAATAAGTATAGTATGCTATTGTATGGCATGAAAAGAGGCTCGGTTGGCTCATGCAGACATGTAGTCCAGTATCCATTCTGCTGAACTTGTGGTGCGGTGTATCTGCTTGGTTTCGGGGATAATGTATCTCAGAGAGGATTAATCTTGTAAATTGTAACCAGAGTGGCAGAGTACCTAGTAGCGGCATATTGGCCGAAACAGGGAAGACGTTCATTATGGAATCAGAAATTCAGAACCAAGCAAAACTGCACATGTAACCTTCGAATTTCTGAAACTTGTATAAATGACACGGAAGGCAACAAGGATGACGCTGAAATCATAGAATACACGCTGCACGCTGATGTATAATTCAGCACCAATTTATTAAGATACAAAAAGAAGTAACCCCAGTTTCATCTTTTTCGTGAGCATGGGCTATAGGGCCTGCAGCTACTCTTGTACTGTACTATCGCGCCCTGTAGCTTCCTTGCTGGAGCTCACTTCACAACTCTAAACTGGTCCCGTACCTCCATCGTACCTACATTCACGAAAACAGAGTAACAGTTGTTCAGACAAGCACCATAACGATGGGCCTTTTTTCATTTTTTTACTCGAATTAGCTGTGTTATTGCAGTTACAAGTCGTGTTGCTAGTAGAGGTATATTCCAAAATCTGAAGTAAAATTTTACACATGCAAAAGGAGAAGAAAAAGACTGGACAAAAGAAAGAAAGGAAAGACAGAACTGACCTGAACCAAAACATCAGTTCTTGTAGCATGCACCCTAGCATACCCAAACTCTGAAACCCTTGATGAGCTCCAATTGTTCCACTGGATATTTGGAAATCAAGGCCAGATTGTTAACCAGTGTATTGTACATCAATTGCACTACTGCAAGATTGTGTACGGTTTGCTTTGGAGAGCATGCAAAAGATTTATTACTACTCTTACCACAATCTTAGGGAACTTGTCCAAGCTGAACCCTCCTGCTCCAACAATGGCATGAACTGGTGCGGTATAGTTACTGTTGTCGTAAGTATCAATTCCACTTGTATCCTTCTTTGGCATGCCTTTGCAATTGTTCTTGTATACTACACAAGTCCTCTCATAGTTGTGTACATGGCCGAAGAAAACTGAATCCACCTTCACCCCGGCACCCCAAAAGCAAAACATGCTAGTATAGTCAGTGTATTCTGATCACATTACCATTTCTTTTCACAACGTCATGGTGCAGCCAACTTTCAATTTTGAAGTGTGATTTCTTACCTGGTACTTGAGCAACAGTGGCTCGACAGAGGTTACAAAACTTAGATCCACATTAACTGGTATACCGATATGGGAGGAATACATCGGTCTGTGCCTGTAATTTTCATTGAAGTAGCTCGTAATTTGACTTCTTGTATGTGAATGGCATATATCTAAGACTCAAGTCCAATGTAGTACGAAATGGAAAGCCCAGCTTGCAACCATTTTTATCAGTATGATCTGTCTGTAAGCAAGGTATTTTCATAACAAACATGAGTATGTAATGTAACTCACCCAATGAAAATAACCCATGGTGTCCTCAATTTATTGACTGATGACAAATCTTGATTCATCCATTTGTACTACTCAAACAACAAAAACTTTTCAGAGAAAGAATACATAGGTTTGAACATCCGAATAGCAAAATGATTAAATGAAAGGTTGCAGTTGATTATATACCTGCTCCGACTTCTCTGACCAGTCATGCTGAGTCGACATCACAACAAAGTGAACACTCCCCAATTGAATACCATAGTTTATCCTTACTGACAACAGGCATGCGGAAGTAGGACTCATATGCCACTCCGCATTGGCCACCTGAATCTGGGGTCCCATACACAGATCCAGATCTTGCATAATCCCTGAGGAAGACACCACACATTCATGGCCAACGATGGCACATTTCGCAATGCAAATCTACTGTTCAGATTGCACCGGCAGTATAAGATTTGGAAAGCAACAGTTACCTTTCGTGATTACCAATAGCGGTCATGTATGAAACTTGAGAAGCGAGTGGCATGATAAGGTGAAGGAAGAAGTCCCATTCAACCAGAAAGCCCGTAGCATAGCTGATGTCTCCTATGTGGAAGATAGAATCGACCTTTCCAGTTTGGATTTCTTTAGCCACAGCCTTGACCACAGAAATCGATCTAGGCTGCAAATGTGTGAGCATGACCCATGCTCTTTTACATTACCCAATACCACTCTTGGGTGGTATATGGTATAGACATGGGTAATTTAGTGATTGTTAGACTTAATGCAATCAAAGCATCTCGTATGGAAAGTTACAATCTGCATTCAAAAGATCTGTTACTAAGTAATTATTGCGCACGGGGTGACATTTCTGGTATACCTGAATGTAGTGTTCCACTGATGGGTCCAGCGGAGACTTCCCCATGTCACCATAGATCACACTGATGGGTCCTGTGCTGGTGATGTTGGAAGAAGGGGTCGATGATGGTGTCCATGGCGGCGCTGGATCCTGCGGGGCACGTGGCTGAGCAGTGTCGCGAGCCGTGACGACGGGAAGAGGTCCGGCAGGTTCAGGCTTGGGATGATCCCGAGCGCCTCGTCCATGAGCCGCAGGAACGCGTCGCGGTGCTCGCTCCGGCTGCCGACGATGGCGCGCACCGCGGAGTAGTTGGTGAACGCCTTGAACCTCCCGGCGAGGTTCACCGGCGCCCCCGACGCGGCCGCGGACGCGACGGTGCGGAGGAGCCGGCCGAGCTCATGCTCGCGGATCGGGCGGAAGGAGTGGACACGGCGTGAGTTTGGGGCGGGGCGAAGGATGGGCGGTGTGATCGAGTTCGGGGCAGAGAAATGGGCGTGAGTTTTTGTGTCCACGTTAAATTAAGTATGGAAGGAAAAAAATAAATAAAGTATGGCATGTGTGTGTGGTGAAAATATTGCCTATATTGTTCACCGCAAAGACGGAAGGAAACACTAGGACTTTAATCGGGTCACAATCATCAATCAAGAAAACCGTACATCTATTGGAGAACTTTCTCATATTGTATATGTTAAACATGGAAACACAGAGACGACTTGGGTAGATTCATGCGATTCATGCGAACCTGTTTTAGGTGAAAAAAGTTCTCGATTTTGGGAGAGAAATCTCTTTCGAACGACGATAAAATGAGTCTCTCTCTCCCCTATTAAGTTTTTTTGACAGGTGGGTTCTGAGTTGAGGATGGGACTAATCTTGGTGCAAAGTGTTTTCAAATCTTATTCTTTATAGTATAGAGTGTGACCAAACTCTCAAAAACGAAGAGCAATGTGAATGGAAGGATAATCATTGTATATCTAACCTCATCTACATTGATGTCACTAAGTATCAATCTTGCTAAACATTTGACGAAATCTCCTATGATACAATATTAATATTGTTTAGTTGTTACTAGCATGAACGCACGTGCGGCAGGGCACGTTTATTGATAACACATATATACTAAAACAATATCACTTGAGTAGACCATGGTAAACAGATCAGTCGTGCGAAACGTTTTTAAAAATCCTTTATATTCGCTCTCTCATGTATACAGAGTTTTAGATATTCTCATCAAATGTAGGTGCACATCATCTTTGAGATAGTTGGTCTTTATTTATATGAAAAAGACTCTCCAATCTATTGTTTATTAGCAATACGGGATAATTATGTATAGATGTGGTTACAAATGTGGATATATCATGAACAGGTGGGTCCGCGTGGATATGGGTAGAGTCTTAGGTAAAAAAATTTCACATTTTACACTGTTTTTCTATATTTTTCCACGTCTTCCCACGTCCTACAACCCGACAGGTGGGCCCTCTGTGAGGGACGGGGGTGGGTTTATTGGGTGAGAAGTGTTTCCAATTCTCTAGAATTCTTTTAGTATAGACTATGATGATGGTAAAGTCAGGACGCTGATGCTTACTCCACATCCGTTCCTGCATATACGATAGCATCTCCAAAAACTAATAATAACTAGATGGTACCCCGCGGCACCCACGGGAATTTCTTAAGTAATATTTAAAAACACTATATTGATTGCATAGAAAATAGAAACATTAAGGTAATTGCATGGATACTATTGGTAATAGAAGATCGGTGAATGACACCTATTGTGTGAATTTTGTAGCATTGCACTCGCAAAGACCACGGATGATATTGGTCATATAAGATCGATGGATGACATAAATGGATAGTCCTAGTGGATGGATGGCGTGGCAAGCTTGCATGTTGAGAGAAATATGTAGTGGGGAGCTAAAACATAGTTTTATATGATTCCAACTAAATTTAAAAATTAAGAAACTAACTAAAAAATAAAAAACTTTCTACAAATATGGGTAAACCAACACTTTTTAAAACTAACGAGCGTTAATAGAGAGCGTTGCTGACCAGATAAAGATATCTAGCGAAGCGGGGGAGATAGCTAGCGTGGAAAGATAGCTATCCAGTTGACTAGTTTGTAAGACGTAACTTTTTCTCTTTTCTTTTTAGCTAGCCAACAGAAAATACATGAACTCTTACTTAGATGGGATATATAATATAATAAAAGCTATTTATCTAGTGAAATGACCTCTAGTCTGGTTAGGGAACCTGAGTAGCACTCAACAGACCCAAATTCCTGTGGAAGCGAATAATCGGGTTTGAAATAAAAAATATAAAAAAATAGTTAAGGGCTTCTCCTCCCGACTTCGGTAAAAAAAGCTACTTATTTAAGCTTAGAACAAGTAACTACTTACAGTGATCAATTAGGATTTAGAGGTACCACTAATGATAACGTCATGTTCGTTTGGCTTATCAGCCACCAACTAGCAGTGTTTCTTTCTCAGCAAAAATCAGCACCAGCCACCAACACCAGCAGTATTTTTCTCTCAGTAAAACCAGCATCAGCCACTAGCCGGCCAGCCGAACGGGCCATGGTGGCTAGTGGCGTATGGATTTGAAGGTGCGCGAGACGTGGGCCGGCCTTTTTCCCTAGAAAACGTGGCTCGATCCCAAATTCCACCCAAATTCACTCTGAACAAGAAGATTTCTATCACATCAAAATATCGGTACATGTATGAAGTACTGAATATAGATGAAATTAAAAAATAACTGCGCAGTTTTGTTGTACTCTGCGAGACGAACATTTTAAACCTAATTAATCAATTTTTAAATAATTTTTCATATAAATAAATAAAATATTACAGTGCGCACGTACTCCAAACGATCAAAGTTTAGCTCTCAAATTTGAGAACTAAACAACGTGGATCGGGTTCTCGTCCAACTCAGGTCAATTGTCAACCCACCCACACACACCTCTCGCGCACGGCCCCGCCGCCCGTCTCGGCTCGGCATCAAGCAAAACCACGCGCGCCGGCGCGACACGACAGGTGCGACTAGGGACCGAGACCGTGCTCACCGCCGTCACGCACGCCACGCCCCTAAAAAACCCCAAGCAGTCCCCCCGGTCCGTCCTCTCCCCCCCGGGCTGACTCGTCCGCCTCCTCGCGTCCGCCGCACGCGCCGCCTGAACCCTAGCTTCCGCCGCCGCAGGTGAGTGAGGCCGGGACGCTGCAGCGCGTGTCTTCTGCTCCCACGCTCTCCCGCGCTCGGGGTTCAGCCCTGTACCGATCCGTCTCTGATCCAATCGTTGCGGGTGGCGCAGGCAGCTGGGATGGAGAAGGGGGCCGCGGACTCGTCGCTCAGCTGCGCTCGCTGCGGCAAGCCGGCCCTACTGCAGTACGTTTCTTCTCCTTCTTGCGCATATTACTTCCTTTTTACGCGGGCTTGTTATCTTCTGCCGAGCTGCCCAGTTTCGATTCCTGCTGCACTTTGCTTCAGCAGTTCAGCGCCATAGAATTATCTATCCAGTAATAGGAATTGACTATCAGGGCAACTTTGTTGTGAAGCTGTTTAGCAAGTTATATAAAGGGCGTATCTAGCTTTCATTTATAGTAAGTTAGTACTTTGAACGAAGACCTCCGGTGTCTTTTTCCCCATATACGCGATCTGAAAAGCAACATTATGTTCTTACCATTGAAAGAAGTTCGCAGTGGGTATTTTACTCTGTTTCCTTGCTCATCCTTTTGTTGTTTTCCAGATGCCCCAAGTGTGCAGAACTGAAGCTGCCGCGTGAGGGTGCTGCTTTCTGGTCAGTGCCATCCTTCCTCTCTCTGTCTGTTCTTCATGCGACATCATCGCACTTGGTAGCTTATGTGATGCTTGATCAACGAGTTAAAATTTATACTGGGGCCTTTGAATTATATTATTTGCGAGTTAAGTTGCAAAAATATCACCCCTTAGTCCCTTACATAGTCATCACCAATCAGAATGAATTTAGTTCAATAAAGTGTTTTCTTTAGATACACTTGTCAGTAAGGATAGTAGATTTAGATCCTTGTTCTTTTAATTTTTAAAGAAAATATGTGTTTTGATCTTAAAGTATCCATTCCAAGTGCCAGGATACTGGCGCAGGATAGAATCATGCTTCATGTGTAGCAATAGGGCTTCAGCTGTTTGAGCTAGAGGAAGTATTAAAAATTCTTATGTGTTCACAAATCATTTGCAGCACGCAGGATTGCTTTAAGGCAGCATGGAGCTCTCACAAATCTGTCCACCCAAAGCCAGCATCCCAGCAGTCTCCAGAAGGTTGGAAGTATTGTCTGAAAAAAGGGCGTGCACGTTCGTTGCAGCTTCCTCGTTTTGATTGGACAGGGTGAAATATTATTACCTTATATTTGCATTTTTAATGTTGACCCAGTTGTGTTCATTATAGTGAGCATCCCATCTATCTCCGGAGTTGCAGGCAGGCTTTTAAAAATTGCCAATAAACTTTGTTTCAAATGTTTCAAATTTATATTAATTTGCAAATGGATGAATTTCTACTTTAGTGGTTATAATCTGTATCTCCTGGAACATCTAGAGATTTTTTTCTGTGAATACTCAAAATTTTCAAGGCGACAAAAAAACTAGTATCCATTCTTCTAGCTTCATATGCATGAATGGAAAGGGTAACTTTCGATAGCAAGTCTAGCATGTCTAGACAGTGAACAGTTTATTGGATAGTGTAGTAGGCTTTCCCACTCAGCACTCAATGTATTCACACAGCACATTCTTTAGAAATAACCGCACAAGTTAGAGTTTCAGTAGATTTCAGCAAAAACCTGGCTGCATGCATGGCATTCAAAAACATGTGCTTCCTATTTAGTTGGATAAATACATCACCCATCATAGCCTACTAGATTTCCTTCCAATCAGACAAGAAAACTGCCACACTTCCTAATCAGCAAATAGAACTGTGGCAAACTGAATTTTTCTGCAACGTGTATATATCATATTTCTTTGCTAATACTCTATGGTAGGACTAAATGACTAGTTTGATAATACGTCTCTCACATTTTATTGAATGATAATGTCTTGCAGTCCATTGAGACCCTATCCAATATCAAAGACGCGTGTGGTGCCAGATGAAATTGAGAAGCCTGATTGGGCGCTTGATGTAAGTCCTTGTTAATTTAATTGCCTTTTTCTCCATTGTCTACATGTATTGTCATTATTGCCAATTGGATTGACATATCTTTCTAAACATGAAAAAGGGATGTTATTATACCTTGTAATATGGCCCTCACATTTGCAATGCAGGGAATTCCCAAGATTGAACCAGATAGTGATTTGCAGAAAAGAGTAGAGGTAAATTTTCAAATATATACGGACAACTCATGTTCCGTGAATAAATGTCTGATGATTACTGTTGTCTCTGTAGATCAAGACCCCTGAGCAAATAGAAAGGATGAGAGAAACATGTCGAGTAAGTTCCCTGAACATATAAGTGAGTGATGATGTACTGTAATGTCACTTCATTAACCATTTATGCTTTGTTATATACTGTCGTTGTTAGATTGCAAGAGATAAGAAAAATACTATCTGCACCTTATCATGCTTACCTTTTCTCTTATTGATCATAACTTCCATCTTGATCCTCAGGTGGATACCCGTCGCCATTGAATTACCATTTCTTCCCAAAGTCATGTTGCACGTAGGTTGTCTCTATTTTAATTTAGTAATGCTTAGCCGTCTTCACGGCTAGGAGAATATATATATTGGTATACTCACATTGTTGTTTCTTCTCAGGTCTGTCAATGAAATCATTTGCCATGGAATTCCAGATGCCAGGTCCTATTGAATACACACTATGCTAGACTTCCATTTATATAGCGCCAGCGACCTCTTTCATGCCTTTTCTTGGACTTCTTGTTGCTTTGACTTGTTTTGACTTATATGTATAGATTTACTTGATTGATTGGCTAATTAGGACATCATATACACTGTAGCTGCATGACTGGACCAGATAGGGATTTGCAAATAATATGTTCTAAGTCGTTCCATTAAAAAACGACCGCAGGGGGACATCTCTCTGGGGCTTGTCTTAAAGTAGGCATCTTGCTTCGAACCTGGTCTGAACAGGAGTTTCAATGACTCCTGGCATTCACCGTTGTAACCATTGCACTGCGAGTAGCTTGGCCTAAGACGTTGCATAGATCCCTCTAAATTTGCAATTATATCCAAGGGCAAAAAATCAACAATTTAGATAAATGCGTGCTTTTAGTTTGTCCTACTAATGGATTACCTACTTATTTTGAAGTTTAGATTTAGACATGCAAATGCCAGATTCTATAGTTTTGCTGTTGGTAACTTACTGCCAAGTCTTTTTATTTGATTGCCATTGGTTTCTAATTCTATCTGTTTTTTAACAGGAAACTTGAGGACGGTGACATTGTAAATGTTGATGTAACTGTATACTATAAAGGCTTTCACGGTAAAGTCTCTTTTGTTTTGTATGATGTTTAACTGTTTTATATATGTACTTATAAAAAATAAATTGTTTGTATATGTTATGTTTATTTTAATTAGCATCATCAACTGCAGGTGATTTGAATGAGACATATTTTGTTGGCAATGTCGATGAAGCTTCCAAACAGCTTGTCCGTTGTACTTACGAGTGCTTGGAGAAAGCGATTGCTATAGGTAACATTATTTGTAATTTCATCTTGCTTTATTCCTTATATTTATATATGTCCTAGTATTTAAAATGAAAACAAAAGTAATTCCTTTTGCTTGCAGTTCCCTATATATTTTCTAAACCATCAGATCATAACTGTAATGGATTTATGATATTTTTAACTTAAAACATATTTACACGCAGTTAAACCTGGAGTTCGATTTCGAGAGGTTGGAGAAATCATAAATAGGCATGCATCCATGTCAGGTTTATCTGTGGTTAGTATCAGATCGGTATTGAACTAATACATTCATTACTACCTCCATGGGATGTTTGCGCCTATGCTCTTGCAATTATCTTTCTTTCAGGTGAAATCATATTGTGGCCATGGCATAGGAGAATTGTTCCACTGTGCCCCAAACATCCCTCATTATTCGAGTACATTTCTTGCAGCTAGTCTTATTTCCATGCTTCTTATTTTAGTGCAGTATAAATGTGACACTACCTTATAAGTTATGCCCGAAGGGTACGCAATTTACTTAACTCAAGCTATGCTTGCGTTATTTAATGTAGGAAACAAGGCTGTTGGTATCATGAAAGCTGGGCAGACATTTACAATTGAGCCAATGATCAATGCAGGCAAGTTTAGATATTGTACAGCTCCAAAAGCTCATGATGTTTCCACCCCAAATACTTGAGTGCTCATCATTATTGTAAATACTTTCATATTTTGTAGGAGTTTGGAATGATCGTCTGTGGCCTGATGAGTGGACTGCAGTGACTGCAGATGGTAAACGGAGTGCTCAATTTGAACATACACTTTTGGTGAGTTAAATACTTCTGAGTTTTTTTTTGTCTGATTCCTTAGAGGAATTAATCCATTTGTTTATTGGAATCTGTTTATTATATGTTTACAATTTTGTTATAATAGAAAGAATAAATAATCCACGTGTAATGCTATTTATTACTACAGTGACGGATAAATTTGAACTCAGTTTTTACCCCCTTCAACTTATTGCTAACTGATTGTTACTCGGCTAGGTGGTATATGTGAACTTGTTTGTTTGCTGTTCTCCAGGTGACCGAGACAGGATGTGAAGTTTTGACGGCACGGTTACCCTCATCACCAGACGTCTTTCCATGGTTGAAGCCGTGATGCGGGTACTCTAGCCATCAGCAGCAGCAAGCAAATGATACAGATACATTGGGACTGCACAAATTTTGTTGTTTCTATAATCAGTCAGTCGCCACCGAGAAATTTCAAAATTTCCAAACTAGCTGCATATATGCTACTGTTGAACAGTCACCGAAATTGTCTGCCCTGTTGAGTTTTTTTCCGTGAGTGGATTGTTGAATCGATTTGTTTTGAGTTATATGAGGCCCAAGGATAATTGAGGTGTGTTACCATCACATGTTTATGCCATCCCAGTTCGTACATGACAGGTTCATGAAACATAATGGAAGCCCCTTGGCCGCCAATTGGTCTGAAACTTGTTGGGATACTACTATGGGTGAGTTTTAAAAGCTGTCGGCCATGCAATCGCATAATAGTTTCAGGCATAGCTGAATTCGTCCATCCTCCAGTCGGAGAGGACTTTGATTCTGTTATGTTCAGGGCTTTTCAAACTTGGAAGGAGCGCAACGAGCAGCGGCGCTTAGATTATCTGGAAGCCGACCCCCATTGTTAAGGTCCTGTTACGCTTAGATTACGTTCGGTGACATTCTCACTTATATTTCATAAATGATCCTATCATAATCGTTCGTCTCACTTATTTTCAGCATGCCCCGATAAAATTACGTAAATCCATGTGACAATCCTTGTGCCGTTTGGTGAGGTTATTCTCTCCGTCTAAAATTGTAGATCGTTTATGCATCTAGATATAAGCTATGTCTAACTATGTATCTGGAAACAACAAAACAACTTAATTTGGAAGCGAGAAAGTAGCTTTCTATCCATCCTGTCATTTGGAGTTCCTAACCTTACGAGAATTTTTTTACAAAGATTTGTTCGACCAGCTCTCCTGTGTGTTACCAATGCAATGCTTGTGGCTCTAAAAACAAACAAAAAAAAAAAGAAAAAGAAAAGAATCCATCCATCCTCTCCTCGCGATCCTTCCCCTCTAAAGCAAAATTTTGTAACCAGTACAATGCTTGTGGCTCTAGAAAACCAAAATAGTATTGCAACCGGTTCCTGCATCCTAGTATCCACTGAAATCGACTAACGATGAATAGGATTTGTTTTCATCAGTCGAAATAGTGTTTCGCACATCAGCAGCTCTCCTTGTTTCTTGGTTTTCAGATTTCAGTGAAGTGGCGACCCTGAAACCAGCCATCTGGTTGATTTCTGACCTCTTGCGCCTTGCTTCCTCCATATCTCCTTCCCAGCACGTCTCTGCGAGCAATTCCTGGGCTCTATCCATATTTTCTGACGGAACAAGATCGTCGTTTTGCAGCAGCACAAGGTACACCTGGTCGGCTGCAGCCTTCCGGATCTGTCACATTGCAGAGTTTTGAGCTCAACTGATCTTTGCGTGGAATTCTGCGTTTCAGAGGCAAGAAGTGGCAAATGTTACCTTGGGGTATCTATGGCCTAGGAATGTGAGGAGTTGAGAGAATGCCTTAGTGCAAGTTCCATCTGTTTGTGAAGAAATGTATCCAAGGATTGAGAGGCCTGCACATAACTTTGTGAAATCCTTTGATCCTTTCAGCTCAGAGCCCACCGATTCTACAAGTCCACTGTAGAACTCACTGTACCCCTGTTACACGACAAAACCTTGTAAAATGTAACCAAGAAAGTGAGCCAAGCGCTCTTTTGGCAGCAAAAGCATTCAACCAACACGAGATGACTAAGTTTGTAGATATGGTATTATCTCTTTACTGTGAAACTCTATGAACTTTTAGGTTGCCAACTTGTACTGACAATGACTGGTGCATTAATAGTTTGATGTGATCAGATGATGACACCCTACTTTTCTAAGCTTCCACTGCTTTGTGGCATAACAAAAAATCATCTCTGTTTTCTCCACTAGACGTGCACACAGAAAAGGAGGCCAGCCTCTCACCATACCGTGACTATTTAGTGCATTGCTGAGTAAACTCACCTCCCTGTTCAAGAAAACCTTTTTACTGAAGAGAGCCTCAATAGTCTGCAAATACAAGGACCTTGTTAGATCTAAAAAAGATAATATCTATAACATCAAATGTGGGAAACAAGATGTGAACTTTTACTATTTACTAAAACTAATAAGCAGCACCAGTTGTAATGACGTTACAACGAGTAGACATGAGTTGGGTGTATACAAAAACACATCGATTGCTACTGAGTGAGAGCACATATATTAGAAAACAACATAAAATTGAAAAGCCATTCAAAGCCCCATGCAAAAATAACAATATAGGATTTACATGCAACATATGAAAGATCTAAGCGCAGAATATGATGTCATCAAACAATGTGGATAAACCTCTGTTACCTTCAATGTGGGAGTAATCACACGATCACACTTCTGGTAGCGCTGTAGAACCCATAGAAGATCACAACTCAATAGATACTCTCTACTTTTCCCTTCACAATTTGTATTGATGTTTGAATCCTCAAGATACCCTACTAAAGCTGATGTTGAAGCTTTCTTCAAAGACTCCTGCAATCCACCTGTAGAAATCACAAGCCCTGAGAGCACAGATTTGCTATAGCAGCAGACCTGAAGAAGCTTCACCAATCGTGGATATGATACTGTAGGAACCTGAAAAGACAATTTCTATAAGTGTCAAAAAACAATACCACCACTAAGTCAAATATTATGCACAAATAGGTGACAGAATAAACAGTGCACAAATTAGTAAGCGACTAGCCAAACTTCTCGTAGGGGACCAGTTAGAGCATTGAACTACAGGAGTCGTTGAAACTCCCGTCTTAATTCAGTTTCGAAGCAAGGCACCTTCTTAGTAGAAAGACTGGGGAGAGTTTCCCGCCATGGCCCAGTTTTTTTTTCTTTTTTTTTTGTTAAGTGATTATATGCTCATAGAAAACATCAATTATTCAAGAAAGTATATGGACTGTGGGTAGAATGGAAGATCCAAAACCCCCGTTACTTGATTCCCAACATGACTAATTTCTAGAGCAACAAACTAATATGGAGAGATACTGAGCATTAAAAGATCGAATTGAAAGGCCAGTAATTCTCACAAGTCATAATAAACCAGTGCCAAAATTAGATATGAATTTTTTCCCCATGAGTTTTCACGATCACTTACTGCCCACTCCAAATCTGTGCTGTTGGGAATAATTTCTTCCAGCAATTCCCTGTGAGGTATAAATGGGATGAGGTGTTCCTGGTGATACAAAATTTTCTGCAGGGTTTTGATAGCTATTTCTCTCATTTTATCCATTTTCTCAACTGCTTGTTTTGCAGTGCCTGCGACCAGATCCTGTGCAATTCCAGAATCAAATAACCTTTGTGTGGTACTACTTGCATTTACTTCCATTTCACTCGGTTCAGACTCATGACCAGAAGCTGGTGCTGTTCTCAACGCAACAATATCTCTCCTGCAGAGGATGAATGTGCACCGTTCTAGTGCATCCATTGCTGCTTCACGTACCCAAGAACCCACGTCTCCTCTGTTGTCCACAGCATAATCATCAAGTGCTCTAAATAAAGCTCGGATGACATAATCTTTTATGTATGCATAAACAGAATCTGCACTATCTGAGCTCTGATCAAAAGATGCTGCTAGTGTTTCGCAAATCGAAATTAGCCCCATTACAGAGTTCACACGTGCTTCAGCATCAGGATCATCAGGCTTATCCTACAGATCAGATCACACAGGAGTTTTAGTTCCAGTGTTAAATAACAACATATTTTTATTGTATATTTCTTCTTCTTAATGAAATGGCATGGCACTTCTCCTGCATTCAACAAAAAAAAAAAGAACATCATCTTATTCTCTCTTTTTACTATTGATGAAATGTCTATAGGTAATTCCATTACCTCAATTGTGCATGAGCTGCAGAGCTTACTCATGACAGCCATCCATTTCAATGTCAAGAATTTGGATGGTAATATTCCAAGGGCCAGTGCGGCTCCTCGTCTTGCAGCCACATTTGGGTCGTCTAGAAGTGCCACATACTTTGAAATGATATCATTGGCAATTTTTTCACCCGAAGATACCAGATATGCTGGAATAAAATGCTTTAATGCATCAACAGCAGCACCCTGGACAAAATAGTCAAAAAAAAAACACTAAGTCTACAAATGTAGATGGCTAGTGTCATGGTTGTACAGTATCCAGTGTACAAACAAATAAGGGATTGGTTACGTATCAAATAACAGGACCAACTAGTAAGATGATAGTAATGGGGCATTGTTTGAGCGAATGCACATCGAGAAAAAAGAAAGTTCACCTGTATTTGGGAATTGGGATGCCTCAAATTTTCATTGAGTGTTTCTAACAAACTTTTCTTTATTTTCTCAGTCAAGGATATTCCAGCTATAGAAATACATGAAATAAACCGGGAAACAGCAGAGCGCATAATCTCTCCTCCTTTGCCTCGATAAAGGCGTGCCTTTTCTATTGCGGGAACAATACCTGACAGAGCTTTCTGCATGTCTAAAAAATAAAGATACAGATGCAAGGTCACTTTTGAGGTAAGCAGCTCAAAACACTAATTAAAGTGATAAGTATCACATAAGTGCAAGTCATAATATAGATATACATGACATTTCCATCATTTACCTGTGGAAAAGGTAAAACCAAGTTGGTGCAGCTTTAAAGCAACCTCACCAGCAGCTAAAGTGGCTCCATGGCGAGTACACAAGTCCGATGATAGAGTGCATGGAACTAACTTTTCAAGGGCATGCCCACCGAAGTAATCCATATCATATTGTACAAGCAAAGAAAGGGCCTGAGCAGCCAACTCTCTCAAGCTTTTCTCCTAGAAAGAAAGAAAAGTGAGCCCAAACAATGCATTGAAATATAGCAACTTCATCTCCTCCATAAAATTTTTGAAAAGCAACCGATTAAGTGTCACGAAAGCGCACTCCATATAAAACAGAAATTGCATATTGAGAGCACCGCACAATAGAAGTGAATGAAGTGGGATCTAAAATGTTTTAGAAAACCTGATGAATGGCAGTGCAAAATTGGTATCACAAGACAAAAAAAAATTGTAATTGCTGTAACAATACTATACAAAAAGTAAATAGCACTAAAGGGCATTTGCATTGTTAATGATTTTAACTTCAGCTCCCCAAATCAGATACCAGTTCCAGGTAAGGAGTGCAGAAGTCAAGAAGCAAATAGCAATTGCAGCACAGGTAAAAAGTGTGGAACTGGCAACAACAAAAATGCAATCTCACTCAAACCATAAATAACCGCAGAGAGCTACAGTACCCAGTGAGTTATTTTATTGCAAAGCAGCTCATCTGCGAAGGGATAAAGATATTCCTTGTACTGAGCAACAGAAACAGCAACATTCAGATAAGAGTTTGATCGGGAAGCCAGTGCAAAGTAGTCTGTTGTATTCACAATATCAATGCCATGTGGAAAAGTTCCCTGTCTTCCAACATTCTCTTGAAAGGCAGCAGAAGCAGCTCTTCTACAATTAACCTACCATCACAGACAATAAGGATCGGTAAGATAAGATCCTGTACTCAAAGTACTATGCGATCTGAGGCAGAAAACATCTGGAAGCAACAAATGCAGAACTAAATTAGAAATAAGCTTGCCTCTCGATCATAACAAGCAACTGTTAGAAGGTGGGGAGCAAGTTGTTCCAGGACAGCCTTCATATCATAATTGGTATAAGCTCGACCAAATGCCCAACAAACATATGCTGCAGCATCTCTTACATGTGATCCAATGCTATGTGGACCTCTTCGTACATCGTAGTGTAAAGCCTGCAAAGGTACGTCATGAAATCAATTGAGATAGTAAAGTTATCTTATTGAACGACCACTAAACATAGGTATCAATACTTAGTTGTAAAGGAGTGAAAGGGCATCTTTCAGTAGTATCTACTTATTGTGTTATTTATGCACCTTTATTATAACAGGAATAACATCAGCAAAGCTAGAAGGCAGCAATAACCCTCTCCGAGCAAGTTCAGCCAAGGCCAAACAGCCTCCATGCCATGAACCATCACCCTTCAGAATCCAAAAGGCATAAGTTATTGCATGAGTAATAAGGTGAGAAAACTAGCAAAGTCCACAAGTTATACAGACCTCCCCAGGAGAAAAAAGTTGCAAGATTGATGATATAACTTCCTCAGACAATGCTGGTGTTAAACGTGCAGTTATCCTACCAATTCCTTTGGCAGCAGACCACCTTACAATTGTATCCTGACAGTATTTTTTTAAAAAAAACATTTGGCTTTAGTACAAGAACAGTAGTGTTAGGCTTAATGGAAAAGATTAATAATTCACAAAAGTATTCCCTCAGTACAACTTCATCTGGGATGTAATGCTACTAATAGCATGTCATATTCCAATAGGACTTTGGCACTTTAGCATGCAAATAATCATAATAGCAAGTAAGTCTAGCAGGCTCCCTACTTTTCTCCTCCAAAAGCACATGAAGCAGTGAATTATGACTCCAACTGTGTACGTATTTTCTCAATTCTCATAAATACAATTAGAAGAACTTATTCATTCCAGATACCACCATTGCTGCCGCATTTGTCCTTTAGAGCAGGCAGTTGCGTTAGTTGTTTGAAACAATCCAGTTCACAAATAATAGTACTATGTCAGATCATAAATATTTGACAACATTGTCTTTTAAGATATTTGAGTTTTGACTGACTAATATTTTTCTTATTAGAATATACTCCCTCCATACTGGTATCAGATAATGTTTAGGACAACGACACGGTCTCCAAAACGTAACTTTGACTTCTTATTTTTACAAAAATATTTATTAAAAAAATAATATATGTATACTTTTATAAAAATATTTTTTAAAACAAAACTATTCATATGGTTTTCACATTTCCAAACTCAACGACTTAAAAGTTATTCGTGATTTATATTCCCAATGTTTGACTAAAATCTTGTCTAAAACGTCATCTAAATCCTATACGGAGGGAGTAGTAATAATATCCTTTTTTTTCCTGAATACGCAGGAGAGCTACATATCTTTTCATAAAAGTGGAAAGAAAAAAAAACTGCACAAGGCCAAAGCCTTACAAAACTTTACAATATTCGCACCATAAACTTAGGAATAATTATAATATCCAACAACAAGCATAACAATATGAATGTACGCAGATAGCTGGCTGTATTTTCCTTTTTCTGTTATGTAAGGTTTGGATTTCCTCTTAAGGGGAAGTACACATGTATTTGGTATTGGTCCATTCCTTCTCTTCTCTTTTGATACAAAGATATGCAGCGTATTCTAGAAAGAAAGGATTATGAAAGTACATTTCAAGACAAATCTACTCATGATTTTTATTTTTTGAAACTAAATATTTTGACAGTCCAAGTTTCAAAAGTTTGGTCACATTTTGAGCAAAGCGCCAAGTAGTTGTTACTGGATGGGGTAGCATAGATGAATCTCCAAAGAAACAATCCATCAACTCTCTTCTAAGCAATCAAACCAAGTTTTGAGTTCAATTATATTCTACAAATAATTTTATAAATTCAAACAAGAATAGGCTGGGTGGCCTTTTTTGCTCTAACATACAGGACAATATGGACAATCTTATGTATTTATTAAGATATGAATTCCAGTGAATGTAGACTAGCAGGTGAAAGTCCTTGTGGGGAGAAAAGCTGAAAAGGATATTCGCCAGCAAGCAAAGAGAGAAAATAATAACATAATTATAATTATTCAAGCACACATAATACGCCTGACATGTATGGTACTCCCTCTGTCCTGAAATATAGGTCGTTTTGGCCTTTCTAGACACATAGCTTTTGCTATGAATCTAGACACTGTCTAAGGTGCATAGTAAAACCTATGTATCTAGAAAAGCCAAAGCGACCTATATTTCAGGACGTAGGGAGTAGAAGACACCATATAATTGGGTAAATATTACTAGAAATTCTAGAGAATAAAATTAAAACTTTACAGTATAATATCAGATTGAGAACATACTGAATCCCTCAAACCAGTCAACAGCAAGTCGATAATCTCTTCTACAATTTCTGGAACATCCATGTCTTCTTCCAAGAAACAAGTGTCTGTCTGATCAATATTAGCTTGTTCACTTGATCCACTTGAATACACTTCTCCAGCAGTAGCACTTGAAAGGTTTGCACCCAGCGAACTGCTAATTGACTGCATGGGATTAAAACAGTGAGCACTGTAGTAGAGATATCACCTAATAAGCTATGAAGCATAGAAGAGTAGACTTGAGAACAGCTTAAAATATAAAACATCTCTCAATACTGCTCCCATAAAATAAAGATGTAAAACATGACATAAATTCTTGATTATTAGTCATCTGGGAAACTGGCATGAGCAACCTAGCAAAGCAGGTAGGTACATGATGTGCTTTCAATGCACTTTACTGCCACCTAGCTGATGCCTTAAATGTTTATGCCCATGTCCCAAGACAATTTCTTGATATATGTTTAGGTTCTCGCAAGATTCAAATACTAAGAGCATTGTATTCTCCAATGCAGAATCCAGCATATGCATTGATCTCTTCTAGAAATAAATAAAAAAAATAACAAGTTAAAGATTTCGATTCCAAGAAAATAAAATACATAAATATCCACCCAAATTTAACTTCTGACATATTTGAACTCAGAAACAACTTCAATTATCATTCCCAAGAAAGGAATAGCGCTTTGTATTGAACGTGTTTACTCAACGCACCAGTCCATGAGAAGTTTACAGTTCAGAGTTAGCATATCCCTAACAACAATTCTGTACTCGTGAAGTCGTGATCAAGCTATGAATGTTTCCTTAACTGATCAGGCATTGGAGCTCCAGCATAGTCAAGAAGTTCTTCACCAACTGCTACTATATGAGTGCACATATATAAATTAAGCGAACAATTTTCCAGGATTTGCATATGATTTGGAGTTCTGCATGGTGCATACAATATAATCAGACTGCAAGCGCATGCCAATCAGATGTCCTATTAAATTCCAAGTGTGTATGTGATGAAACACAAGTATCAGGTACTCCAGCGATAAACACCTTTTACCTCGCACTAGATGTCCTATTAACTTTACAAAGGACACGTGCATGTATAAAATAATCTAGATGTTCTGCATGTGCCACCTGCCCACCTTAAAAAGAACATAATTCTTAATCACTATAATGTTGACGTCTTTTTTAAACCGAAGAGGTCGAAATACAAGTCGTGATTGTAAAATGCTGTGGTTTATAAAACAAAAATAAGAGACTGAAAACCTTATACCGCCATGATGGCGAACGTGGAGGCAAGCAAATGAGAGCAATTCGCTGGGCCAGTTTCACCAGGAATTTTCTAAGAAGCGAACTCCTGGCTGAGACATTCGTCTTCATCACAACTGAACAATCATTCCAAGTACCAGAAACAGCATCATAAAGTGCTCTACGGTTACCAATCTGCAATAAGAGTAACCAAAAGAAAGGTATCGATGTGAATTTACAATATGTAATTAATGGAAGCAAATATGCACATTAGTGCCCTGTTGACAACCACAAAAAAAGAATCATGTGTGTAAAAGAGCTCCTAGTAAGAGAAAAATAAAGTAGAAAAACTTTAGCTGTGAAGGCAAAGATATCCACCACATGTGAAGAATACTGATTAATAAGTATAAATAAGTCGCAGACAAACCTTAAATATTGACGCTAAAGCTTCCACTATACCAATGGACCTAAATTGATCAACAAAATCATCTGTGACAGATAATAACATCTCGTGCGCCCATTCCATAAAACTGAAAATAAAGAGAAGCAGGAAAACTCAAAATATCACCCAATATAATGTATAGAAATACCATGAAACAATCGAGTGAATATAAGTTGTTAATGGTGTTCAATAATTTCATAAACAATAAACCTTTATTTTAGTGAATGGTGATAATGGGATATTTTTGAAGGTACAAGTCCCTGCAGTAATTTAAAGCATAAGTGCATGTAGTTGTACAAAAACAATTGTAATAATCACCTGCTGAAAGCCTTTGCCATGTCAGGACGAGTCAAGAGCCTTGCAAGCAATAATCCTGAAATCCTTCTCATTGGACCAGAACTGGAGAGATAATCCTTACAGATGTCCAATATCCTTGTCACAAGTGGAACGACCTCAGCCCCATCCACGCTATCAGCAGTAGCAATGCTTGTATCCACAGTGGATATGTCAAATGGAATAAGGACCAGTATATAAAGCCACAATAGAACAACACATTTAGTCTCCATTTCTCCTGTGCTCTCTTGCCTAAGAGCAGTAGCCGAACTCATTGTATGACACTTCTCAAGGAGAGCAACCGCAAGCTCTAGATCTGAGACCTGATGAGGGAAGAATTTGATGACGCTCTTGTACCCACACACTGTGACCAGGGTGTAGATGATGATACACAGAGGCTTGATAATGTCAAGGAGCTCATCGGTGCCAGCACCAAGTTCCATTGTCTTTGACCGAACTAATGACATAAGTGGTGAGACAATGTTCTCAAGGTATGGTTCTAGTAGTTGACCCTCTTCTTGATATTTGTCCATCTATTGATTGACAGAAAAGACAAAATTTCATCATACTGAGCTCTTAAGCATGATAATTTGGCATAAAGTCATTTCAAAGATTGACGCTCTATGAATATTAAGATTGGATATATGAAAAATATGTTTGCAGTTTTTTCTGAAAAGTGCTTTCCTAACAGTACAACTTACTAGGTTTTACAAATATAATATTATAGTAGAAAGTAGTGGCCAAAGTTATGCTCTGGAAACCATGTTGATGTCAAACATACCATTCATTTGGGAAACAAAGAAAATGAACTATAAATATTTACTCTTAAGTCAGTAATAAGATGTGTGAGTGTTATCCAAATATATCAGTTGTTATAGTTTTCCCAATGCTTACAGTTTCCACATTATCTTGGACCTTTGACTCTTACCTTTACCTACAGAGGTTGCTATAGATCATAAGTTGCAACTTTCTCTCAGGTCCACATTTTTCACCAGGAAAAGCAGTTAATGTACTAGGACATAGGATTGATTCGTGTAGATCATTTGTAACCAGCTCAGCTTTCTCTTCAGTGTTTACATTTTTCACCAGGAAAAGCAGTGAATGTAATTCCTAAATAACACATCATTCTAAGACCTAGGATTGATTCGTGTAAATCATTTGTAATCAGCTCACCTTTCTCTTCGGCGTTTGCTCTCACTGTCCTATATTAGCAACAACGTGTGCATTTGAAGTTAAACGTCAACAAAACAGCTTAAATTGCCTCCTAGACTATTCAACTAGTGTTTAGCAAACAATTAAAGTAGGGGTTCGTGAGAAATGCTGCTTGAAGTTTTTACACGATCTCTTCGAATTTTGGTCGTGTGCATTTAGTAGCATACGCTGAAGCAGATTCATCCTCCCCGTAACAAGCAATTAAACAAACAAAAGCTAATGTTACTCTCAGGGCTGCAAGCTCTGCTCTCCGAGATCTAAGGCTCAGCGACAGGGAGCAGTTGGGAGACAGGGAGAGGAGAGGAGTGCTTACGATAGAGCGGATCCTGTGGACGTCGGCAGGCTCGGCGACGCCGCCGCCGGCGACGATGCGGCGGAGGATGGCGGAGACGACCTCCCACTCCTGCAGGAAGTACCTGCGCAGGACGACATCCTTGGAGTCGTGCTCGTCGTCGCCGACGGCGGTAGGATCAGCGGAGGCATCGCCGTCGGGAGCGGCTCCTCTGGGCTCGGATGCTGCCGGGAGGGTGGCATTAGGCGCCGGGGCAGCTATAGCGGCAGCGGCGGCGGCGGTTTCCTCCATCGCCGGAGCTCGGGGGTGGTTGCCCGACTGCCGACTGGTGGTTTGCGAGGCTGCGCTACTGCGTCGTGTGTCTTCTGCTCGTGCTCTCAGTTTACGTATTCGCAGTCAGGAGGCGCCTTTTCCTTCTTTCTTTGCTGACGCGAAGACGGCAGGGTAGCAAGGCGCCTTCTGCGAACTCGACTCCCTCGTCTCTCTCCCCAACGAACCAACCTCGCCACCGTCAGTGCCGGCGATGCAGCGGCGCGGCCCCTCCGGCCGGCCGTCGGGCACGGACGGCTCCGACTTCTCCTACCGCATGGTCGTCGAGTCCCGTAAGCACCCAACCCCCAAACCCTCGATTCCAACGCTTCGTTGGCATCTCTCTCCTGACCTCTGCGATTCTCGTGATTTTGCAGGGTACCAGAGGGTAGCTGAGGGCAGATCCCGCCTCGCGCGCCTCATCCTCGTGCAGGTGATGGCACAACTCGGCTGCTGGAGTCACTTCTTCATCTCTTGCCGTCGTCTGCGGTTCTTGTATCTGACGAGTGCTCGTGGCTCGCTTCCTGCAGGCACTGCACCAGGTAGCCGGGGGCGCGCTGCTCTTGCTGACGTTGTCCAAGGGGAATGAGGTGAACAAGTTCGCCGTGCTGTCAGCAGCCGCGGGACTGCTGGCAATAGTGGTGGGGGAATTAGGTGATGTTCCTGTGCCTCAGTTGCGCTGATTCTCCTTTTATTTTCTACCAAAAAGGAATTGGATCGACCTAGCTCTGAAAAGAAACTGCGCTAGTGCCTCACAATTTTACAAGTCTTATAAGTTCAGTAGAATGATCCATGGCACTGTTACATTAGTTTTCAATGTTTTGTTGACGCACTTCTTGCTTAGGTGGTTGCTGATTAGCAAGACAGGAGAGAATTTTTTTTCACTACTCTTATCACGGATCATGCATTAGGCGTTTCAGCTGTATTTTGCCAAAACCAGCAAGCTGGTTTACTATATTCTGTTTGGCATCCACAATAAGAAACTCTGCCCTGGGTTAGGTTACTTGTCAATGTTTCATTGATGTGCTCCTTGTTTAGGTGGTTGCTGATTAGCAAGACAGGAGATATTTTTTTTTTCTTTTCACTACTTTCGTCACTGATTAAGTATTTAGGCTGTTCAGCTGTATTCTGCCAGAACCAGCAAACTGGCATCCACAGCAAGACACTCTGTCGTGGGTATTATATCCGCTTGCACTCTTGGACATCATTATATCGGATCAGTTGGTAGGCATTAAATCTCACCTCACCATAAGCCCCCAAAGTAAATTGTATCAATCTCCAGAAAAATAAGCTTATGATATTTTCTCTAAACACCTTCGGCACATGGATAGCTAAAGAAATAACACCTCTATTCATGTTTTCCACAAAGGATATCCTTTTTCCAATGCCATATCAATCATCCTTTGCCAGATTATTGATTATATTTTAGCTGATGTGTTATTCGGTTCTTCACAGGGCGAAGGCGGACTATGGCAGTGCTCCTTCGGCTTTACACAAGCTTGTCGTCAATCGCAGTTGCATTTTCTGTGACATGCATTATCCGGTCAGAATTGTTCTTGAAGGTTTGTGATGTGAAATTCAGAATTTAAATTTTTGCAAGTGATGTGTGTGTGTGTGTGTGTGAAGATGTATCCCGTACGAATTTATCATATTTCTGCCTCTTGATGCTATCCAAGTAAAAACATGAGCTCAACCTTATTCAATTTTTTGATGAAGAAGCATCCATTAAGGCCGTTACTTCATTTGAACTGCAGCTGTAGAGGTTTCACTTAAACAGCAATTATATAAGTATAAAAAACAGCAATTATACAGCTTTGCTGTTCTCACTTAGTCCTGTCAATGCTGTTAATGACTTCCCAGAATCATGCTCAAGAGTTAAGATTGGCATTGTGTAGTGTGGTTGTGAACTAACCGAACATATAGTTGAAATTTTGTAAACCTTACCCATTTGTAGAACCTTTAGAGGTAGATAACCCCTAGTTGGAGTCCCACATGGGGAGTAAATTTGCAAGAATGAGACTGAAAGGAATTAGCCTTGGACCTGCACTGTGGGGTTTGGTCCTTAACTTTAATGCAACATGGTCTTGGCTTGTTTTAAGTTAGATGCAAGAAGTGTCCATCGAAATTTGGACCTGGCTTTATGATACAGTTGAATAAACTAGTTGTGCATGAAGTGGTGGCTTCATTTTTGTTGGTATACACAGCCCCCAGCAAAAATATCTCTGGCACTGAATGCATTGATAGTGAGTCCATATTACAGAAACTTATGTCACCACTCACCAGCTAGAAGACTGACGAATAGAGGGCCAACTGAATCTTTGGGATGATCCAGTTAGGATGGTGGATTCACCACATTGAGTAATGATAGGGCATCAGCATCACTGTATGTAAAGCGCATAATGGCATTAGATTTGAGAGGTTTGATAGTCAGCTGAAAAGACATATAGGCCTGTCTAGCTCTAGCAGAAGAAAAATATCTGTAGATAGGACCTCTATTTTTTAAGGAAAAAGGATAGATGGTATTTCTGGATCAATGCGAAAGACAATTTGTCCCTTTCAGTGTGATGCCCACATGGCTGAGCTAGTTGACGGGTATAACACAGTACATATCTTAATCTCAATAATTCCACAAGCAATAACTTAGGCCTGCACATTCCGTCCTGAAATTAGCTATCATATTGATGCCAGTATTCTAGTGTCAGATAAACTTGGAGTTAATCATAGCGTTAGTCAATTTGAGGCCATGATTTTGTTTTGTTTCGCTCCTGCACCTCTGGTGGCATTGGGTGATGTATCACTTTTGCACTTTGCAATTACTTTTCCACGCCTTTGTGTTTGTGGTCCTCAATGAAGTTATCATTGCAATAGCCTTTTGGGAGTGTGTATCAGCTATTTGCATTTGTTTTTTTCCTAGGTTATGAAGAAAAACACAGAAGCGATCACAAGCTATGAAATGTTTGATGCCGTTCGTGTTGCTCTTGGTAGGTTCTGGCTCCTGGATCTCTTTTACGTTACAGTCAATGTATTTGTTGCTAACTTGTGGTCTACCCTCGTACACGTTGCAGGGATCCTGCTGCAAATGGTGGTTATAGCTACAACTACCAGACTTCTGCAGAATATGTCTCCTCCCAAGAGAGCTTCATGAATGCTATGGCATTGTAGCTGTGCTTTACCATTAGAAATGATATACAAAGTTCAAGTTAAATATTGATCGAGTGCTATAGAATTGTAACGGGCGGCAGCTGGTGTACAACCTTCTCTCAGCGATCATGTGTTGCTTGTTTCATCTTTTGTTATCCTTTTACTTCATCCCTTTTGCTGAATCTGGAATTTTCATTGCTTAATGCACTTTGCAACCTACAATGTTGATGAAGCATTTTCCATGGCTCATCTCGGCACGATGTGTTGGTAATCTTTAATATCATGTTTCATTGCGCTGGCTGTTGCTACTAAGGCCAATTGTTTCATGTGCTGAATTGTTGATGATCCAGCTCTGGGCAACCAGGACCTGTTCGTTGCCGTAGCATCTTGCTGAAAGGGCAAGATAACCGTCAAACAAACATCACCTTCAGACTGCAGGGCAGCAGTACAATCGATGTCTTCGTTTATCATGTATGGTGTGCAAATGTGACTCTTTGAGTGTGACTTGTAAGCTGTAACTACTATCCATTTGTTTTGCTGCGTTTCGTGCCTTGTGAATCTGTAGCTGTTTGGAATGTTGCTTTGGAAGCGAGTCTGGATGCTTTCCGAATACCTTTCACTCTGCTGTTAGTCTGTTACTGACCAGTGCTCGGTGTGTGCAAGTGTAACGGTATCTAAGACAAGTTTAGTGCCTCCTCTTTTAGCAGTAAAAATGGACAGGCACCGTTTGTCTTTCAACACCAATCTACAGTACTGCTTAAGCTCACTGCTCGTATGACAGCAGAGCATATTCTTGTTTATGTGAGTGGTAGATACGAATCTTTATTAATTAAATATAGTTGCAGATATCAAAAGTACACCAATCCCATTTTAATACCGGATCTCTCTTTTTTTTGGCGACCAATTACCGGATCTCATTTGATTTGGTCGTTTTCTCGTCGCATCAGTATTTAGAAAACTGAATAACAACGCAAGATAGCTTGACAGCCAGTCGTGCATGTGCAGATAGATGTACTATATCATAAATATCTTTGAACGAGACACAAAACTAAAGCACTGCCCGGGCACACGACAATCAATCCGTGATGCTTCCATTGCCGCCACCACCAAATCAGAATCAGCTGCGATCACGATACTATCACTGATGATCTCACACGCAACAAACAGCATAGAGAGACGTATAGGTAGTTACGGAGTAGGTACGTACGCACAAGGCCCCCCACATGCTATCGGTATACACGATCAAGCACAACAGGGAGAACCTTAGGGTATTTGCTTGGCCATGGCGTTGACGATGCCGAGCGCGTTGGCCGTGAGGTGGGAGACGCCGGCGAGGTGCCCGCGCACGGCCTCCCTGACGCCGCCGCCGCCCGCGGCCTCCGCCTTGAACCCCTCCACGCACATGTCGTCGTTCGTCAGCGCCGCGCTCGCCCACGTCTGCACGCTGTCCACCTGGAATTTCTCCTCCCGGCTGCCGCTCGCGGCCTGGCCCTTATTCTGCTGCTTCCCGAGCCGCGCCATGGCGTCTGCCGCCTGCTGCAGCAGGTCCTCGGAGTCGCCGAGCATGCTCACGCAGTCCCGCGCGGCCTCGGCGCCCATGGGCGCCAGGTGGCCCCCGGACGCCATCGCCTCCATGGCCGCCTTCGCCGCCCGCGCGCCGCCCAGCGTCTCCGTCAGCGCCGCCCACGAGAGTTTCGCCGGGCTGGACCCGACCGCCGCCGCGTACGGGAGGAGCGTCGCGTTGCACAGGGACGGGTACTCCGTCCCCGCGCACCACGACTTGACGAAGCTCACCGCGGCGTCGGAGGAGGAGGAGGAAGAGGAAGCAGGCGCTGGCCGCGCCGCGGCGGCGGCGGCGGCGAGCCATAAGCACGAGAGCGCGAGGAGGAGCGGTGTCGGCGGCGTCGAGACGCCGGCGCTGCGCCGTCGTCGTTCCGGTGTCATGGCTAGCTAAGGGCTAAGGCTAAGCACGTACACGCGAGCACGTAGAGCTAGCTGCGACGGACGCGGCTGCTGCGTGTTGCGTGGCGCACGGGTTTCGGAGTTTGCGTGGATGGAGCGCGGGTTATATAGTGGCGAGACGCGAGAGGATAAGGTCGCGGCCTGCACGTATGGCTGGCCGGAGCAGCACGTCGTCTCTGGCCAGGCAGCAGGATATACGCGACGTCGACGCCGGCCGGCCGGCCGGCTTCAATTCCAGCCCTCGTCTTCTCTGGTGCGAAGCGCACAGAGATCGAGGGGGAGAGGCTAGCGAAGGTGTGGCCTTTGACTTGTCGATGCCGCTGGCGGCATGCACGCAGGAGGTAACGACGTAACGTGTGTGTTGCGCGTGCGTGGCAGCTAGCGTGGGGTGTAGTCATTGTGAGGCAGCGATCGATGCGGGGCCGCGAGCTCCCGGCCCGGAGCGGAGCGGGCGCACAGTGACATATGCAGCACGACGACGACGACGCGACGCGGCGTCTCTGTGAGGCCAGGTGGCTGACTGGCCGGATCCGCGAAACTGAAGCTCGCGCCAGCTATTGCCTATGCCTTGCCAGTCGGCTTGGGCGCTTGGCTGGTGTACGTGGCACCTAGGGGATCAATGAAACGTAACGCATGGAGAGGGCGCGGGCGCGGTCTCCACAACGCATGCATGGCTGGCTCGACCGGCCGGGACCGGATACCTACACGTAGGCGACGCCGGCCTCCAGCCCTTTTCCGCGGGATCGGGGGGACCTCGATCGCCTTTGATTTGCCGATCGGTCGCGCGCGCACGGAACGCGCGAGCCAGAGCCAACGTGCTGCGTGCGGCGATTATTTTACGTGGGCGCTAGCCGCCCAGCGCCGTCGCGGCCTCGCGGGAGACGGCGACGCGGGGGTCCCGGCTGGGAATGGGAATGGGAATGCGGCTGCGGTGGCGGCTACTGCTACGAGAGAAGGATCGATAAGAAATAACCCACGCGCGCGGACGTGCCAAAGCAGGTGGGGTCCTGTCAGGATGTGGGGGATCGAATCAAAATGGCGCTGCCGCGCTGGCCCTTTCCGTTCGAGATCGCCGTCGGCCCACGCCCTCGAGTCGGACGAAACGCCGTGGCAGCGTGTGGGACAGGGACCGGCGGCTCTGCTGTTGCGTCCGTTGTGTGCGCTTGCAATCGGCCGGTGACGGCAAAACTGAACTGCACCTGCCCTCAAAAAAAAAACACCGGAACTGCGCGCTGCGCCTGACCTGATTGACATGGAGACTTGAGAGGCATGCGATATCTCCATAGAAGAAGAGCACGAGCATGTTTTTGATCGATGGTACCGTGCACCGGCATTTATATGCGGCTGAAATCACCAATTTCATCGCTCACCCATGACGTCTCCACAGCCCATGCACGGTCGGCCGGCCCCCAAATCATCCATCCACGGCAAATACAATATCTAATACAGAATCCTCCGAATGGACACTTTTAGACGCTGCCAAAGATATTATAGTCGATATGATATTTGATCCCCATCATGTCTCCCCCATTTCATATCATCACGTTGGCTTTGGAACGGTACATAATTCTTTGAAGAAAGAGGCCCCCGCGTCGCCCCCGTCTTGGGCGACACGGGTGGCGACCCCAGCAGCCGCCGCCGGGCCCCTCCCTCCCCTCCACCCCATACCTCGCCGCCGCCTGAGGAGGTCGTCGGAAGCCCGGCGGAGCCCAAGGATGGTGGCGGCGAGGAGCTTCGCCGGCGGCCGCGGCAGTCTTGCATGGATCAGGGCGGGGCGGGGCCCGGCGGCGGCTGCTGGGGTTCG
>OAMR01000378.1:327699-384108 GCA_900205405.1 Echinochloa crus-galli
CGCCCCTGCACGGGGAGTGGCCGCCACACACCGCCGCCGCCCCGCCCCTCCCCCCTCCCCTGCCACCGCGCGTCACCCGTAGGCCGCTCGCCGCGCGCGCCGGCCCCCTGCCGCCGTCAACGCTGGACTGAGTGAGGGGGGGAGATAAAGAGGACCAGAGGAAGGAGAAGGAGAAGGTTGACTTGACATTTGGGGCCACATATGCATGCCCATGTCAGCGCCCAGTTAGCATGCCACGTATGCGGTTTACTACTGATTATAGAGATTTGGACCTCGTGTGAACCGATTAGCAAGTTTAGGGACTTGGATGTGCATTTTCAGAGTTTAGAGACCTGGATGACACTTCGTGCCAAGTTGGTGTACCGCTGGTGCATTTTACTCCTGAGAGTTTGAACTGATTAATCTTGAGTCTGATAAATTCTCCATAGGTGCCTTGTCGTCGATAAACACGCCTATGACTAAAAAACAATGTCCTTAAATTCTTGAACAAATCCACAAAAATCCGACCACCTGCAAATAGAAATGGCCTTTGGATCCGAAGTTTAGTTTTTTTTGGAGATTTGAATAATACGATTTGCAAACTATGTTGGTTTGAAAATTTATAATGTGTGTTAGATGAATTTTGTAACCGTCATTTTTGAACGAGGTTTGGGACCTACTTTTTTCTAACCGTCATTTTTGAACGAGGTTTGGGACCTACTTTTTTCTAACCGTCATTTTTTAACACCCCTAATTTTGCACGAATTTGACTAGCGGAGAGTGAAACTTTATCACTTGAACGTGCTGGTATAGTACTCCATCCGGTATTGTCATATCCCTGATATCCGTCGACGGCATACGGTTGCATAGATTTAGGAGAACGCTTCAACGTTTATGACACCAAGAGTCCAAGAGACATATATAATCAGCCCAATCTAATCAGCCCTAGCACCTCCAAATCGCAGCATGCTAACAATAACAACGATTGTTAGAAGAAACCGCAACACATGAAGACAAATTAAAGATGTACTCCGTAGGAAGGAGTTCAGTTTTTATTGATCTACCCACACAGATAATTAGCTTGCCACCCCGTGTACTATACGTTATACGGACTTGCTAGCGTCCGGACGTCCCACGGTGGTCAAAATATCGGACGGTACTGTAGCATGCAAAATTCCCGCCGCAACATGTATGTAATGTTGCATGTAACATGTAAACTTTTTTGCAACATATAAAAATAATTTATGCAACATCATAGAACAATATATGAAACAAAGAAAGTCATCGGTTGCAACATTGGGGACCCCTATAGAAACGGACGCCATCGGATATCATCCAGTTGCTACGGGAGTTGAGTAAAAATTCCCACCGCAACATAAGAGCATGTTTCATGAAACATGCCATTCATATAAAACATCCAATCGAATTTCATACGAAACATCCAATCAAACTTCGTGCAACATCAAGACAAGGCTATTGCAACATCAAAATTATACAACTGCAAATTAAAAAATCATTGCAACCAATGCAACATCTGAGATCTATTTTTGCAATATTCACATCAAACAGTTGCAACATTCTTCTGGATCATCCGAAACATGTGAAACATGCTGTTGCAACATGGAGCCAAACCCTAGAACATCCCAGATCTACTTTACAACATTCTCATCAAACAGTTACAACATTTTTCTGGAGCAACCGAAACACGTAAAACATGCTCCTGCAACATCATACAACAAACCCTAGAAAAAAAGAGAAAATGCACATGAGGAGGAGAAGGATGAAGAGGACGACGAGCGGGAGCTCCGTCGCAGCAGCCATGGCAGCGCCAATGGAGCCACGCGCGGCGGCGCACGGACGCAGCGCATCGCGCGGGGCGGGCGCGCGAGGCGCGCCGCGGCGACAGACAGGTAGGCGCACGGATGGCGACGGTAGCGCGGCGGCGTCCTCGCGGAGGCGACGCAGGGCGGCGCTCGACGGCGACGCACCGGGGGCGCGTACACGTGCTCGCTGGTGCTCCTCGTCGGCGGCGTCGAGGTCTGGGCCTCCGACCATCTCGACAAGTTCGTGGCGCACGCCATGTGCCGGCTCGAGCTCTCTCGACAAGTTCGTGGCGCGCGCCATGTGCCGGCTCGAGCTCGCGGAGGACGGCCAGCTGCGGCTGACGAACGGCCGTGGCGGCGCAGATGGAGCAGCGGGCACGGCGACGTGCGGTGGAGCGGCCGCAGCGGCGGTGGCCGGCGGCGCGTGGAAGGGCCGGCGTGGTGCGGGCGTGGTGCGGACGTCACATTTGATAAGAGTTGCCGAATGAATAAGAAGCTAGCGTGTGAGAGAAGGATGCGAAATGGATAAGAAGCCAGCGTCCGACGCTATCGGACGTCAGGGCCAAAGCATTACCGTACATTATATCGATCATTACAAGAGGTCGGGAGAGAACATTTGTGTCCGGTCGCCAATTTGCGTAGACGAAGTGTCTACAAACCACAACTTATTACCACGTCTATGGAGGAACATTTTTCCTCAAGTGGAACTTTCGATGTTTCTACTATGGGGTAGTGGAGGGCGGCGGAACCGGTGTGAATTGGCAAGAACCGTGGCATATATCGACTCCCATGGGCATGGCCATGGCGTTGACAATGCCGAGCGCGTTGGCCGTGAGGTGCGCGACGCCGACGACGTGCCCGCGCACGGCCTCCCTGGCGCCGCCCCCTCCCGCGGCCTCCCCCTCGAACCCGTCCATGCATGTGTCGTCGTCCGTCAGCGCCGCGCTTCTCGCCCACGCCCGCACGCTGTCCACCTGGAACCTCACGTCGTCGTCCCTGCCGCCGCTCGCGGCTTTATTATTCCCTGATCCCAGGCGCGCCATGGCGTCCACCGACTGCCGCAGCATGTCCACGGCGTCCCCGAGCACGCTGACGCAGTCGCGCGCCGCCTCGGCCGCCGCGGGCGCCAGGCGGCCCGCCGCCGCCATCGCCCTCACCGCGGCCGCCGCGTCGCGCGCGCCGCCGAGCGTCACCGTCAGCGCGGCCCAAGAGAGGCGCGCCGGGCTGGCCCCGACCTCCGCCGCGTACGGGGCCAGCGTCGCCTCGCACAGGGACGGGTACTCCGTCCCCGCGCACCACGACTTCACGAAGCTGCTGCCTTCGGTGGGAGGTGCCGGCCGCGCCGCCGTGGCGGCGCCGCACCAGCACGAGAGCGCTAGGAGGAGGAGCAGCGACGAGCAGGCGCTACGTGCCAATAGTGCCATGGCTACGACGTGTCTCTAAATGGCGCACGAGTTTTCAGAGTTTTGATTGGTGGAGGATATATGCGGCATGCGGGCGCGGTGTTTTATAGGGCAGGAGGATAGGGGACGGCCTGTAGCCTGTAGCTATGGCGGCCGTGTGGTGTACAAGCAATTCAAGGCCTTGTTTTATCCCAAATTGCACACCTAAATTCACTATGCAAAAAGAAGATTCTCGATCACATCAAAATGTTATAACATGCATGGAGTACTAAAAGTAGATGAAATCAAAAACTAATTGCACAGTTTTGTTGTACTCTACGAGACGAACATTTTGAGCCTAATTAATTAATTTTTGGACAATTTTTCACACATACAAACGAAATGCTACAGTGCGCACGTACCTCAAAACTCCCAAATTTGGCTCCCAAATTTAGGAACTAAACAAGGCCCAAGATGGCGTGGGCACACGACTGGTTGGTGCGTGCTTGCCTTGCCTCAGTACGGCGAGGCTCCCAAAGTAGAGGTCGGCAACTCGGCATCATTTCATTTCTCGCGAAGGCAGACGTGCTGGGAGATTTCGTCGGCGACCGGCCGGCCGGCCAGTCGGCCTGGGGCCTGGGCTGGCTGCTACGGGGATGGCGTGCATGGAGTGCATGGCGGCTGCCAATCAGTGGCTGCTAACAGTGAGGTCACTTTCAGGGCGTGGTGGGGCCAAAATCAGTGGCGTTTCCGTTTCATCTTTCCGGTCGCCATCGCCGCCGGCCGGCTGGACTGGAGCTAGGCGTGGGCCAAACAATCACTGTCACTGTGGCGTTTGGCTTGGCGTTCCAGCTGCGTGCACTGTAGCTGTAGTCGTCAATGTGCGCCAGTCAGTGATGACGGGGAAACTGGATTGCGCTCGCTGCTGCTGGTCGACACGGCGAACCGGCCAGATACGCGGGGAGAGATGCAGATACTTTCCCGTAAGATGGGCGAAAGCAGTAATCCTCCCGTTTCCAAGCACAGAACACTGGAGCCGACATGACAGGGCCTTCAGCTCTTCCACTATATTAGTCCTTGGATCAGCATCACAATTATAGCAATAGTCGTTGTTCATGCAACTTGACTTAACCAATTATACGCATTCTCTTGTCCTGTGGTACGGGGGGGCAGCTGACACGAACACGACACTGTGTTATCCGCAACTTGCCAGCGCACCGAATTGCCAACGGAAAGTGCCAGGTGCGGACCGCAGGGACCGCTGTCTTTTTATCCGGGCGGGGCCAGAGACGATTTTTTTGCGCAGATACTAATCACGTAGCTATCGGATGGATACGCGAAGAGATGGACCTGTCACGGTCGCTGCTTTTGGATTATTGGATGGGAAACAGAAATAGGGCTAAGCAATTTGCTCCCGTCTATAGCTACGTTTGCCCCGGATCCTTGCTACTGGGCAGCGAGCGACAGCCGACTGCTTCGTCCGTCGCACTGGAAGTCTGGAACACTGCAGGATCCACGGAAGCAGAGAGTGGCTTACACGGGCGATTGCTATAATGCCTTTACCTGCACCATCTTTTTGTTTAACGAACCGGCAGGAGATCTGCCAATTATATTAAAAAAAAGAAGATCTTTGACAGCTTATAAAATGAACATGAACCCTAAAACACTCTAGAAGCTAAAAAATAGGATCGAGAAACTTTATCAGCACCATGGACATGCACACGTGTCCTAAGGACATAGTATAGAAGAAGGAAAGGCCATTCGGATATAAGACATCAAATTAAGATGTGAAATGGAAGTAGTAGGCATTAGCATCTCCGTGATTGGCGCAAACGGCTAAGAATGTTTTTACCCGGCCACATGGTCATTAGAGTGTCTTTATCTTTCTTCTCTTTTTTGTACGGTTGTGTGATGTTTATGAGAGGCTAGGAAGTTTCAATTCATGTTGTATCATCTTGATGTAACACTCCTTAAAATTAATAAAGCTTTCTATTTCTAAAAAAATGCACTTGTATCCGGCATTAGCATTAGCTAGGATTCTACGTGTAATGCAAGCATCTCTGAAGCAACTGGCATGGATCATAAATTGAACGGACAATGCGAGGGCGTATCCTGCCGAAGCCGGGAGGAAGGGAGCAGGTGCCAGCCGAGATATCAGATCAAAAATGAACTTAGACGCTGCTGAAACGAACTAGCGAGGGATGCAAAGGAAAAGATTCAGAAGAACGATCAGCTGCCCGCCGTGAGCGTTATCCCTCGCTACTCTTCTTTAATTTTCTTGGTTATAAGAAGATTGGAACGGGATTCTGCTGCATCATCCCTGTGCGGTTCGCGCTCTTCGGAATCCGAAACTACGCATATAGCTCTCCGAATTGCATCGCGACTTCACACGTCAGTCCCTAGCTACTTTTTCACACGTCCCAATAATACAGAGCGTCGTGTTTGTTGGTGTAATCGAGATGAGGTATTCAAGAACACTGGCTCGAAAAATCCACTGACAGGACGTGTATATTGTTCCCGAATAAACATTTTGCTTTCTGATGACACAATCGCCAACCCGCGAAAAGTTTTGAAGCGTGTCTTATTACTCCTTCGATCTTGTCTTAGTACGTAGTACGTACGTAAGGATGCAGGTGCAGCACGTCGACGTCAGAATGGCGCGTGGCTGCTGCTACGGTGTGTCGTACAGGGGCCGCAGGCGGCGGTGCACGGCCGGCGCTGGGGCGGCGCCGGCGCCGCCGCCACGGCAGCGCGTGTTCCACCCGGGCCACGGGAAGACGCCCTTCCGCACGGGCACACGAGGGCCGCAGCGAGCCTCGTGCTCCAGGCCCCGCCTCTGCTCAGGGCTGAGCGCGGAAGGGTGGTGGGCAAGCCTGAACGCCTGCCTCCCCGGCGGCACCGCGACGGTGTCAGCGTCGGCGACCTCGTCGTCTCCCGCCCACTCCAGCGTCGCTGCCACGGCCGTCGCCGGCGCCTCCGCCGGCGATTCCGCGGGCCAGCTGCCACCGCCGGCTGCCGGGTCGGCTGACGCCGGCGTGAGCAGGAGGGCCACGGCGCACATGGACAGGAGGGAGAGCATGACACCAGTTCCTGAGGCATGCATGGTGCCGTTTGTGAGTCTTGCCAAGTTTTTCTTGCTGTGTTGGATCGAGGTGTGGCAGATGGTACTTATAGGAAAGATTTTTGTAACTTAATGCAGGGAGATTTACGTTGATTCAAGTATAAAACAGATCCTGTAACATTGCACTTAATGAGAAACGTTACCTGAAGCAAAATTCTCTCCAATGTTCGATGTAAACTGAGAGATGGGATTTCAGCAGCTGACGGGTACATTTGCGACACCTTGAGTCTTGAGAGAAGCATTGGTCAACCAACACCAAAACTTGAGAGAAGCACCCCCAAAAAAAAAAAACCTTGAGAGCACCACCACCGAATTTCTTGGCGTAAAGGGAAAGGGCTCAAGAGCCTGGCACTCTGCGCTAGCAACTAGCAAGTATATGACTGGCCTGAACAAGTAAAGCATCGGCCGTTTGAATCTCTGAACTACAGCAGCACCGTTTACGAAATGGTCGATGCTGATCATAAGACGTATATTTGACAAAGCGTGATCCAAAGCCAGCAACAGCACAAGGCGAGAGGGCCAGAGGAACTCCCGGAAACATTATATTTCAGGCAATGGAGCATAGGTTAATCCCACTCTCAGTTTTCCTCAGAAGAAGCAACTCTAGCACCCGGCCTACTGGCCGAGGAATCAAAGGGTCAAGCTCCAAAGGCTCTCGTCTAGCCTGGAGCAGCAGAGCTCCATCGGAAACCCTTCTCACCTTTGCCTGGTTGGGGGGAAGGCAGCTCCACATGTTGTGGCCGCATGGCTTATCTCAGCTGTCCGTTCCTCTCACATGATATTCATCCAACCGTTGAATTTCTCACTTACTCATGATTCTCTCACCTACTTATGTATGATTCATCTCACCCTTGATTTCAAGATGAGAAAAGCATCGATTTGTATTGTTGATCAATACAAAAAAAAGCATTAACAGATTAAACCTATATGACCTCTGGGTTTTGGAGATAATCAAATGCAATTAGCCAAACACCATGTCCGCCCTTCCTGTGGATTCCTGGTTTCACCATATATCAGAAGTGCAATCATTAGAGTGACATATTTTTGACAGGAAATTAAGGCCGAGCCATGCAGGAAATATATCAGAAAGAAAAGGTAAGTTCAAATATTAATAACGATTTTCTTCTGAAAAAGGGAAGCAGGACCTCTGCCATTCCATTAAGAGAAAGAAAGCAAATATATAATAGAAATGGCTACTTGGTTTAAAGTACATCCAAATAGCACTATGCATGGGCAGCAAATGCTGCCCTCCTTAGTTCAATGTCATCTTTCGCTCTTTGAGGCCACCCCACCCATGCCACAGAAAGGGATCTGTGTTGGAAAATTCTACGATTTTGTTCTTTGCAGAAATTCCAAGTGATGCAACCAGAAACCCGAAGCATACGTTAGGAGAAATTGGCAGCGCTACTATACTAACACTAAGATGACGACTGATGAATTACTAGATTCCAGGGCCCACAGGGCTACAGCCTACAGCTACCAAACCTCTTACATCAAAGTGTAAGACAAAATCACCAAATGTTAAAGCATCCAATTGTGTTCAGGTAAGTGAGAGGCCCTGAGTGTCTGAAAAATCTAGATCAATCATTAAAGTGAATTTTCTTGGTCTATGCATCTTAGTCATCAATCCAACCAATTCCATTTGGAACATCAATAAGACAATGTTTTTCCCTACCTTGATTTCGATTGCAACATCACAAGAGGGATAATAAAAAATTGCCCAGTAAAAGATGATGAGGCCATTCATGGTTCACTTATGAGGAAAAAAGAAGTCTTAATGAAGTACCTGTCCGGGGTGTCAGTAATATTCAGTTGCACAGATAAAATGTTCCAGTCATTCAACCTTCGCTAAATAATGATATTTCTTAGGAAGTGACTTTTTATGTTCCTCATGCTTATCATCTGAGAAAAGAGACATCAGAGCTTCAGTGGTCGAAGCATGAAGAGGGAAATTCTTCTCGTCAATTTTCGAGAGGTAAGTTCCAGCCTTGAGCACCTCCCCCTTTTCCAATAATATCCTAACTATACCATTCAGCGTACGGGGGTCAGCTGCACAACCACTCTTCTCCATTGATAAGAACATGTCATCAGCCTCTTCTAATAAACCATCTTCTATAAGATCTGTTATCATTAACCTGTATATGTCAACATCAGGTTCCAAACCATTGGTTGAGATTGCAGCAAAAACACCCTTGGCTTCCTTCCTTTTACCAACTTTAAGCAAGCCATAAATCATAAGATAGTAGGTATGAATCTCAAGACGAAAATTCATAGAAAGTAGATTATGATATATGTCGAGTGCTTCATCCACAAAATTATTCTTACAAAGTCCTCTTAGAATTATATTATAGATAGAGATTTCTAACTTCACTCCAGTGTCAACCATCTTGTGATATTGCTCCATTGCAGCAGTAGTTCTACCAACATTAAAAAGCCCATCCAATATAATGCCATATGAGATAACATTTGGCTTAATTTCCTTGCTCAACATTTCTCTGAACAGAGTCAATGCATCATCTATCCTCCCAGTTTTACAATAACCGTTAATTAGAGTACCATAGATGATACTATTGGGTTTAAAGCCACTAGAGACAAAAGCACCAAACAATGCCATCGCCTTTTCCATTTTCTGAGATACGCAGTATCCATCTATAAGTGTACCATACATAACAATGTCGGGTTTCTCACCTACACTTATAAATAGGTCGAAGAGATTTTGGGCTTCTTCAAGCCTTCCCTCACGGCATAGATTCCGTATAACTGAAGTAAAACGCTTGGTTTCAGGATGAACACCTCTCCTTATCATATCATAAACTAATTCCTTTGCTTTCTTCCAATTGCCACATGTGCAAAAACCCTGGACTAGGAAAGTATATAAGATACAGTTAGGATGCACTCCTTCATGAATCATCTGATTGAATAGGGACATAGCATCCTCCATCCTGCCTGCATTGCACAGAGCATTTATTACTGTTCCATAGTGAACCACATTTATGCTAACTCCTTGCTTCCTGATATCACTAAGCACAAGCATTGCTTTGTCAACACTTCCATGAACAGTGTATGCAAATAGCAAACTGCCAAACACGTGTTGATTAGGTGCAATACCATCCTTTACCATCATATCATATATGCTTTGAGCATCAGCAACAGACCCATCAGAGGCATAACCATAAAGCAGGGTGCCATAGGCGGTAGCATCTGGCTTTTCACCAATCTTGAGCATATAATCAAAGACTTTCCTAGCTTCAGTGAACTTTCTGTACTTGCACAGACCGCCAATTAATGAAGTGTAACTGATGACATTTGGTTTAATACCCTTCCCGATCATCTCCCTGAACATCATAAGAGCCCTGTTCCACTGTCCTGATGTGGCGTACCCATTGATCATGCTACTATACACAGCACAATTCGGGGCGACACCTTCATCAATCATCCGTAGAAGGACCTCCTTGGCCTTGTCAACTGCTCCGTCCTTGCACAGCTTGTCAATGATCGAGAGGTAACTCCCCGCATCTGGTGAAAACCCTTGGTTAGGCATTTCATCGAACAGCTTGATGGCTTCCTGCACCCTAGCTTCCTTGAAGAGGCCGTCGATGACAGCGTTGTAGCACGCCACGCTGGTTTCATCTCCGTTCCGCGTCAACGTGCGGAGCAGCTCGAGCGCCTCTAAGCTCCGCCCGTCGTCGCACAGACCCCTGAGGATAGCAAAGTGGGAGAAGGCGTTGGGCGCGCATCCCAGCTCGGGCATCATGCGGCGCGCTACGTCCACGGCCTCCGCCACCCGCCGCTCGCCGCATAGGCAACGGAGGAATGGGGTGAAAGAGTGGGGCGCCAACCTCAGGCCCGCCTTGAGGGCAGCGGCGAGCGGGGAGAACGCGAGGTCCAACCGGCCCGCACGGCAGCAGCTGGCGATGAGGACGCTGTAGGTACGCGCGTCGGGCACCGCGGCACCCGATCTGGCCATGCGGCCGAAGAGGGAGACGGCGCGCGCTGCGCCGTCGCTGCCGCCGCGGGCGACGGCGGCGAGTAGGTTATTGAAGGCGATGGCCGAGCCGGGGCTGGACCGCGGTTGGCGGAGAAGTTCGTCGAATAGGCGGAGCGCGTCGTCCGGGCCCAGGCTCCTCGACCGCGCGCGGTCGCAGATGGTGCGCTCCAGGGACGAAATCAGGGACTGGTTCATGGCTTCGGAATAGGAACACGTAACTAGAATCACTGGCTCGAAGTGATGTAGGATGTGTTGAGACTGCGCCTATTCTTCTTCTTCACCTCCGGCGGCCGGCCGCCGGCGTCTCCCCGTCCATGCTCAGACGGGAGACGACACAGCCACACCGCCGCCGCCGCTGGCTCGGTGAAGGAAGGTGCCAAGGAAGTAATCAGCTGGGCCAGCGGGCCTCGATCATTCTGAAAATACGGCTTTTAGCGGCCCACTGGTGTAGACGGGCTTGAACACCGTGGCTTTTCCTACTTGTAGGTAGGCTCGAAACAAGGAGAGATTATAAATGAAATCGAAGGCATTCCAGTTATTTGTTGGCCAAAGAGTTCAACTACAATATTTCCTTACAAAAAAAGTAAGTGATGAGCATAATTTGTTTGTTTCAGGCTTTCATGTATATTCAACACCGAACAAGTCTGCCAACGCAGGTCATGGCCGTTATCAAAGATGAAGTGAAGCACTGGATAGCAGCTGGGAGTCCGGGACCACCTCACATTTTGTGATTCTGATTATCCTGCATTTCTCCAACGTAGCTTAGCCTGCAGTGCTTCTGCTATTTCGTAACAAAAATGCATAATCATTTTTAACACTTTCTGGATTCAAAAACCAAACGCCATTCCAGCCGCAATTGTGTGACGTTGCATGGCTTTGGTAGCATGTTTGCGGTATATGTCCCAGCAAATACAGGAGACGAAAAATGTGATTGGTAGTAAGCGATATATGTCCCAGCAAATACAGGTGACGAAAAATGCAAGATTCAGCATCAGAGATGAGTCTGCATTCATTTTGATAGCTTGGCAAATGCAGATACAAGTTTTTGTGCTCCTAAAACATCATTGAATTCACAAATCACAAGACATCCTTCAGAAAGCTGCTTTATACTAAAGCTAAACCATAATGGTTCATTTTACAAGAGGAAGGACATATTCATCTATATTATTCCAGTTTTCTTTAGAACTATATTCCAGGTTTCATTGCCAAGCATGAAATGATCACATCTGCTCCAAAAGGTAGGAATGTGAAACCTGACATAGTGACATAGATCTCAGGCCTTGATTCCTAGAATTGAATACGAATCAAAACAACTAATTCACCATGGCACTTTATTCTTCTTTCTGATGACTTAAATTGCTGAATTTGGTGTTCAGATCTGAAAACTGAGCAACTGAAAAGAAAGCGCTTAAACTGATCGACTGAAAACAAAGCACCTAATCATCAGATATTCAGGTTCGTCATAAGCTAACAGCAGAAGGTTCATCATGTCAATGGACGGATCCCTTGCTCTCATAATGGTGGTGATCAACCCGTAGAATAACCTGCAACGAGACAATTAAAAAGAATGGATCAATTATATGCATACGAGCCATGGCATTTCAAACCTCAGATGGGTGGATTCATTTGGGACGTGTTCTTCGGATTGGCCACGAAAGATGCAACAGAAAAAAAAAGAATGGATCAACAGGTTCAGAGTTGTTTCACCGAACCAATTTCAAGAATTAACATTCTCGAGCTGAACGAACAGAATTAGTTAGGAATGGAGTATGCGCATATCAGATTGTGTGATATCCTACGATCTCATAACTCGATTCCCTTGAGCGCAGGTATATGTGCAGACCTAAACAACGCTTGCAGCCTGACTGCCTGACTCCAAAACAAGAATTCAGAACTAAGAATAGAAGCTTGGCAGAGCTAGTACTACAGAGATTTACCTGGGGTGTAGAAGCTCATGTAAGGAATGACAGTGCAGACTCTTCCCCTGTTGGACACCTTCTTGACACGGCCTGACTTGAGGTCAATCGCGAAGACCCCAGCCTGTGTCCTGACGAAGATGACGCCGAGGCCCTCCGCGAAGCCAGCCACCCAAGGCGAAGGTGAGACGAAGGGGGCACGAGCAGGCAGTGTATTGAGCTCGATTGCCCTACGTTGCGTCCAAGCCACAATTCCGTCGGGACCGGCCTCCCTTGACCACAGGCACAGGCAGGTCCCACTCACGCCGGCGAACCCCAGCCCACCGCCTACGGCCGGCATGAGGAAAGCGTAGCCCTCGGCCTCGAATGGCGGGTCGATGAACGCGAATTGCCGGCGCCCCAGGTCGAACCCCACAATTTCCTTGCTCTGTGAAGAGATGAAGTAGATCGTGTTGCTCACAAGCGCGCTGGGCCTCATGTCCATGTCGTCGAGAGCATCGGGGTCCTCGGCCTTGGCGTAGGTGGCATCGCCCCAGGCCGCGGCCTCCGAGGAGTAGACGCAGGCGAACGTGAGCCCATCGTGGTCGTCGTGGGTGGTGCCCAGGAGCACAACGAGGAAGGGCAAGCCGTGGCAGTCGAGGTGGTCGCAGCCGCCGCCCCCTTGGCGCGCCGCCGCGGCGCAGAGCACCGCCGTGGCCCAGCGCCACAAGGACGGGATCGACGGCAGGGGCACCTCCCACCGCGCGCCCGTGACGGGGTCCCAGACGAGAATCTCCGGTCCGGGACCCGGGGTGGTGTGGAAGAGGACGCGGCCGTGGCGGGAGTCGTGCGCGCGCCACCCGTAGTGGTCGGCGGTGCGCGGGCGGAAGGAGGTGATGCGGACGAACCGAGAGACGGTGCGTTCCTTGGGGAGGTCCAGGTTGATGAGGAAGCCCAGCATGGGGAGCGCCCCGTGGAACTCGCGGTAGCGGCGGAGGAAGGCGGGGTCGGTGAGGAGGCGGCGCCAGGGTTTGGAGACGGCGGAGCAGCGGATGAGGCACGCGGGCTTGTGCGGCGGGAGGCGGATGAGGATCTCCTCGATGAGTTCGTCGAGCAGCTCCGGCGGAGGCCCGCGGAGGCGCGGCGGAGGCGTGACCATGCTTGCTCTCGCCGCGACGGTTGGGGGCGGCGCCGCGCTCGCAGGCGAGAGGAAGACGAATCGAGGTGGAGAAATGTGACAGCCTGTTTAGTCTGTTACTTTGGGTTCAACCAGTTTGAGAGGTTTTTATGCCCTGCCATGTGGGGCCGTCAACCGGGGTGGCTGACGGCCTCTCCGCCTGTGTAACGTGGCGTGAAATTGGGAGGAATCGCAGACTCGCAGGCGTAGATCACGTCCGCACTTGGCAGTTTTCAAATTCCGTTCGTGGTCATTTCTCGATAAGTTTGCCCATTCAAACTCTTCGTCCCCATCCTTGCCCACTCAAACTCCATAGATCGCTATTCGCAACGATATTGTTTGATTTGGCGCCTCTAGTCGATCTGTTTCTTGGATCAATCCTTGGGAAGGTGAACTAAACTGTTGTTCATTCATATGGTCTTTCAAATATATATTCTGATTTGTGTTGTGCATTCAAATGATAATTGATATGTTATCTAACAGAAGCTTAAAGGGATGGCAAATGGATCTCACTGGTGAGGGTACCGGCGGCAACTCTGTAATTAGGGATTTTTAATGGCATCTAGAAATTCAGGAGGCAAACTGGCGGCAACTACGCAATTTGCCCTAATAGATGTCACCCTGTCTTTTTGTTCAGCACAATGCAATCCTCTTGTTCGGTAACCTGAGAATTTCAGGCTCAGGTTTCTTAAAGCAGGTCTTGTTCATTAGAGTGCAACCGTCTGCATGCAATTTTCCTTTTTGGCTTGAATGATGTGAATGAACGCATATCAGTTTGCTTGTTGGCCAAATACGTGAATGATGCTACTGCAAGTGACTGACTGTGTAGTTTCAGCTTCATATGCATGAGCATAATGCCTGAGGCTTTTGTATCATTGTATGCATCCATTTTTTTTTCATTCAGCGGCAATGTTTTGTGTCCTTTGTTTCGGTGGCAATGTGAACCAAACTGTCTTATTTCAGCAGCGTGGATACTCCAGAACGTGTATGAATTATTTTGCTGATTTTCTTAACCAAAGAGCCTTCCAGCGACGTATTTGTGTGCATGCAGTGTCTGTTCAAGCAGATGAACCGAAAGAAATTTGCAAGATTCAGCAACAGAAAACGGATCAAAAAACCCAGGACATGACTCGGCAAGATACTCATGCATTTTTCAAGAAAACTGAGGCACAGAGGTTCATTTCATGAGAAAGAACAATAGATTCCTGTCCCAGTCCCAGATTGTCTTACCAATCAACAAACGAACATTTACTGAAAACAAGAGCAAACATGTCTAGCATTCCTGGACCTGTTGTCTGTTGACCATGATCACCAATTGCTTTGTTGTTTAAACTGTCCAACTGAAAACAAAACACTTAAAGAATCAGGCCTGCCTCAAGCCAAAAGCAGAAGATCGTCATGCTAATTGCTAATGGATAGGTCCTGCCATCTGGCGGTGGCAATCCTCCCGTAGCATGATCTGAAAAGGTACAGTTGACAACTGTTAATGGACATGCTATAGCTTAAGAATAACAACAACTCATGATATTTCAAACATTGAAATGTTCTTCGGATTGTCCATAACTGAAATAAGAGGGGATCAGCAAGTACCTACTCTAGCAAATTTCATGAATTAACATTCCATAGAACAACCCAACAAAACTTATTTAAGTACTAAACTTAAACTATTGCATATTGCATTGGACAGTGTTATTCCCCAATCTGTTAACAGCACAGGTAAGAGGGGAAATAATGGATCAATAAGTATATGTACAAACTGAAATTATCCAGACTATTACATGACAAACTGAAATATCGCTTGCAGATTGACACAGGTTGTGTGCTCAGAAAGCATCATTCAACTATTCAAGTTACGACGATTGCACATTCACATAACATCATTCATGAAGCTGTAACTGAAGCTAAACCACAGATGCTCAACTATGAGGAAAAAAGGACAGATTCTTCTATCAGTTCCAGGTTGCCTTGCCAAGCATGACAGAACATCCAAAAAAAAAAAAAGATCAGAAATGCTAACCTGAGACATATTTCAGGCCATGATACATTCAACAGTAATAGAGACAACTGATTCACCGTGATCACCGACTACTTTCCTGCTTAAACTGCACAATTGAAAACAAAACACTTGTAGCAGCATCAGGTCTGCTGTAAACGAACAACAGAACGTTTATCCTTCACGGATGGATCCCGGTGTTCTCATGAGCTGGTAATGATCCCGTAGCATGACCTGAAAAAATACAATTGCTGAACTTATAACCATGCTGTAGCTCAAGATTCAAACATATGAGTGCAGGAAAATTGGTGAACTTAACCATGATATGAAGAAATACAGTTGGTCAACTTCTAACCATGTCCCTGGGTTCTTCCGGGGTGTGCATGCTTTGAATTGGTCATAGAGGCCGAGTGTGCAGGAAAATTGAATGACAAGAAGCTACTATATCTAGCCAGTCTCAAGTACTTTAACAACCTAACAAAAAAGTAGTTAGAGATTGACCTAGAGCATATTAAACAGCAAACTTCATAAACTCAATTCCCATGAACATCCAGCCAGCGAAATCTTTACGAGTAGACGCAGGCGCGCGTGATCCCGTTGTCGTCGGTGCCCACGAACGCCACCAGGAATGGCCCGCCGTGGCAGTCGAGGTGGGAGCACCCGCTACCGCCCTCGCCCGCGGCCGCGGCGCAGAGCACCGTCGCGTTCCAGACCACCGTGTGCGAGACCGGCAGCGGCAGGGGCAACCCCCGCCGCTCGTCCGTGACGGGGTCCCATACGACGAGGTCTTCTTCGCTCTCCTCGTAGGTCGCGTTGTGGAGGAGGACGCGGCAGTGGCGGGCGTCGCGCGCGCGGCAGCCGCCGTGGTCGAGGGTGCGGGGGCGGAAGGAGGTGGTCCGGTGGACGAACCGCGCGACGAAGTGTTTGCGGCGGGGGGTGTCCTGGTAGTTGTAGAGGAAACCCAGCATGGGCGGCGCCCCGTGGAAATTGCGGTAGCGGCGGAGGAAGGCGGGGTCGGTGAGGAGGCGGCGCCACGATTTGCAGACGGCCGAGCAGCGGATGAGGAGCTCGGGCTCGTGCGGCGGGAGGCGGAGGAGGATCTCGGGGATGAGGTCGTCGTTCAGCTCCGGCGGCGAGATGCGGAGGCGTGGCGACGGAAGGGGCGGAGCCGCGGCCATGCTTGCTCTCGCGGCGTCGGTTGGGGCCTTGGGGGCAGCGAGGCTCGCTGGCGCACGCGAGAGGACGATCGACGACGACGAAGGCAATCGCTGCTGATACTTTTGGAGGGGTCCGACCGTTCAACCAGTTCGAGTCTTCGAGAACCAATATATGCCAAGACTGGGTCGCTGGGAGCCCAGCCCGTTTACCTGCCACCTCCGGGTGGACTTTGGGTGATCTGTGCGACTGTGCTGCTGTGCCAGCCAGCGCGATGTGATCGGCCCATCGAATCTGTGGGTTTCCCGGCTTTGATTACACGACCCAGTTTTGGGCCATATTTGCATCACGGCCTAATTTGGCCCATTATCATTCGATTCGGGGGCATGGATTACGAATCCGTTTTTACTCTCTGAAGGCGGAAACGCCTTTCGTTCATCCGGCAGGCTCTATCCAAAAACGGCGGGCAACTTCCTCCTCCCGCTCGGCCCTCTTCCTCCCCCAAATCACACCACGTCTACTTTCAAAAAAAAAAAATCACACCACGTCACAACCATTCACCAACACTCGCAGCCTCCTGCTCCCCCTCCTCCTGATGCTTCGCCTCTCCATCACCGCCCTCACCTCGCCTCTCCTCCCCACGTCCACCCCCGCCGTCCGACTCCGCCCGCGCCCCCTCATCCGCCTCCGCCTCCGCGCCCTCGCCGCCGGCGCTGCCCCATCGGTCTCGCCGTCCGCCCGCAGCCTCCGCCTCCTCGAATGGGGCAAGGTGTGCGACGCCGTCGCCTCCTTCGCCGGAACCGCCCACGGCCGCAACGCCACCAAGGTATCGCGCTCCGACCCCCTAGGATGTCATGTCTCGTCGCCGGCGTACCAGTGTACCACCGAAGGGGTTGGCTCTGACGACAGGTGTGGAGTGGTTTGCTTTGTGGGCGCAGAAACAACTGTGGGAGGTGGAGGACGTGAGCTATGAGCAGAGCCAGAGGCTGCTCCAGGAGACGGAGGCGGCTGTGTGGCTGCTTGATAACGCCGGTGGAGCGATGGATTTCTCGGGCCTGGACACTGTTGCGGTGAGGACTCAGGAGTCAGGATGCTTGAAATATTTGCGGTTCGGCAGTGTATTCTCACGGAATTCGTCAATTATGCAAATAGTGTAGCTAGCAGTACAAGTAATTACTGTATTAAACTGCGCCCTTTGCTCCATTTCTCTCTCTATCCTAGTTAAGTTATGTAGCCTTTTTTTTTTGACACGAAGTTATGTAGCCTTATGTGTACAGACATAAGTTCATTCTGAGTTTTCTTATGGATAACTAGGTTATGCACTCCAGGTTCTACTTTTTAAAAAATAACGTAGTACTGTAACCATGATATGCCTGCATGAAGTAAATTCTAGTACCAAATCATGCATGAATAATATGTGCCCATGTTTCTGAATCTGTTTGCTGTCTTGATCTTAATTGCTGATGATGGAATTTCAGTAGCACTGTTCTTTGCGCTTCATTTTGCTTTACATGCCTAGGCACCAATGCCAGGTTATGGCAGTGTGTAATTACACTATTGAATCTTTTGATTTTCTGTTGAACTGAAGATAGAGTCAGCAATACATTGTGTCTCTGGAGGTGCTGTGGTAAAAGGCCTGGAGGCAGTGGCAGTTGCTAGCCTTATGCTGTTTGTTGAATCCTTGCAAGTAAATATTAAAGCTGCCATGAAGCTGGACGAAAGCTCACATAGTCGATTAACAACACTTACAGAAACAGTAAGCAGCTCAGTTTTTGCTATCTTGCATCTTTCCATCACCTATTATTCAATCATTCATGGCAGTGAGCTATGCTGAATATTCTTGTTCTGAACTGCAGATTTTAGATGTTGGCGTTAGCAAGTCACTAGTGAAATCCATACAAGATATCGTTGACGATGATGGCTCTGTAAAAGATACTGCAGTTTGGTTCTTGTACCCTGTTTTTACTTCTGTTTCCCTATAGTTATATTAGCCCGATAAGCATTTCATTCGCAGACTCATGAACGTCTTATCTGAACAACACCTCAAAATTCTGCTGATTAAATCAATAGAGGGGTAGACATGAAAATGGCTGTCATCCATGTTTGAAATTCTTTGTAATGAAGTGACATGGCATCCTAATTTAATCCAGAGGCATTCATACATGCTTACTCATCGTTCACTGTATAAAAATGCAGTATAGCTATACAAATAGATGTTTTAACTGAAGTGACTTTATTTAGTATATTATTATTAGTTAGTCTAGGTGTCTGCTAGATATTTTTGTTCACTATAACTCATGCACATTGTCTTTTGCCCTTTTCTTTTCTTATGATACTTTATAACTTATCCTTACTGTTGCTTGTACGCCCCATTTTAAGACCTTGCTTTCTTGGTGATTGTGCTCCTCTGGATTACACTTTCCTAACTTAGAAGAATTCTTGCTTTACCAGAGTCCTGAGCTAAGGCGGTACCGAGAGAAAGTACAACTCCTAGAGAGCAGGGTAGGTGGTTCTGGATATCCTTTTCTTTTTTATTATTTCAGTGACTAAATAAGGCATCCTAGCTTAATATCCATATTTCTGACCTAGTTGTATTACAAGCGACATTTTACCACCAAACGGCATTTGTTTGTTTTGTTTAAGGGAATAAAGTTACTCTTCGATGGAATGTTGTTAATGTCGACTAATTCTTAAAAGTTACATCTTGTTAACTTTTGCAGTTGTATCAGCTTATGGACAAGTTGATGCGCAATGCTGATAATGAAGCTTCCTTGTCGGTATTGTTTCATTTAAATCACTTATTGCTAAGAAAACACCATATTCAATGAATTACACACTGTTAATTTTCTCTAGGAAGTATGCATTGTGAATGGACGATGTTGCATTAGAACAACTGGGGATAAGTCTTCAACGTTTGACGGATTACTGCTCTCCAGGTGCACTAAACATTTTTACATTTATATATGTTCTAGAGCAATGACTATTTCCTTGAACCATTTTCTGTTTCTTCTAGGAAGATATAAGACACACATATATTCTCCTGCTTTATGGTCGACTGATTCCCATAAGATTTGGATTTTTAAATGGTTGCACAGAATGACTTGCTAAATTTTACTCAGTTCATTTGAACTCTCAAAGAAACCGGGTTCGTTTCTATGTCATTTAGCGTTCATTTGTGTACTTGGCAGTACTAGCATTTGCACGCATGCATTTTTGTCAGAAAAATCATTTTGCAAGCCCCAATGATTTATTTAAAAATTTGTGACCAGTGTGTAAAATAAACTTGTCTATAGTTTTAATCTGATTTGGTAATTCAATTTTGACGACGATCCATATGTGCTGTAGTGGATCAGATGCTGGAAGTATGATAGAACCAATTGCTGCTGTCCCGTTGAACGATGAGTTGCAGGAATCAAGAGCTTTAGTGGCTAAAGCTGAACTGGATGTTTTATCAAAACTTACTGATAAGGTTGTAGAGGATGTTCAATTTGATTTTGTAATGTTCTGTTCTCTTATGTCTGCTTTCTATCTTTTATTGGCAGATTCTACTTGAGCTTCATAGCATTCAGAGTTTGCTGCAGGAAATAATTAAACTCGATAAGGTGCAGTTGTTTTAAAATTAGTATCTTCTATGTATCTTAATATTTCATCTTCTGGTGTATTCAAAAATAAATTCTTCTAGGAACTGTGCTCATCATATATACGAACATAGAAGTTTTTATGCTTAAATTGCAGTTCTTAAATGCTTACAGGCTATGATGTCCTGCAGTCCTATACTTATTTCTCTATGGTAGTGTATTATTGAGGTAGCATCAAACCATTTGCACCATAGGACATTACTGATTTGTTTGTTCTGATTGGTGCGCCATTAGCTGTGCACTGGTTACAGGAACCCAATGAAAGGTTTTCGTAATTATTATTCTTGACCAATGACTAATCAATTGCATTTCTTACTTCCTATTGACTACCGTGGATTATCCTTATCAAATCCATGCAATAATTCACAGCCAGGCAGAACAATGAGAAACATGTAGAGTCGATTGCTTGATAAGATGTCTGGCAGAAGGTTGTGCATGATCTGCTGTCATGCAGTTCAAAGTTCACCTAAATGATAGGGTTGGCATTACGCACTTTCAAACTTCATCATGTAAGCTAGCAAGGAATCTAAAACCTGCTCAACTTAGACCTGGATCTTCAGGTCAGGTCAATGCCACTTTTCTTGAAAATACCACGCTGAAAACTAGAAATATCATAATCATGGGTTTTTCACTATATGGAATGATGTTACTACTTAGTTTTGGAAACCGTGGAATGGCATTTCTGACACATGTTTTCCAAACTTTCTTTGACTGATCATGTTCACCACTTGCTTTTCAGGTCACAGCTCGCGCAAAATACAGTATAGCATATGGTGGAACATTTCCTGACCTGTATTTGCCAAACTTAGAGAGTGAAACTGTCACTAGTGCTACAGGTGGGTCTGCCAAGGAAACTTCCTCAGCTCAGCCCCCTAAGAAGACATGGAAACTGTATATGCCAAATGCATACCATCCACTACTTCTCCAGCAGCACCAGGAAAATCTCCATCATGCCAAAAGGGATGTTGCTAATGTCACAGCAGTGAGTTTTCTGGCTCCAAGTTATTCCACTTATTTTTTTTCTTAAAAAAGAATATTGGTTGAAAGTGAGGATACATTTGTTTACTTCTGAATACACTCTCGAGTATAAAAGATTTTTTGTTGTTTGTCAATTTGTAGTTATGTGATTTGTCATTTCACTTCCATGCTGTAGGAGATCCGCAGGAGGAGGATATATGGGCAAGATATTGCAGAAGAAGATCAATTGGCATCAGATCTCGATTCTATGAAACTTAGGGTTAGTTTTTGTTTGGTATTAATGATGATTGCTATTAGTTGCACTGGATAATTTATGCACCCATTTACAGGTTTTCCAGCTGGAGAAAGACCCACCAGTACCAGTAGATTTTATGATTGCTGAAGAAACTACTGTCTTGGTAATAACTGGCCCAAATACAGGGGGTAAAACAATCAGCTTGAAGACGGTTGGTTTGGCATCGTTGATGGCTAAGATAGGTAATGAAGTAGCTACTTACATATTGTTTGCTGTTATGATTGCGAACGTTACCTACTTATACAGGCTTTTGTAAGTTACATGTAATTGCAGATTGTTCTTAATGTTTGTGATTTCGGAATGGCTGTAGTCACCAACTACACATTTTCTTGCTAAGGAAATCAAATTTATTGCGTACTTTCCACCTACATTTGTAAGTGTTCTCACTTCTCAGTGAGTACACAGCTGGAATATCTTGCATAATATTGCTATTCTGTTGCAGGTCTATACATTCTAGCTTCTGAACCAGTAAAAGTTCCATGGTTCAATGCTGTTTATGCTGACATTGGAGACGAGCAATCTTTGACCCAGTCACTCTCTACATTTTCTGGGCATCTGAAGCAGATTGGTGTATGTATTAGTATTACATTTTCTAATTTCTAAATCCTAACTGCCTTAAATGGTTGCCTTACTGAATGCAACCATTAGCTAACTGTCTGAACCCTTAGCTATCAATTTTAAATTCAAGACTTCTTCTTTATTAGGCCATTCGTGCGGAGTCAACTTCAGAGTCCTTGGTCCTTTTGGATGAGGTAAGCAGTTTATATCTTGATAAATATTAGGCGCATTCTGATTCCTATATGGCTATGTTTGTAAGCATGGTTCACTACTTTGCTTGCTGATTATGTTTTTCATTATGCTTTGTGTGTGATTCTTGTCTTTCTGTAACTGTCATGTTCACCGCCTTATCATTCATGCTGCAGAAAGTTAAGACTAAATAGTGCATGTTTCTGAAGTCTGACAAATATCCGTTACAGATAGAAATTTGTTTATGCTCCAAGGTTCCAAAAATGCATTGGTGTTTACATTATGCCCATGTCATAACCAGAACATTGTTGCTGACAGAGGACTCATGATCCTAAGACCCTCCTGTCCGACTATTAAAAATCATCGATGATTCATTTTGCTTGGCAGATGCTCTGTTTCAAGAGGCGGTGCTAGGTGATGCCTATGCACTAGGCAGAGCAGCACTGCCTTGCTTGGCACTGAGGCGTTTTTCTGCTTAGAGTGGTTTAGGGCTTGTTCTTTATACAGAAGTCAGTGTGTCAGACAAGTTAGAGATTAAGGAAGATGAATTATGGTAACGGAAGAACATTGGTCAGATGTGGCAGATGGCAACTGTTTCTATTTTAAGATTCTCAAAGTGCATTGCTGTTCGGTGATACCTTATGCCAAATTCATGACTAGAATGTTCTTACTGACGAAGGACTGTCTCGAGATTCATGCACCTTCTGAAATTTAACTCTTCGAAAATTTGTGGTGACATGTTATAGGTAGGTGCTGGGACAAACCCACTCGAAGGAGCAGCTTTGGGGATGTCTCTTTTGGAATCTTTTGCTGAAGCTGGCTCCTTTCTGACACTAGCAACAACTCATCATGGAGAACTTAAAACACTAAAATACAGGTTCCTATCATTCCAAGCTCGAAATTCTCTTTTGTTACTGTAGAATAAAATTGTCATAACCTTGTAGGATTGTAGTTGAATTAAGTTTTATCTCCTAGGGTCTTATTTTATTTTTTTCTGTGGATTGAATTAATTTCTAAGGTTTGGGTATACTCTATACATTATGCTCCAAATGGAATGGGATGCAGGGTATAGGTTGTGAGCTCTTTATGCATTCAACACCAACTAAAACTAAATTACATCTGTCATATATTTGGCATATAACTTATTTCTTCTTTCACTGTTTGCTTCAAAGAAATATTGAACCTAAAGAACAATCCATCCACCAAAATTTGTACCATTTATGACACTATTTCTTTTTTGAGGAAACTATGACACTATTTCTGGCGGGTCCAAGTGTGAAAAATAAGAATAGATAGAGTCAAGACAAGACTTGGGTGCAGGTTGAATGATTCACTGGGTAGTTACTGGTGAGGAACACATTTTTTTACTGCTAAGATGTTGAAATATTCCTCTCTTGTTTTAAAAAATGATATTTCCTTTTGTTGTCTTATTATTCCTATTTCCAAAATACGACTTTCACAACTTAAAAACCAAACAACTCTAGCACAAGTTATTGTTTCTGAGGTGATATAGATTGCACCTGTATCCCTTCGAAGTTACTTAGTTCTCTCTAACTTACATAATGAGTAATAGTACAATTCTTTTCATGTAGTGTTCTGAAATTTTACTTATATGACTCTTGAGATAATAGTAAACACAAACTAGTTGTTGCCTAGCAAATACTTAGCATTGAAAAATATTGATGTTTTGGAAAGATGACTCATTGTTGTAAATATTTTCAGCAATGACTCATTTGAGAATGCATGCGTGGAATTTGATGAAGAGAATCTAAAGCCTACATTCAAGATACTATGGGGAATACCAGGTTGCCTTGTATTTCCCTTTCCTTTCCAACCATTTTAATATTCAGATTTTCTTGGGCACTCTCAGTGATCACTGCCTTTAGTAGATGCTAGAAGGCTCATCTTTAAATTGAGTTTCTGCATGGAAATCCCCTCTTTCAAACTGGGTGACTCCTCCAGCCAATCATGTCATCAGTGATGGAATTCCACTGCTTGTATTATTGCACATTTACAAGACTAAGGATGTCCACATTGAATCCTGTGTTTTTTATGTTCCTGTAGCCTGAGAAAAAAATTAAGCCTTAGGAAATAACACTATGCTGACAATGTCATATTAGTTTTCCAATCATGGGGCACCTCATGTGGTCGTAATATTTATGACTTATCTGTTCTGGTGTCCTCAGTCCTGACAAACTAGGGCGAATGGCTTTATGTTTTATATACAGGGTAAATAATGTATTTTGACTGTTGTCTGCACTAGCACGTAGCACCTGCTCTTGTTTCATTGTTCTTTAACTTCTTTTGCGTTCATGTTTCGTTACACATGTAGGCCGTTCAAATGCGATCAATATTGCTGAAAGGCTGGGTTTGCCCTCGGATATAGTAGAAAGCTCTAGATGTTTACTTGGAACGGCTGGTGCAGAGATAAATGCGGTAAGTTAAGACTGGATCATCCTTTATTTGTTGGATTAGGTTTTTTATGATCTTTTATTTGCACTAACAATTTGGATTTGTTAATTACGAGTTGCTTAGATATTAGATAGATAATAGCATGTTTCTCCATAATGCTTAGCTGAAGGAATGGGAGGTCAATAGGCCCCTTGAATCGTCAATGCTGCATTTTTCTAATGTTTGGGGGTTCCCATGTACAGTATGTTTTATTGGGCGATTTTCTGCGCTCAGAACTTGCATGTGATTGAATAATTATCCAAAATAGGTTGATATAATCCTCAGTACTCCAAGTTCATCTTTGCAGTTGATAATGGACATGGAAAGATTCAAACAAGATTATCAACAACATCTTCAGAAGGCACAGCATCTTCTTATGTGAGACCTTCTTTATATTCATAGATTTGTGTATTTTACAGTTGATCATGCTGTGATTCTATTTCCATCATCCTCGTTTTTCTTATTGCTGTATGTTTTTCTCAACCTATTACCTTTCTTTTTTTTGAAAACAAGCACAACTGATTTTGAAGGATGTTTGTTGTTCCGTACCTACTTTGACCTTATATTTATGCCTTCTGACTCAACTTTTAGTCCATATCTTTTATCATGTCTTAGTGTGTAAATTGCTTAGCTTTTATGTTTCTCATCTGGGTACAGCTGTAGTATCTGTTCATACATCGATACACGAACGTATGCCACTCTACACATGCACATCTCACTCACACCACACATGTGCACAAACAGACTTACAACTACACCCAGAACAGAAGACCGTGTCCTTCCAGAGATTACTGAAATCTCCATGATTCCATAGGCAACATGCATGTTGCATTCCCTTTGTGGCTCCATTCCAGAGAGGCTGCAGATTTTATTTATAGAACCCTGTTGCAAAAAACCACTCCGATCTGGGCTCGGACGCGGGCGGTGAGTGCTGCATCCAGCAAACTCACCCACCGAGCTATCAGCTCGTTCGCATATATTGCTCGTCTTATGTGTCTTCTTCAAAGGTGGAACTTCATAAGTCGAATGATATCTTCTGTCCATTGATGTTGTCTCAGGCAATCCAAGGAGCTTCATAATAACTTGGAACTGGCACAAAAGAACATTGTAGACCACACTTCTAGTCAGAGAAAACGGAAGGCGAGAGTAATTTCAGAGTATGCCATTATGGCCCGTTCTATCATTCGCAAGAAGTTTCAGCAGTTCCAGGAATCTGCAATAGCTGAAAGAGTGAAAGAGGAAGAGAAAGCTGCAAACAATACCAAATCTGAGAGTGAAGGATCCCATGCCAGCACGTACTGCTGCCATGGGAACGACACAAAACACAGATACCAACTTGGGCACAGCAGCCAACGGTAAAGATTATATGGGAACTCCTTTATTTTTATATTATTATAGTTTTCACATGAAGACAAGTTAAACTGGCAACTTATCCTTCATTTTATCCTTAGATGAAGAAGATGGAATTCCAGAAGTTGGAGATTCAGTTTATGTTCCTAAGCTCAAGAACCAAGCAACTGTAGTCAAAATAGATTCATCCAAAAATGAAGTGCAAGTTCAAGCAGGTATGATGAAGCTCAAACTAAAGCTGCAAGATGTTAAGGTTCAGAAGAGGAAAGTGTCCAGATAGAACAATTACACTGCCCTGTGCTAACAGAGATTCAGATAAGTCATAAATGTGCATATGTCGTCTCATTCAATTGGTAAAATTTCATTTGCCACATTTTTCAGCAATCATATAACCATTAAAGTGAAAATATAGATGCATTATCAGCATATTTTTCAGCAAACTAGCGGTTGTCTAAAAACATCCACTCAGCTGCAGAACAACTTCTAAGTTATGATTATCGTGTGTGTATGCAATATAATTTACCACTAAGTTATAACCACAGGATCATTACAATCCATCATACAACACTCAAATTTCAAATGGCTTGACACTAGGCTGACTTCAACAGCGCGAGGCATTCGCATTTTTGCCTCGCGCTCGCTACTGTGCATGGCGGAATTGGCCTCCAACAGGTGAGCCATCGCGTGAGGCAAACTGCGTTCGGAGGAGAGAGGGGATGCAAAATTGCATCGCCTCTCTCCTCGAAGGCATCTGCCACAGCCCGCGCGGGAGAGGGCCGGCTGCGCGCGCGAGAAGGAGGCTGCGCGCGGGAGAAGGAGGAGATGGCGGCGGCTCGGGGGAGAAGGTCCGGCGGCGGCGCGCGGGAAAAGAAGAGGGCCGGCCGCCAGGATCTTCGCGGACCACCGGAGGCACCTGTCTTGGAGCACCGCGCGGAGGAGTCGTAGGCGGCGGCGGCGGGATTCATGGAGGAGACGGCGGCCTCCATCCCCGAGCTCCTCGGATTGAGTCCCTCCGCCGGCTACCTCACCGGAGAAGGAAGGGGAGAGGCGGAGGAGCAGGAGACGCGGAGGAGCGAGGGGAGGCGGAGGAGCCGGGGATGCGGAGGAGCAGGGCCGGCGGATCTCGGCGACCGCGCGCAGGAGAAGGAGCCCCAAGGCGACGGCGAGCTCCTTGGCGGCGGCGGCGGGGGAGAGAAAGAGCGGCGAGGCCGTCGTCCTGCTCCGCTTCGTGCGCCCTGCCTGCGCCGTCGGGGCAGAGGGCGGGCCGGCGGATCTCGGCGACCGCGCGCGGGAGAAGGAGGCCCCAAGGCCTGGGGCCGGGTGTGAGAGAGAGAGGCGTGAGCGGTGAGGCAAATGGCTGTTGGAGACGGTGGGATGGGAGAGGATGGAAAAACACTGTAGACGCGAGGCAAAGGTGATTTTGCCTTCCAAATTTGCAAGGCGTTGTTGAAGTCAGCCTAGGGGCATGGAAATTGCCTAACGGGCCACATTGTAGAGATGGCCTTTCTGAGTAGGCACGTGAACTTGTGCCGAACGTTCAATCATCATCATTTGTAGAAATCACTATCAGTTCAGTCCCACTCATTTGTTGAAAGAATTTCCATTCCAGTACAATGCATCTGTGTTCATGTCCAAAGAAAAGGGTGGTTGCTTCGACGAACGTTTGAAGCAACTTCTCTGTCCGATCACGGACTTGAGCACTGTATTTGGTTTGTTTCTGTGCTCGTGGATAATCTCAAAGAATCCCAAGGTAATCTGGATAACATATTTTCGCTGCGGTCGTGTGGCGAACCATGTGCATTCAATGAGTAACGTGGTCAGTAGCGGGCGGCCGCCGTTGTCGGCGTTATCTCAGGCTCTCAGCACTTTGAGTTTTTTTTTTTGAACGGAAGCACTTTGAGTTTGGACCTGACCCATCACAACAAGTGCTGATAGTGTCGTGCTTGAGGGCTACTAGATTCAAAAGGGAAAAGGATTGATACTTGCAAAACATATAGTACTATAAATCACGTATATGTCCATACACTAACCGCAAAAAAAAATTTGGGGTTTTAGGAATGTCAGTATCATGTTCAAGAACAAGCAGTGTTCCTTCCCCTCGTTATCAAGTGTTCTTCTTCCCCTCGCTCTCCGTGATAACTGATAAGGTCTGACTGGAGCGGGGTAGCGTAGATGGCTATGCGCGCGCCTTTGCCGCGTGATCAGGGATAGCGCCATGCGAAGCATATGAACGGCGGAGATGTAGCGTGGACTTGGGACAGGGCACAGGTCCTCCCGCTGTTTCGCACGATCACATCCAATGTGCAGCACGTGCCCTGCAGTCGGGTCCCACCAGGCCCACGTCGCTTTCCTCCACTTGTTCCTTTTGCTGTGCCCGCTGGGAATTTCGAGGTTCAGCTGCTACTCTACCAAACGGAACCCATCCGCGTGCCCTGTACTACCTCCTACCCTCTCCATGGCAGGTGGGCCACCCTCTCCCCCAACGGTGACGGCCCCACATCTCTTTCACAGGCCATGCCGCCATGGAGTGCGACGGGATCGGGATGGCGATGATGTTTATTATCCACGGTTTTTTTAAAAAGGGTATTTATCCACGGAATTCTCGGGGAATAATTAACGTTACTTGCTGCCGGTTGAATCCGTCACGTGGCCGGTCCTAGGACGCGTGCACACGCGTACGATCCCCATTCGTGGCTGGGTCGAGCTGCTGCCTGCTGGGCCTCGTTTCGTGGCTTAGCTCGGCTGGGTATTCGGCTTGGCTCGGCTCGGGCTCGGGCTCGGGCTCGGGCCCCTCTACCGCGCAGCAACCACCGCGCATCCACTAGCTTGCGACCTGCGAGAGTTGCGTGAGAGAGGCTCCTGTAACAGTCAAGGGAAGTGAGGAGTGAGCGCCAGTAATTTTCATGGAATCTCTGGGACGCGCGATTAGCAAAAGAAACACGGTTTTTCTTACATGAAGAAATGCGGGTATTTGACTTCATCGAAGCATGGAAGCGTTCTCTGAGGCCACTTGGCTGAGCCTACTTCGGGTGCCAATGAGAAGTCAAAAATTCATATTGTCAAACGGTGGCTCTGGGTTATAAAAAACACGCTTCTTCAGCTACCTTTCTTTTTTTTTTCTTTTGGTGGGTCAAGCTGGGTTTTTTGTGGTCTTCTAGAACTTGGCCGATGGTGCCGCTCAAGTTGGAGGTGGAGCCGTTAGGTGAGCTAACACTCGATTGGAAGACGGATACGATCGCGTCCTTTCATCTGTGAAAACCGTAACCATCAGGGCGTAGTATATGCAGCAGCAGCACTAGGAAAAGGAAAAGGTGAAGCAGGCAAGCAGCTGCCATTGGGTTTTTTAATTGTCCTTTTTTATCTCCACGCAATCATTAAGATACGAGAGGGTGAGCTTATGTGTGCCCTTTGCAAATATGTAGTATACCAATTCTTTGGTTACCTCTTTGGTGGAGCTTCTTTTTTTATTTTGATACTTTGTGGAGCTTTTCGAATGGCTCCTCCCAGCTTCACCTGAAGTTGTATCAAATTCCTAACAATCGGCTTGTTCGTTTGGCCTGTGGTTGGTGACTGATGTTGTTTTGTGCTGAGAGAAAAATACTATTGGCTGGCTGGTGGCTGTTGTTGATTTCTACTGAGAGAAAAATACTGCTAGCTGGTGGCTGATTGCTAAGTGAACAGGACGTATAACGGCTTCTTCGATGAAGCAGCTGAAACCATTCTTGGATTTATATTGGGAAGGCTACAGAGTCCCTGGATTTTGCAGAAATCACACCCAAAACTGCCATCCAAAATCAAAGAGTGAATTTCACTGTAGGTCAATGAACTTTTTTCGAGATCCCATCTAGATCCGCAAACTAAAAAAACAATCATCTACGTCCGTAAACTTTTTCCGAGATCTCATCTAGGTCCACAAACTAAATAAACGGTCATCTAGGTCCATGAACTTTTAAAAGTGGTCATCTAGGTCCATGAACTTTTAAAGAGCGGTCGTCAAGGTCAGGCTCGTCGCCACTGCTTTAGACCTAGACAATAGCTCTTTAAGAGTTTATGGACCTAGATGACCACTTATTTAGTTTACGGATCTAGATGAGACATCAGAAAAGTTGATGGACCTAGATGACCGTTTTTTAGTTTGCGGACCGATCTTGGGAAAAGTTTGTGGACCTCCAGTGAAATTGACTCAAAATCAAATCACCCCACAACTCGTATAGCTAGAGGCCTTGAGCTTATTGGTGTGAAGGATGGATGCGTGGCCGGCCTCCCCTTCCTCGGCTAGCACGAGCGTCCCCTCGTCGTCCTCAGCTTGGCTGGAGCTGGTGTGAGTGCACTGCCCGACATCCAAGCGCATCGAAGCAGCGTGCGCGGAGTAGCTGGGGTGCAACGGAGCTGGAGTGGGATGACACGGTGGAGTTGGAGCAGAGCTACGGAAGATTCGTGGAAAAAGCCGGATGTGACTGGCTGTGTGTTTAGTTCCACCAAAAACCTAAAAATTCTCTCTCCAAACTTCACTATCCACCTATCACATCAAATCACATCAAATCTTTCTCTTCATGCATGGAACACTAAACGTGGATAAATAAAAAAAACTAAATACATAGTTTTGATGTACACGACGAGACGAATCTTTTGAGCCTAGTTTGGTCATGATAGGACAATGTTTACCACAAATAAACGAAAAGTGTTACAGTGCGCTACAGTGTTCGATGTGACATTTTCACCAGAATTTCTCTTCTACTTTTTGGAACTAAACACACCCACTGTTGAGCAGGCTCATGTGGAGAAAAACAGGATAATAAGATACAGTAGAAAAGAACGGAAGGAATAATAAAAAATAGAGAGATAAATATGCTAACAAAGAAATAAAAATGGGTATATATAATTCTACTCATTAATCTATTAATATTTTTTATTTAATACGAACTCAAATTATAAATTAAGGATAAATATAAAACATCTGTGCAACCAGGTGAAATAAGCAGTGGCACATTGGTCATTTGAACTCCTTCATTCCATTATGAAAGTATAGAAAAAGCGATTATGCCAAACATTTTTTTTAAATGGCTTCAGGTTCATAAAAGTACACACAACCTTCGCAAGAGTCGAAGTCTTACCAAACATGCCCATCTCGGCAATACTATTACCTCTGTCATTTTTTCACTTGCTGTCCTAATACTATTGTGCTATTTCTCGTTTAGTTTGATCAATTACTATCACAAAGTTTGATCAATTTGTATCTTGCAAATTCAGATTAGAAACTACACATGTTTTAATAAAAAAACATAGCAGTTGTCATCAAAGATTGTTCCGCAAGTAATATTTTACTGTGCTGTCGTGACATAAAGTTATGAAAACCAATGATTCGTGTATCAAGGACCATAGACAATCAAAGAAAGATTAAAGGCCCGTTTGCTCCTTGGCACCACACCGCAAATGCGCTGCCCGCAAAGTTGCGGCGTCCAAATACGACGCCATATTTGTGGTGAAAAAATGAACTGAAACTTTGAAGGAAAGCTGTGGAATGCCATAACTTGGTCACAAACCAAATAATGGCCTAGTGTTATGTTGCGGAAATAGTCTATGTCGTGGCAGGCAACCAAGCACTCTCTAAACTAGGTGATTCAATTCCCCGCGCGTTGCTACAGAATTTGAAAAAGTTTTCGATAAACAATGAATAATTGTGGTTGTTTAATTGCTCGTAAAAATAGTGCACTCGTAGAAATTACCCTGAGAGCCATATGAGCTATCTCTTGATGGAAACCATAAACTTTTATGCTACTTTTGAATGGATAATACATACATCTAATGACTAGGTAAAAATCAATTTAGTTTTCCATCAGCCAATTTCAAACTTTATAAATTTCCATCATCTAATTTTCAGATTTAAATTCACGTTTGAGAATTCAAGATGTTGTGCACACGAAAGAAATATAAATTAATATATCTTAGTGGGTTTTTAGTGCATCTTAGTGGGAGGTGATGATGTGGCTTCATGAGAGATGAGAGAAATCTTTAGTGGGTACCAATTATATAAATTATATAGATAAAGAAGGAACAAGGGTAACAAAAATACGGTTAGTGCTTGGATTGCCAATATTAATTTCAATGTTATGTTTATTTAAAAGCCCAATGTACCTCAACAAAAGTGCATTGCAAAAAGGAAAAAAAATACTACCGAGAGACAATTTTTTAACCTTTTCACATAACGTACATATCTAGTATAATTCAACTCCTTGAGGATCCTAGAGAATTGAAAACACTTTCTACCTAAAAATCTACACCCACCCCCTCACAGGGGACCCACCTGTCAGATTTTGGAGATGGAAGGAGAACAAGAAACACAAAAAAAAAGAAAAAATTGGATGTTCCAGTAAAACTTTTTTCACCCAGCGTTTTGTACCCGCCCGCGCGTACCCACCTCCGGCCAGGTGGGCCCCTACCTCCCCACACGTGCACACAATTATCCCGTATTGCTAATAGAAAATAGATTGAAGAGTTTTTTTCTATATAAATAAAGACCAACTAACTTCAAAAATGATGTGCCTCTAGATTTGAGAGTACCTAAAACTTTATATACACAAGTACGTGCGTACGTGCAACCAACTAGAAAGCATCTTTACATGTTATATATTTAATTTATTTTATACATGTGCGTGCGTACATGTGCCTTATATATTTAATTTATTTTATTTTATACATGTGCGTGCGCACATGTGTATAAAATATTATAGAATGTTTGCATTTGTAGACGAAGAATACGTCTTTAGCTTCTAATTCTTTGGGCATTATCCGTTCTATTTACATTATTAAGTGATAGGTTGGACTTGCTCATTTTAAGGCCTCCAAAATTCCGGTGGTCAAAGTTAAAATGAAATACCGGAAAAAGCGAAATACATATAATAATTTGGCTCCAGGTTGCTGCAAACTAATTGAACTAATCCTCACTAGAAAATCGAGATGCCGCGCTATTCTGTATGTTTAGTTTCCCGTCACATCATCAAAATTCCCAAAACTCTCTCTCCAAACATCACTATCTATCACATCAAATCTCTCTCCTCATGCATGCAACACTAAACGTGGGTAAATAAAAAAAAATTAATTGTACGGTTCTGATGTACACGACGAGACGAATCTTTTGAGCCTAGTTAGGTCACGATAGGACAATGTTTACCACAAACAAACGAAATGTGCTACAGTACACTACAGTATCCGATGTGACATTTTCTCCAAACTTTCTCGTACACTTTTTGAAACTAAACACAGCCAAGCCATTGAGCTACCGGTAGCAGTCGCAATGATGCACGGCAAAAGTAGCATGTTCCGGCGATAGCCAATTATATATCTGTCTCGTGACGAAAGAAAATATCCCGTAAAGATGATCATGTGCAATGACGAAAGAAAATATCCTGAAAATATCCTAATCCTACAGTAACAAGCGAGTCCCGCGTTGTCCCAGTTGTTGATAAAAGCCCACATGTGATTGCCAGGAACCAACAAATGGCTCGTAGCTTGACTTTACACTCCCGGAGACTGGGCCCACCGGTTGAGCCGTGAGCCCAGCTGATCTGAGCCGCCGATGCGACTCAGCCAGCCAGGGACGCGAGCACGCGCGAGTGAGCTTCGTGTCGACGCCTCGAGCTCTGGCCCCACATGTGTGGGCTTTTTCGTCATTTACAAAGGCCGCGGATCCTATAAATCGGGCCCCTCCCTCCCTCGTCCCTGCCGTTGCTGCTGACTGCGAGGTTCGTGTTCCACGGGGAGAGAGATAAGCGAGAGGGAGATAAGAGAGAGGGCGAGGCCCTCGTCCGCGTCGTCCCCTGCTGTTTCTCCCCACCCCTTTCCTGCCTCGGCCTGCGCCTTCGACCTTGCTGGTAAGTCCCCTTCGCTCCCACTCTTTAGGCTTTTGCTCGAGAATTCTCCTTTTTGGTTTCGAGGAACGAAGAACATCCTTTAGATTTTCGATTAGGTGTTTTTAATATGTACCCGGTTGCCTTTGGTGTGGATTTTGGGGTAGATATGCTGTCATGTGAGGATTTATTGCGATTTTATTGCGGATGATTGGGTGGTTGGGGGTTTTACCGTTCAGATCTGATAAAATTGCAGTGGTAAAGGAGAGGAGTGGGGCGGTTAGGTTTTTGGTTCACCGGTTTCTGATTCACCTACGCGGTTGAAAGGGATAGGTGCTGACTTGTGAAGGTCTTGGTTTTTGTTTGTATATGCTAGATTTTATATTTCTACTTGGCGAATTTAAAATTCGCTAGAGGTTCAATGCCAGCTGTACTGCTTTAACTGAGATTCGGTTAGGTGACACGAAACTCTTGCAGATTTGTCCAAAATTCGATGAAATCCAGTGGATCATGTCATATTGTTAGTGTCACACACCTGAGTGAAAATTTGTTCGGATTTATGGTGCAAAAAATTGGATGAAAATGTTGCGAAAACTGCATTTTGCTCTAATTTGTTGCTAAATATGCGGAATTATACCACTGTTAGTTATTCTGTTCTTCTGACAATACAATTCCCAATGCACAGTGCCATATCATTTTTCCTCTTACTACTCAGATGAGTTGGCTCAGCAATATCATCAAGAAATAGCACATTGTTGGTCGTTTGCAGTAGCTCCAAAACAGAACTCTGAACCAAATTTTTGTTTTGGGTTGCAGAAACTGAAAGGGGTCTGTGAAGAGATTTTTCGCTGCAGTGCAATGGAGGTATTTGGCAAATCTGTGATTGCTGAGCCCAGCAATGTGATTTTCTTGTCTGCGATTCTTAACACGGAAGGGTCGAACCCTAGTCACAAGTGTGACAAGAGGTGCCAGAACGAGCACATTTTTGGGAACATGTACCGTTGCAAACTGACTGGAACCACTCACATCTGCGACAAAAACTGTAACCAGAGGATCCTCTATGATAACCATAACTCGCTCTGCCGAGTGAGTGGGCAGTTGTTCCCACTCTCTCCGCTGGAGCAGCAGGCAGTGAGGGGTATCCGCAGGAAGCATGAAGTTGACAGCAATGAAGGCTGCTCCTTCAAGCGCAGGCGTGGTGCCCAGCTGCATCCTTCCCCTTTCGAGAGGTCCTACTCTGCTGTGTCTCCAATCCCGAGCCAGGTTGGAGATGGCATGGACCTGAGCTAGAGCTAATGAGACTTCCTTTTCTTCGGCCAGCCACCTAATTCCGTTCTTTCTACCCCCTTTTCCCTTCGACCACAGGATGGGACTATAAGAGCTTCCTTCTTTGTAGACTTATGAAGGGATATGAGACTCATTAGATGCACCGAATAAATGTCTATGTAGTATGAATTCAGTTTCATGGAACCTTGTTGTAACTCGTAAACTTTGGTTGAACTGCTTAAGTGCTTATTCTGAGTTAGTAGTACTTTCAGATAACTGTTCACTGCTTCTCTTTTCCCCCTTCCTATTTAGTTGTTTTGTTTTATGTTTACTTTACGTTCAGCAAATTTCCCTTTTTACGTTCTTCTTATATTGATTGTCTGATGCACTTTGATATAATTGAGCTGCGTAAATTTGTTTGGGAATGTAAATCCGTGAAGAATTCTTTGTTTCTGTATTTTGGGCTGCAGGAACCTGACTGACTTTGCTGACTGAATTATTTGTACAGTTGTTACTAGTGTTTTGCTTGACAGGTTCCTGACCAAGCTTGAATTGTTTACGGTTTGTTCTCACATAGCTTGATTCTATTTGTTATTTAACTCTTTTACAGGCTATGCTTCTAACACTTGTTGTTTCCTTCCTGTCCTCTTTTGTTTTATCTTTACCCCTAACTTTTTTTGTATGCAGGACCATCCAGGTGCTAATAATTTTGAGAAATGTTTCGATCTTTTATTTAATTTATGTTTATATTTATATTTTGTTTGTTCATTAACCTCTTTTTTTTTTCCTGTTTTGCAGGTGAATTGCTGATCTTTGATTCCTTTCCTTTTGTTGGTGGCAAGAATCTAATGAAGGAGGTTGTTCCCGTCCCTTGCACTGGAGGACTGTTGAGCTTCAGCTGAGCAGCATGCTTTTCAGGTAACTGAGCTATACATTATTTGTATCAGAACATGATTAGCCATACCTCTTTGTGCTAGGCTCAGCTGTTATTGACCTCTTCCTCCTGTATGCATGCATTTAATTATCTGGTAACCTGTATGAATATAAAGTGAAGTGAAAAGAGCATGTTGTCTAAGTGAAATTGTTGCATATTATTATTAGAATCAAATATTGGAAAAGCTGACAACTATTGGTGATGTTGTTTGTCCGTGCCATGATGTTTCTTTTGTTATCATGCTATAACCTTTGTTACTGGAAATAAATAATAAGCCATAAATCAAGGCAGTCCCTTTCTTTGCTCTGTGTAAAACAAATGATGTTCTTGCTCCAGAGTAGCCAAGGAGTGGTCCTCTTCTTTGATCTTGCTGTTCTAGTATGCCAACATTTGATTTATTTACACCTTAAGATTTTTGCGCAGCAGTTTAGGGTTTTAATAACATCATGGAGAACTGAAATGCTCATTTAATACCTTGAGGATTATATGCATTTATTTTTCAACTTAGTAAGTGATTCAGGACCCCTGTTTGAGAACTATATTTGTTATGTATTTTGTGCAGAACATAAATCGGTATAAGAGAAGAACTTTTCTATATTGCTAGAGACAACGTAACTACAACATCCAAATTGGTGAAGATACTGCAGTTTACCATCTTATTCAGTACTGCATTTTGAAGAGCAGACCTCTGCAGTTTGAAGAAATCGCACTAGGTTCTTGGAGGCTTCAGAAGAATCCAGCTGAGATACTTGCTTTCACCCTAAGCTTGCTTTGTTATGATTGTACTCCCTACTTAATGTAACTGTTATTCTTTTGAATGAAGCTTTGTCGGTACCCACCCCCGCCTTTTTCTGTCTGTATGTACAAATTTTGTTGGTCAATGGAATTGCCAATTTGCCCTTTCATTTTATGCTCCTTCGGAAAATAATCATCAGTGTACAGATCTTTTGACTCTGTAAGGTTGCTTGGGGCTTTCTTTAGTGTTTGTTTTCTGTCATTTCTAATCTTCAAATGGTAATGGGGATTATATTATACTAGAAAAATGGCGTGCCAAATGGCGCGCCCCTATGGCCCCCGATCATCATAAGTGTTTGACTTTGTTTTTGGTGAATCGAAGTGGGAGGGGAAACAGCATAATAGATTTTGTGATCTAGAAAGACATACAAAAATATGATGTATTTGTGAACTCGCTTCATTTTTCTTGTTTGCATGTTTTCTTGGTCTCAAATCCATAATACACTTGTGATATAGTTACCGCTCAAGTGATGGTTCTATTTCATAGCCTTGTTACTATAATTTTCATCAGTTGTTTGTCTTGAAATTATATTTCTGTACATGTAAATGCAAGGTTAAAGGTATGTGGAAAAGAAGCATAATTATCATCAATGTAAAAAACAGTGAAGAAGTGCTGATGTGAACACACTTGCATTGTGAATGAAGAGTTAATTTTGACAGTAGTCTGGTGCTATACCATGAAGTTATGCTATAACATATATAAAAGTTCATATATATAGGTAATTAAGATTATTAGTTTTTTTGTTAAGATGGAATTGGGTCCTATATGGATTGGACGTGGAAAATAAACAGAGGGCATCATACAGTGAGATACTATGTACAGATAAGATGGCCTGGTTTCTTTGATTACATCAGGTGAACGTTTAGAGTAGATTATACATTAGGGCATCTAGTGCTCTGTTCATCATAAGCCAGTGAAATAGCATAGTCCAATTGGGCATGCCTAGCCTTGATGGATCAGTGCACTTATAGGCTGTCTCTTCCTCTTCCATTCTATCTATATGGTAGAATTTGGAGCTTCAAAACCATAGCCGTCCTCAATTTCTCATGGCCTTTTCACTCTACAGTCATTGCATGTTCCATGGGACTTGTTAAATTGTTGTTTGTTTTCTTGTCTTAACTTAAAAACATGAAATAGGGGATCAAATATCCATTTATCACTGGCTTCTGATCGATTGCTCTCCCAGTTCCACATCATTTTATTTCAGAGATAGTTATATCATCATTTTATTTCAGAGGTAGTTATATTATTTGGTTAATAAGCTGGCTTCTTGGTGGTGCAAGTCCATCCACCTGCCAGTCCGCAAAATCTGGTCCATTGATCAGGATGGTATTTCTTATGTAAAGGAATAAAGGATTGGCAGAGTATTTCTGTTGGTCGGAATTTGGCAATGCACTAACTGTGTTAATTTGAAGGTTGTCGATGATGATTGCAGTTTGAATTGCATGAAAAGGGACATGATTGTTACCTTATAGAATTCCACACGTTCCCTGTTTATAACAAAATAGCTTCAGGATGCTGCATCTATTTCAGGTTTCAGCGCATACGCCTTTGTAAATTCTAGATGCATGTACTCTTTCTATTTGTTTGTCCAAGACATCAACTGCAGCTGGAGCAAGCTGTGTCATCTATTCGCAGTTTTTTTTATACCACATTGCATAAAACAAAATGTAACCTGTTGAGGCATATACTCGAACACCTCATGTACGTGAGTGTTAGCAGCCGGAGTTTTATAGGCATCTGGATCGAATCCATAGCGGCGAGGGGGAGGTCGATGGCGCCAACGTAGAGGGCATCAAGGGTTAGTAGCTGCATCGTCACCTCTGCCAAAATCGTTGTGTTCGTCAGTTTTAATCCATCTGACAAGCAAGTAGCAGAACAATGTTTTGAAGCAGCAGTGAGGGTCGAGGTGGGGAAGTACCGGCCTTCTTCGAGGGAGCGTCACACGATGACGACGAGGAGAGAGGAAGTTAGAAGAAGCGTCCACGGCGGTGCCTGCTGCCTTGAGTCCAGCGATGCAGGGGGCTGTGTATCTTCCATTCCTCGTGCCCTCACTGCGTCCAGCGTCCACGTCTCCTCCTCGCACCTGGCTCTGCAAACGGTTTGGGTTTAAATAGGTTTAATGGGTTGGATTTTGATACGGAGTGTATTGGAGTGGGTTGAAATGAATTATATTAGTTAATGAGTTGGGTGGAGTAGGTTCTATGTAAATACGGGTTAGATTGGATTAGGTTGGGTTGAAATGGGTTTTTGTGTAGAGCTGGATCCTGGATTTAAAATCTCGCGTTCGCAGTATAAAATTTTATCGAAATTGACTGAAATTTATTGAAGATGATTCGGTATAACTGGCAGCTACTCCAGACCTATACGACGAGGAGAGAGGCAGTTAGAAGAAGCGTCCGCGGCGGTGCCTGCTGCCTTGAGTCCAGCGATGCAGGGGGCTGTGTATCTTCCCATTCCTCGTGCCCTCACTGCGTCCACATCTCCCAAGTCGCGGCCATCGATTTTCCATGTACGAAGGGGTGGGCAGGATGGAACGGCAAAAGAGGCGCCGAGGCGGAGCTGCTACCGTGGCGGCGTTCTTTTTTTTTCCCCTGGGGCGGCCGTCGCTGAGTTGGGACGAGGAAGAGGAAGATGGTACGGGTTCCGGACTTCGCGAGAGCTTTCGGGTTCCAGACGAAGTGGGCGGACGGTCCTAACCCGCATCGAACGGTTCACATCACGAGCTCACTTAATCTAACGACTAACGGGTTTACGGATGACGTGGTTTAACGGGTGAGCGGGGAATGCACCCGCTCTAGAGTAGAAAAAAGATTCCCCCAATCTGCGAGGAGTGACTTGTAGGGCCTCCAAAAGGCCCATACAGTCATGGGCTACCGGCCCGGATCGGTTCTCGGAATCGGGTGCATGCCAGCCCACGGAACCCGGCCTGCCGACAGCAAAGGCGAGGCAAAGGGGAACCGATCCGCGGCTGTCCCCGTGGCTCCGTGCCGCGCCACGCCTTCGTGGTTCATCCACTCGCTCCGAGCAGCAGCACGCAACAATGGCGCTCGCCGCCCCTTCTTCCATGATCCGCCGCCTCCCGACCACGCCGCCGCAGGCGCCGTCTCCGCCAGCGGCCTCCCGCCTGCGCTCGAGCCCTCTGCACGTGCCCCGTCTCCGTCTCCACCAGCACCTCGTCGCCGCCGCCGCCGCGGCCACAGCTCCGCTCGCCGACTCGTCCTCGCCAGTACGTCCTCCACGATTTTTCGCCCCACCTATTGCGAATCCCCGATACACTCTGACGCGCTCTGGTCTCGCAGGCGGAGAAGGAGCGGAGGAAGCAGGAGCTGCTGCGCGCGGTTCAGGAAACGCGGCGCGGATTCGCGGCGGGGCCCGACCAGCGCGCCGCCATCGAGGAAGGCATCGTACGTACGAGTCCTACCCACCACATCGAGTCACGCGACGTGTCGCCGTTGGTGAAACTGTTGCGGGATTTTATTGATTTGGTCTGCTATGTATAGGTGAGCGTGGAGGAGCTCGGCGCCGGGGAAGGGGCGCCGCTTGATCTCACGGCGCTCGATGGCACCTGGAGGCTATGCTACACATCGGCGTCGGACGTGCTCGTGCTGTTTGAGGCGGCCGAGAGGCTCCCACTCCTGCAGGTATCTGGTTGCATTGATTAATCTCGCTTAGCTCCTCGTTGCAATTGGATGCCTACATTTGAGACTCTAAGAGACATTTCACCTAACGATATGCTGTTACATTTGAGATCAACTGTTGACCTTGGGAATCTTCCACGTTTTAAAATGTTTGATTTGATACTGAGGAATGCTTGCTGAAAAGTGCCATTTAAGTTCAGTTCTGTTCACTTTAAACTGTCTCTCGACAGGTTGAGCACTTGAGCTATTGGAGATAGTGAGTCTCCACTGCTCATATATTATTATCAACAAGATGCTTTCTCTGGGAGGGGGGGGCCCTTTACTGTTTATTACTGGTGTGTTTATGCAATCGTCTTGTGACCATGGTGGTGTTTTTTTTATCTGTGCGTGCAGGTGGGACAAATATACCAGAAATTCGAGTGCAAAGATCAGTCAGATGGTGGAATTGTGAGGAATGTTGTACGGTGGAGCATCGAGAACTTGCTAGAGGTAAACCTTATACTGGTGTTGTGCCTCTTGGCATATACTGAAAACTTGGAATTGTAAGTCATTATTATACACCTGCTTTTGGTTGATTGGAAATGAGACCAGAGCTGTAGTTGCCTGGAATTGCAACCGCTGCAATTTTGTGTTGTATAAATGTTATTCGCTGTGCACAGACCAAATGCAAAAGGGTGGTTCCTTCTAACTGAGAGTTCTTATTGAGCTAATTGACTGGACATGCTGCTTGCTTATTCAAGTACACCTTGAATATTTAATGTTTATTCTAAAAGTAGGAGGAGACTGGCCTTCCTATACATTTAATTTTTATTTTTAGTCATTTGCCTTCATCTTTTCAGTTTATTTGATTTTTGATTCTCTAGAAATCTCTATGTAGGACCAAGAAGGTGCAACACTGATGGTCTCTGCAAAATTTGTTGTCCTGTCTAAGCGCAACATCTTTCTTCAATTTGAGGAGGTAAAATCCATTTACGAAAATATGTGACTATGATCATCCTTAAAAAAAAAAGTAGCAATGGAGAGAGTTGGCATTTACATGACGAGACATTTAGTTTGCAATGTTAAAAAACCGGTATGCGCCAAGGGGTACTGGCTTGCTAGGTAGCATTATATCAATAATATAGCTACATTACCACGTAGTGTTCTCCATGATTCAATTCACATTCAAGATGATGCTATATAAACAGACAGCATATCACTGATAGAATGAGACTGATTGGATGATGCATACAAGTCGTTTGCAATGTTGGGTCATTCTTGCATTATCGTTTGCTTTCATCTCTAGTTTTTTTAACCATTAAGCCTTTCAGTGTTGTGAAGCAAATGCTGACCTTCCTTGTGGCTATTGTTTTCCCCATACTGTGATGCCTAAACTTTTGGCACTTGTCTCCTGACCAGAATTCATTGTTTCAACTCTTCAGCCTTCTTGAACAAAAGAGATCCTGCCCTCTTGTTCCAGAAATAAAAAAATCTTCTTTTTTCTTTGTAAACTTTGGCTTTTTAGTGGTAGTTGTTAGTTTGAACTATGATCCATTGTTTCACAGGTCGCTGTCGAAAATATCAAGATTAGTGAGCAGCTGCAAGCACTAATAGCTCCTGCTATACTTCCTCGGTCATTTTTGAGCCTTCAGGTATGCCCACCTATCAGGTTATATCCAATAAGAGACTGTTAACTTGCATGTTATCCTTGATTTGACTGTATATTATTTTCTCCTTCTTGGTCTTGAAAATTACAGGCATATCTAGGTTTCATTGGTTCCCATTATATAGTTCTAAATTCTGTAGTTTCTAGACCTTCTTGTTCCTACAGCATGCAAACATGTCATCATTTTTGTAGTCTGCTGTCAAAAGAAATGTAAAAGTGTATTTAGGATATTTTTTCACATTTGATACTTTTCTGTAGTTCTTTATCTTCTATTAGTGGACATATGTTTCGGATTAATGTAGCAATCTGATTTTTTTTTCCGAAAAAGGGCCTTTCTTTATTTATAATGTATCGGCCTTGTTCATGCAGATATTGCAGTTCCTTAAAACCTTTCGAGCTCAAGTTCCTGTTAGTGGTCCTGAAAGGTAATTTTCTGTCCTAATTAGTTTTTCTCATTTTATGTCTCCCTGCCTTTTGTATTTACCAAACTGAATTGAATGTCAGACGATCACCTGGAGGATTATATTATCTTTCCTACCTTGACCGTGATATGCTGTTGGGTCGTTCAGTTGGTGGTGGGGGAGTATTTATTTTCACAAGAGCGCAACCTCTTTTATGAAGGTTTTCTGATAGCCAAGAGTGTCATCTGACAGGAGGTCTGTCGCCTCATTCTAGTATTTTAAGAGATTGCCATGCTCTACTTTTTTATGACCGTGATTTTTAAGAGATTACATGCAACATGTTTGTTTCTTTTACACACCAGTCTTGGTAAATATGTAGCTGGCTAGTGGATACTGAAAGCTTCCTGAAATAGTTCCATTTCTATTTCATTTGACTGTTGTATGATCACTGGAACTGTACCTGCTGAATTAAACATTTCAATCAGTAAAACCATTGTTCCTTGTATTCTACTTGAAGACATTTGACTTTTACTTTTAGGTCTGTGGAGCTTGCCAGTTCCAAGAAGTAAAAGAAGATTTGGAGGAAACTGGGTGGTTGGGGCACATTGATGAAACTTCTTTTCAAAGGCAATATTGAAGCATAAAATTCGACAGATTAATGGGAGACAAAATAGTTAATCTGTAATCTAATGTCTATGGGACCCTTGTTTAGATCAAGTTTACATGGAGTCATGGAGGAGTCATGGAGCATAAGACATACCAGTTGTTAGGCAGCCAGCAAGCTTGTTGCTGAAATTATTGCAGTGGCAGCCGATTTGGTTGTAATGAGAAAGTAGGATGTCATGTTTACCAGATTGATTCATGACTGGAAATGGTCATAACTACACCTCAAGAATATTGCACACGCCATGCTAAAAAAGGAAAAAAAATTCACAAGCCCAACTTGGGACTGGGAATTGAACAAAGTTACTTTGGCTCAACTGTACTTATGTTATACTGTTGTAGCACACCAGGCTTCACGCTTTACATGCTATTAAATCATGTTGCTCCTACTTCACAGTTCAGAGTCTGCAGTGCATAATAAGATAAAGTAGTAGTTGAGTGGTTGTTATTTTGGATTTACACTGAGTCACATCTTCTCAGGAGAAGCCTTGGGTCAATTTGTTTTCTTGCGCCAATAATATATTAGGGGAATATTCTTTTCCCAATGTTAGGATATTCTTTCCTCATGCTCGATAGCGACAATATTATTATGGCAATATACATGATATGATGCTTTCTTGGAGAGGTGCATGTGGCTATCCCTACACCACATGGTTTTGGTTATGGTGAGGCCTCAGATTTTTTTTTTCTTGAGGCAAAGTGGGGCATCAGACTTGCTGTGTCATGTTTTTGATTCTACACCAAAGTTGCTGGGGCCCCTTTGGACTTTGCTAGACTAATAATATCCCAGACCCCTGAAATAATTTACGGCCTTTGGATTGTTTTTTCACTCTACGAAACTGGGTGCTGGACAATTTAAATTTCAATATCTGCTATAATAGAAGATATGAATATAAGTACATGAAAACATTCTCTTAAGCCCTTAGATCAGGCTCCAAAATGAGCCTCAAGCTCACCTTGCTCTGGGTTCAGGTCTGTCTGCCTGTTCAGTCTGGTGACAAAGTCCACCAATTATGATGTGCTGATATTAATTGGTTCATGGTTTCATTATTCTCTAGCTTAATGCTTAATGTGGCAGCTGGCGCCGTCGTTTTCTATCAAATTGTTGTATGAAAATGCGGGAGTCAGAAGTTCAAGAAATGTCGCCTGTGTGCTTTGTGCCTGTGGTGAGGGATTTTCACCTGCAGTGACTTGTATATCACCCTCGCATCGTTTGCATTGGTTCAATCGTTCCATTATCGTTTACATGAATATTGCCAAATCGTTTCGGAGAATTGATTGATGGAACCATGCTTTACAATCTCGTAATCCATGGTGTTACATTACACGGTCTACTTCAGATAATGATGATGTTACAGTGGGGATTAGGACATTCACTAAATATATATACTACTATGTTTTACATTTTACGTCGTGTTTATAAAGTGAGAAATAGTACATTCATTTGGTTTCGTGGCATGGTCATCCATCCTAATTTCAGCGGCTCACTTAACCAGCTTTGTTGACAGTGTATGAAAGCTGTTGCCATTCCAGGTTTAAGTATGGAAGCGAAGTGACAGCTTGCTCGAGTTCTCTCTAGAAAGAGCTTTCTTGCTTTTGTGAGTCGTGTTCCAGCTTTCTCGGAAAATCCGCTCATTATACTTCTGCGTAGATCTCTGATCCGGTCGTGGCAATAAAGCCAACTGTATTGCTGTTTGTTTTATGGAATACTCTCCTTTTTTAAAACTGAATTGTATATACTCTAGTTTCATTTGTAGCCTGAAGACTCCTTCATTTTATATTTTTTTTCCTTGACACACCTGTAACTTTTGCTACTTGCGATGAAAGTGGCAGATCCGTCATTCTTTCAACCTTGCATACATACAAGTTTCTGCCTAACATTAGCCATCTCGCTGATGTTGGTACATTCTTGGCTGTCCAACTAGCCATATCACCTTTTCTATTGGCGCGTTTGTTGGCGGCCATAAAAGCCTGCAAATTAGTACTTAGATTATATTACTTAGAAAATTATTTTTAATTAGAAACAGAGGGTGGAAACCGTGATACTATCCTATTTTATAAAAATGAAACCAGCTACCAGAAGGATCGGTAGCGACTGAACTCATGAGTGCCTCGTGTACGTCTCAAGCTAATTTACAACTCCACGTTCTACACAAACACACGTCACACACGAACCAACGTGTCTCAGATTATATAAAAGAAAAACATTTACAGCTTTACACAATTACACGTACGATCCTTGGTATAATACCCATCGATCCTTCGTTCACGATCGAGCTTTTGATATCAATTCCTGCCCGCGACGCCGGCGGCGACACACCGTGCCCCGGCGGACCTGAGCCGCTCGGAGAGCGCCCTGACGTGCTCCTGGTACTCGACGGCCTGCATCACGGCCTCGGCCTCCAGCTCGCCGAGCTGCACGCACAGCCTCTCCTCGGCCTCCTCGGCCACGGCCAGCCTCGCCAGGGCGGCCTCAAGCTCCCGCCGCAGCCGCTCCTCCCTCGCCGCCGCCTCCGCCACCGCCCGCTCGAGCTCGGCGTTCCTCCGCTTGATCTCCTCCGCCTCCTCCCTGGCGTCCACGGCTACCTTTCTCGCCATGATCGATAGCTAGTAGCTAGAGCTGCTACTATATACTGTATATATCGCTGAGCAATGCGCAACGTTATATGCTAGCTCAAAGCTTATTCTTCTTCAAAAGGCTTTCAAGGCTTGGTGTTGGCTTGGAGCTTGGATCTCTGTTTATATAGGCGGGAAGAGCAAAGCGAAAGTGGCCAGGGAATGACGACACCAATGTGTCCAGGTTCAATGAACCTTCCCGGTTTGAGGTATGACTGTATGAGGCGTCGGTGTACGGGCACAGCGATGCTACATACATGGTGACCGCATCGTCGCCGAAGCTTTGCCCTCACGTCTCTCCTTCTCCTCGATCTCCCCCTGTCGCCTTTTCGTCTAGATTCACTTCTTCGAGATGTTAATCGGTGAGCGCGATCGGACAGTGAGAGACAAACGCTGGGCGAACGGCGTCTTAATTCGCCGGTCACTACCCGTGTCTTTGTTTGGTTGAAATTGAACGAAAGGTTTGAACAGAAGAATAATACACGAGCGCTGTGAAGGAGTTTCATAAATTTTATGTATACAAACACATGTGTGCAATCAAATTGGAATAAAAAAAGTTAGGTCTAGACTTTCTTCTAAACTTCTATTCGAGTTGAAAATGTAATGAACTGAATTTCTTTCTCAAGGTGTATTTTTTTACGACGGCGAGATGTGTTCACGTTATTCACGAGCATACTTTGTTAATTCTACTTATAATAATGTAGATAAGGAAAACTTTGGTACTTTTAAAATATTTTGGGACCGTGGGTCATATTCTCAGGTTAAGTCTTTTTAAGAAAATAATGAGAGTGATTTTTTAATTATATGGGGAAAACAGTTGAGAATAAGCTGGTTGGCTCCTACTCAATACAGCGACGTTTTGACAGGGGAGCGTGGAAGCTGACGAGTGCAAGCGACCAAGAAATCTATAGTTGCTGCTACTGTTCTTAGGCCAGTCTCAATGGAAGTTTCATGGACACAATTATCTAGAGTGACACATCATCTAAAAGTGTTTGAAACTAGGATGAAACACATCACTCTCAGTGCATAGTTTCATCAACTGTTGTTTTCTAGGTCACATGCAAGACACAAACTGTCTAGGTAACTGTGTGCATGGAGTTTCATTAGGTCAGTCTCAGTGGGGGTTTCATGTAGGGTTTCATGACATTAAATGTGCTGACGTGGCATAGGAGAGAAAAGCAATAGTTTCATGGGATGTGAGAGGAGTTTCATCACCATGAAACTCATTAGACACAGTTACCTAGTTTGTGTTCTAGGTAACCGTGTAGTGAAACTGCGCACTGAGACTGGACTTACCATGAAACTCATTTCAGAGTAACTCCAACAACCTCTTTATATTTTACTCTCTATATTTCTATTTAGAGAGCTATTTAGCTAAGATCCACTATCTATAAGTATGAGTAAACCAACAGCCTCTCTAAAATAGACTCTATATTCTAAATAGAAGTGGGCCCCACCTATCAACCTTATCTTCTTCCCCCGCCGCAGATCGAAGTCCTCACGCAGTCGCGCGTCGCGCTTCCTCCCGGCTCCCGCCTGCCTCTGCCCTCTCTACCTCCGCCGCCGGCGAGAAGCGGCAGCCACGCGCAGTGGCGAGCTCACCCCGCCGCCGCCGCCGGGTCCGACCTCCCGCGCGGGCCACCTTCTCTCTGTCGCCTGCTGCTCGCAGCTACGGCGGCTCCGCCTCGAGCTCCGGCGGGCTGCAGATGGCGCGAGGAGCGGAAGGGCAGGAGGGCGGGAAGGCGGGCAGAACTGCGGGAGGGGGATGGCGAGTGCCTGCTGCTCGGAATCTTTGCCGACCGGGGAGGTGTGGATGCCGAACGGGATTCCGAGTGGACGAGGTTGGCGAGGCTGTTGGATCGGTGGTTTTGGCGTATTTTTCTTTTTTTACCGAACCAAAACCTATCTAGAGAGGCTGTTGGAGTTGCTCTCACCTCTCTCTTCATTAATACAGTGCCACATCATAAAAAATACTGACATGACAATTAATTTATTATCCATGAAACTCTCACTGAGACTGGCCTTAGCAGCGTGAGAGGAAGGGGAAACCCGCACATTTCATCTTCCCCAATGTAGTAGTTGTTCATCCAGCAACCACAGTGTGACATCCTGGCTTTCCACTGATCTCATAAATAATGGCTTAGGTAAAATAAATTAAAAGAGGTAACGTATGTGGGGTTAGAGGTAAAAGCATGCCGATGTGAACTGAGTGTTGCTTAGGTACATAGCATCTCCCAGAGCCTATCTAAAATATACTCTAAATTATTATTAAATTTGAGTAAAAATTATTTTCTATATCTTTACACTTTCCAACAACTTTTCTGTATCTTGTGCGCAGTCTAGAGAGTCATCTCGCTCTTCATCTTTGGCTAGTGAGAAATCTGAAATAGAGGATATCTATATTTGGATATCTAATTGAAGAGACTGTTGAAGGGTGTTTTTTTTCACCAAAATCTCTATTTCTGTAAGTTAAAAAAGATATAAAGAGTCTATTATTGGAGATACTCTTATACGGTGCAACTATAGGGTCCGAATCCCCACCTGTCATGCTCGTATCTTGCTGAAATAACTCAAGAATTAACTGTGTTATTATTTTAGTGATAAACGACGTGCATGTTTACAACAATACTTTTATGATGATTTCATCAATTTCAAGTATGTCGGTCCGGTCTTTCATCCACATCTCGGTTGCGTAAAAGAATGAAATGTATGTATGATGGGTCTATACTATGTTTAGCAAAAAAAGTTATGATGATACCCTGCCACCCCGTCATAGTCTAAACTCTAAACTTACATGAACCTACCTCACTTGTTGATAATTGCTATTTGTGGTGGAACATAATATATATCCACAATATACCGTGTTTTGTTAAAAAAGTGATGGATTGTCACTCCACCATAGTCTAACCTTACATCTCACGCATACAGATCTACCTCTCGTTGATAAGGTCTTTTGTGGCAAAGCATATCCACTCAGTCGAGGCTTCGACTTAGTATGAGTGTTCATATTTTTAACTAATTATCCTTTTATTGGCAGATGACTTGCTTGTTGGTAGAGGGATGTCAATGTGCATATGTTCTTTCATAATGTTGAATGCAAGGGTTTATCTAAGTAGTTACTATGTCTTAATTATTGATCAAAAAGTTAAGCATCTATTAGAATGAATACATGATTGTCTGAACCAAATGCCGATATTTTCCTTAAATTTGTCATAGAATCTGGATTCAACTCTGAACATGGAAAATCAGAAATCACGTGCTACTTATCTATCAAAATCATTCAAAATACCATGAAGCATAAAGTGTTTATTAGGTGGCTTTGGCCAAATTGGCGCACATGTGCCATGTAGTCTCCTCCCTCTTTCCCATTAAAAACTACCGGCAAAGCTATAATGGTCCGGCAGGTTGAAGTAGTTCTAGACAATATGTTTGGTACAATACTGTTGGCTAAGCTTTTACACATCTTTGGTAAAATACTACTGGGAACCTCCAGGTATTATGCATCTTTAGTAATATACTACTCCTTGTTATCTAAGCTATTACGCATCCTTTGTAAAATACTGTTGTCTAAGTTATTATCTAACTTTTTTGGTAAAAACTGCTGTGACAAAATACATTCAGTGGCGTATGTGTGACCATACATGCACACATGACACATTTTACTAGTTTATGTATCAATTTACACGTTTCAACTTGTTGGACTAAATTGATACAATCATATAAGGTTATTGTACCGTGAATGTAATTTACTCCTAAAATAAACTCCAAAGCCGTAGAAAATTGAATGTCGCTACCACTTAGAAGCCATAGAAAACTGAATGTTGGTTAAAATATGAAGCTTTACATTAAACATGTCTTTGTCAGTTCTGCAGTTGAAATTTTCAGGCCGAAATTTCAATAATTCGAGTTTTAGATGATGATAAGATTTCACCCTGATTTCTATTGTATTTGTGCTGGTTATCATCGTCACATTCTGTGACGAGAGTAGACCTGGGTCATGACTGGTTGGATCTTGAAAAGTTATAAAAATATATGGGCTGGATTGAACCCCCAGGCTTGAAAACATGTTATGCTTATCAATTCCTTACTTCACTTTGAAATATTGTGTGTAGTTTCAATTTGTTCAACTTGAACTAGTACTAGTGTATGCAGAAAACCGTTTTTTATGAAAAGGTACAGTGTAGGGTGGAAGAATCGTATACACTTGAGAATTGATGGATCAATAATTTATTCATGAACCGAGGAAAATATTGTATTTTAAATTTCAATATCCGCTATGATAGAACATATATGCTTAAGTCCATGAAAACATGCACTATGTCCTTAGCTCGGGCTGGGTTGAGCTGAATGCCTGAGTGTAGACTCGGCACGGCAGGCTCCAAAATGAGCCTCAAGCGTCAGCCCTTAGAGCCCAATTTTGGGAGTCCAAAGTTTGGACTTTGCCATATATATGGCACGGTAGTATTTCGTTTGTATTTGTGAATAATTGTCCAAACATTGATTAATTAGGATTAAAATGTTTGTCTCGCAAAGTACAACAAAGCTGTGTAATTAGTTTTTTTATTTCATATATATTTAGTACTCCATGCATGAGCCGATATTTTGATGTGATGAGAATCTTCTTTTTGCATAGTGGAATTTGTGGAGGAATTTGAGAACTAAACAAGGCCTGATATTGTTCCATGATTATGTTGTGCTGCCTGTGCAGTCTAGTGACAAATTCCACCAATTATGATGTGCTGATATTGGTCCATGATTTCATTATTCTCTAGCTTGGCTGTGTTTAGTTCTTAAAATTCCACCTCAAAATTTTACTATGCAAAAAGTCTCATCACATCGCATCAAAATGTCGGCACATACATAGAGCATTAAATGCAGGTAAATAAAAAAATTAATTGCATAGTTTTGATGTACACGATGAGACGAATCTTTTGAGCCTAGTTAGGTCATGCTAGGTGTTGGCGGTCGTTACAACCCAATTTCGACCACCAATACTCGGGAATAAATGAGGCTTTATGCAACATTCTATGTACTTAGGTTTTATTTCTAATAAAGTTCCACGAGTTTTGGTGAGTGTCACTTATGCAGGTACAACATTGCCAAATACATGCTACAGGGGTCGGAATTGACCAATTCGGCCGAACGACAAGTACGGCCGGTTACCCCCCTTAGCCGTACAAGTCACCAGGAGCCGTCCACGTCAACGATGTCCAAGAGACAACAATGAACGACATGTGGACAACCGCCAACTCATCTCGGGCCCACGCCACATCATCCTAGGCCAGAGCAACACTAAGCCAAGCAACCAGAGGCAGCCTAGGAGGGGTCCAGAGGCATAGGCGGTGCTGGGGGGCAGGCCTGGGCCTCCAGGCCCGTTCGGCCGAACCGTCCCCAGGCTCCAAACCGCCTCCAGGGGTGAATCCTGGCCCCTGGTGGCTAGGTCGGCGCATCCAAGGAACCGACCCTCTTCGCCCGAATCAAGGAGGGATATTCCCTGGGTGCCTTGGCGGTTACCCAGCCCATAACTGACCTGTGCAACTATAAATTGGACAACACACTTCACTTGTATCACACACACCAAACCAAGGAGCTCATTTCCACTTTCATTCTAGTAGAGTTAGGATAGTTTAGTTGGGAGTTAGAGTTGAGTCGAGCTTGCCTTGGAGGTTCCGGAGTCGTCTTTAGAAGCTCTGGTATAAGCTCTTATATCTTTTTCTTTTCCTTTTGTAAGACTTTGAGTTATCAATATAGTTATGTTTATCATCTTGCCTTTGTCATTTATAGCTTGCTTCTACTTTATTCTAGTTGCATCTATATCATGTTTAGACTATAGTCGGTTCTAGTTCTAGTGCTTCTAGTTCTTATTTAAGTCTTTGTCTTAGTTGGTTCTTGACTCTAGTGCTTCTAGTTCTTGTTTAAGTTTTTGTCTTAGCTGGTTCTTCAATCTTGCTTGATACTGGAGGTGAATTATCACCAAGAGTATTGACAAGGTTGCTTGCTCTTGCTAGCGGAGTAAGTAGTTGTTGACTAGTGTAGGAGTGGTTCCTAGACTAGCCAGTGGCCTTAGTTTGCCCCCAAGTCCACGGAGGTGGTAGCCGTTAGGTGGTGACAGCCCTTCCAGTCTTCGTAGCAAATCACGTCCGGCTCGGCCTGTAGGATTCCCCAGTTAGGAGTTGGTGGCACCCCTTCTTATCCCTTTCTGCGTGTCATAGGTGTTGACGCAAAATCGGCTTCTCACGCCAAGCACACAGCAAGCCGAATCAGCTGGCTTCACACGTGCCCGATCGTCTGAATCCTGTAAGCGTGCCAGTCAATTTCAAAGGAAGAAAAAATGTTTAGATATAAAACCTGGAACATGCCGGATGATACCAGACAGTTCCATCTCTACGGCTTGCAAGGCCAATCTTGATCGGCATATAGCTATGAACAAGCTATCTGTCGGCAATACAGGCACTCACAGCATATTCGGCAGAGCGCGTAAGAAAGCATACTGCCGACCGCATGACGTCATCATGATGAAAGATCGGTATTTAATTAGATGATCGTTACAATACTTAAATACAACCGATTAACGGGCATAAAGCATGATAAATGTGAAAGCACGATCGTAAATCTCTAATAAACAAGTTCCTCCTGTACAACTTGATCAGCAGGAGCCATAAATTCATTCCCTGACTACCAGCCAAATTCAGAGGTAATGTTGTTCAATCATCATTTGGCCCTGATAACAATTCTTCTTTTATTATAACTCTGTTATTTTGCAGGACATAGCACCTGCCCCTTTTGCCAGGACAATCCAGTATAATATTGCTGGTCCAACGTCTGCTTTGGGGTATCAATCTCCTACCTTGGCCCAGCTGATGTCTAGACAAGCCACTCTCGACCCCATCATTACCAAGCCATCTTCTGCCAAGAGAAAAACTTCTTCTCTGCCTGCTTCTTCAGCTCCCAAGAAGAAAAGAACAACCAACAGAAGAATCATTCAGGTTATAACTCTTTTCCTTTAAATATAATGCTTCTTTATCATGCTCATCTCTGCTTTTATGATTTTAGGCTCGGACACAGCAAACAGTGGCCATTACAGATTCTGCCGATGCTCCATCAACTGGTAAAAATTTTGATATCTCATTTACTCTTTTCATCGGCATTTATCCCCTTTTTGGCTGTAGGACAAATTTCCATGGATCAAGTCTTGGAGAGCCCCTCTTCTCCTTGTATTCTTCATCAGATCGGCATCTTCCTTACTTTATCCACGTCATCACGCGTTCCCGAATGCTTTCCATAGAGCAGCTCCTTGCTGAATCGGCGATGGACTCCCGACCGCAGAATGCCTTTGCCGAACGCCCTTGAAGACAAGCTTTCCTTTCCGAACGATATCTTTTACCAATCCCGGCCCACATGTCAGTCTCTTTCTGGTGCCAAATTTTAGTGTTAACAATAGGTTCATTTGTCCCGATGCTAAGACAATAGAGTTAACCCAGATCTTTCAGTGCTAGTTCCTTAGCCGCTGTATCTCTAAACCCGAGTGACATAGAAAAATAAAGTATCCAGGAGTCCTCTATCTTTTCTCGTTGTCCTCCCAGCTATCTAATCTTTCTCTCCCTTACCTGAGCATTCCTTGAGCTGTGTGTGTCACGGTATATCCACTCCTATCCAATATTGTTACCCCTGTCTTGTCTAGTCGTGTACCCTTCTCTGATAGTCTCGAATATTTGTTTGCTAGTATTCTTGCCAAAGCTTCCATGTGGAAATATAAATTACGATACCTCGGGATTAGGGCTGGCAAAAAAGCTCGAGGCTCGTGAGCTGACTCGGCTCGTTCATAGGTTCGAATCAGTTCAGCTCGGCTCGACCTCTTAAACGAACCGAGCCAAACATCATTTTCAGCTCGTTTCGTTAATGAGCTAGATCGTGAACTGCTCGTAAGCTGTTCGATAGGCTTATTAGGCTGGATAAATATAATAACACTAAATTTAGTGGTTATTAGTATAGTAGTATTTTTATTGTTTTGCTAAAATAAACTTTGCTATTCAACTTGTAAGTCATATATAGTATTAATCGAGTCCGTTTTGAGTCTTTAAACTTCTACATTATTCCAATTTATTAGTTTTCTTTACTTATTTTTACAATATCATCAATAGTTATACTTCTAAATATTATTAACATGCTTAAATTATAATATCTAGGTTACTATTATATTTAATTTTTACATTAATGTTGAACGGTGTTAGGCTCGTGAGCCAAACGAGCCGGCTCGAGATTTTAGAACGAACCGAGCCAAACTCAATTTTTAGCTCATTAACTTTAGTGAGCCGAGCCGAACTAGCTCGTTATTAAACGAGCCATAACGGGCCGAGCCTTAACGAGTCGAGTTAGCTCGGCAGCCACCCCTACTCGGGATACTCCCAGGTGAAGTGCTACAGCGGTGATTCTGTGCACTTGCAGAATATTTATATATTTTACTAAGCCATAAGGAAAACCACTGAAACACTCCTTACCCCAGTACCAGGATTCTCAATTCTAATATTAGACCGTAAGAAGTGCCAACAGTGGGTTCGGCCGAACCGCCCCCACTGCCCAAAACCGCCATAGTGGGAGCAATCCTTGCCCTTGGTGGCCAGGATGGTGGATCAGAGGGTTCTGCGTGTCATGTGTTCCCCAATTACGAGTTGGTGGCACCCATTCTCATCCCTTTCTGCGTGTCAACAAATTCATCAAGTAAACACTTTGGTCTCTCTCCCTCCCCCCCTCCCCATCTTGCAAGGGATCATCATGTGCAACAGGACTCTTGTTGAGATCAGGAACCTCGTCCCCTTGCTCCTCTGGCAATGTGTTTAAGTCTACTATTACCATGGAAGATGGAAGAGGAAATGATTTAAATGATTAGGCAACGGTGTTGGACCTTAGGACCGGCAGACCACAAGGTACCCAAGTGGTTGATTTGCAGGAAGAGATGATTGTAAATCCAAGAACTCGAAGGTAATCACAAGAACACGAAGGACACAAGACGATTTAGACAGGTTCGGGCCGCCAGTGTAGCGTAATACCCTACCTCCTGTATGGGGGATTGTATTTTGTATTGTCTGTTGTCGTGTGATCCGATGCCCCTATCTAGGGATCCTTGCGCTCCTTTATATATCCAGGAGATAAGGTTATAGTCTGAGTATTTTTCATATGGGACTATTTACAATAGGAGGGGGTCCTAGTAGGAGTCTACTAGGACTCGGTCTTCTTTGGGCCGGCCGCCGCCGCCCTCCATGATGGGCCCTAGGTACCCATATTCCACAAGCCCCCGAGCAACGTTCAGGCGCGTGCCGAACTGTTGGTGAAGGAGCGAGGCCAATGTAGTCGGCTGAAGGTTCTTCAACACTGGGTCGGCACAAGGGTGGGCGGTGCTCCAAAAAGAAGAAGCATCCCCACACGACGCCGAGTTCCTTCGAGGTAGTCGATCAATTCTCATGAGGACTTAATACAATTAGGAGCATTGTATGTACAATAGCCCCCGAGCATTGGGTTGGTTAGTATAAGCAGGCCGAGGCTCAAAAAAGAAGTCGGACAACATGTTGCCGCAAAAAGGAGGTGAAAGCATGCTGTCATCATAAATCTAGCGTCCAGCCCCCGAGCATGCGAGGTGTCCGGTCTAGTCCCTTTGGATGCGCCGAGCAGGGGCAACCGGTTAGAGCAGCGTGCTGCTCGGTTAAGTTGTTCTTTGTTCGGCGTGCGAAATCGGCCGCGCGACGAGATGGATACAGAGTCGCCACGAGCGCCAGCCCCCGAGCATGCGAGGTCGGCCGCACGACGAGAGGAAACGCCGAGTTGCCGCGCGCGCTAGCCCCTAAGCATGTGAGGTTGGCCGCACAACGAGAGGAAACGCCGAGTCGCCGCGCGCCAGCCCCCTGAGCATGCGAGATCGGCCGCACGATGAGAGGAAATGCCGAGTCGCCGCACGCGCCAGCCCCCGAGCATGCGAGGTCGGCTGCACGACGAGAGGAAACGCCAAGTCGCCGCGTGCCAGCCCCCCGAGCATGCGAGGTCGGCCGCATGAAGACAGGAAACGCCTAGTCGCCGCATGCGCCAGCCCCCGGAGCATGCGAGGTCGGCCGCGCGACGGAAGGAAACGCCGAGTCGCCGCATGCGCCAGCCCCCCGAGCATGCGAGGTCAGCCGCGCGACGGAGGAAACGCCGAGTCGCCGCACGCGCCAGCCCCCGAGCATGCGAGGTCGGCTGCACGACGAGAGGAAACGCCAAGTCGCCGCGTGCCAGCCCCCCGAGCATGCGAGGTCGGCCGCATGAAGACAGGAAACGCCTAGTCGCCGCATGCGCCAGCCCCCGGAGCATGCGAGGTCGGCCGCGCGACGGAAGGAAACGCCGAGTCGCCGCATGCGCCAGCCTGCCGAGCATGCGAGGTCAGCCGCGCGACGGAGGAAACGCCGAGTCGCCGCACGCGCCAGCCCCCGAGCATGCGAGGTCGGCTGCACGACGAGAGGAAACGCCAAGTCGCCGCGTGCCAGCCCCCCGAGCATGCGAGGTCGGCCGCATGAAGACAGGAAACGCCTAGTCGCCGCATGCGCCAGCCCCCGGAGCATGCGAGGTCGGCCGCGCGACGGAAGGAAACGCCGAGTCGCCGC